>OX465378.1:0-506546 GCA_950004255.1 Mesopsocus fuscifrons
TAGGAATAATATCGTGTCAATATTTTCCACCAAACAAAGCCATCCACGTAAATCTTTCACATCATTCCATTCTTTCATAGTTTCAATATTAGTTTCTCGTATCTGGGGGCGTTTTCTTGCTCAAATTAATGGCAGAAATTAGAGTAATTCCAACAGTTACCTGCCATCTGCCCGCTGTAACGAAATCAAAACAAACCAACTTGCTTTCTATGCAACGCCCGCTAATTCGCAGAATAAAACTTTATTTTTTTTCATCCTGTCCAATTTATATTGATTTATATAGTTTTTTCATAATGATATGTCAGTTATTATGTAAAAACTCGAAATCTTTTCATTTCAATTTGTTTATTTTTATAATGTTGTGGTATTTGCCACAAAATGGCGGACTTTGGACTATGATGGCGGCTTATTATTTATTTTTATTTATTAAATATAGAAGATTTTTGTGTATCCATTTTTACGCTGTCCAGGGTAGGTAAGTACTTACCTACCTATTGCACATAGGTAGCATACCTCTATACACTGCATTGAGTACCTACGATGTCAGCTTGACAAATCGAGCCGGCGGCGCGGCGGTGGTGCTAGGTATAAGTAATGTGTCTTTGCTCACAAGGTCTCTTATTATTATTGTTGGTGAGGTGACCGCGAATTCGACACCTCGACATGACATGGTACTCTTACTCTTGACCCTTTCAGATTACTGCCCATCTCCCGTGTCGTCAAGAATGAGTGAGAATCACTGACTTGACATCACATCACTGCGTCCTGTTATTGCGCTGTTCGCTCATCACCACTCATCAAAACCTACCGTCACAAGGTCAGCATGAGAACGATGTTACGTAGGTAGGTAGGTACGCATAATCCCAGTACTAGGACGATAAGAGAAAGTAAAAAGAAAAATAAGATAAACCTGTACTGCACTGGCTGCGATGAAATAGGTAATAATCATGTTGCAGCCCTGCGGCACCTGCAGCCGCAGCTGTAGGTAACATGTAGGTAGTAAGTAGCCCACAAAGACAATGACAACAATCAAACAAACAAACAAACATGACGTACAAATTGAAAAATGTTTGCCTACTTCTCATTTTCAAGGATGAGTCCTGTCAAAAAACACTGCGACGACAGATCGAGGTGCCGAGGTGTGAATGACCCTAGAAACGTGTCGCGACTGTGGGCACCCATGCGTGCTCGTCACGGAGACGAGCAACGGCAGGATCGGCCGCAACGCGTCCTCATGCCTCCACGGATCGGCCACAGCAGGAACAGCAGCATGGTGGTGGTGGAACTACTGCTGGTGCGACGGCCTGCCGCTGCGACAGAACCAGCTGCTCGTCCTCCTCCTCATCTTGCAGTTGCTCAGCAGCAGTCAGGCGCAGAGCAGCATGATGACGAGCCGTGACGGCAGTGTTGACACCACACAATAAGAGTAGGTAGGTACCTACTTATAGGTAATCGTTGCCAACCAACCCTCAGCACACACGGTATACTTTGCGAACCCTCATCTCAGTTAGTTGAGTCTAGTCAGTGAGTTCGGGGGTTGGGTTCGTTTTCCTCTGTAAACCGTGCCCGCAAAGTGGTGAAATTAACAAAATGCATAAACAACATCTTATTATCGCTTTCTTTTCTATCTATCTCCAGGTACTTACCTACCTACTGCAGCAACCTGCCCGTGCTCCTCGCAGTAGGTACCACCATGATGCACGGCTGACGACAGTCGTCGATGATGATGACGACCGTGTGTAAACCTCTGCCGCCGCGTCGATAACCTCCCCGGTACGAAAGAAAACTACTTGCCTAGGTGCTGCCATCACAACATCATAACGCTAGGAACGATGAGATGAGGGAGTACACCTCTCGCACTGTTGGCCACGTTGCCTCTTGTGCCACGCTAATTACACATCTATCTATCTATCTATCTCCAGGTAGGAGCTGGCCGCCGCCGACCCTCGACAGTGGCACCACCCCCCTTCTTGCCGCATCTATCTCCATGTCCGCTGTAGCTCACATCCAATGACATCAAGTGCTACGAAAGACGCACACACGTATAGAGGTAGGTGTGAAATCACAACATAGCCGCCTCGTTTTATACCTACCTACCTACCTACCAGAAATTGGTGACCACTCATCATCTTTTCATCTCATATCGAGCTGTAGCACCCAAATAATAATATCGTCGTAACGGGGGATGGATAAGCTACGTTGTCTATTGTAACGAACGGGGTTCGGCACAGGATATATTTTTATTTATATTTATTTCATCACCTGATGTAAGTACTTTCCCGTGTTTGGAGTGCGCTCGGAAAAACTTTCAAACTGAGAAACAAACATCTGCGGAACAAGTTTGGTAAAATTTTGAAAGGAAGATCTATCAAGGGATATTTTAATCATTTAATCAGAAAAAGAGCCTCCAAGCACGGGTGAGTAGGGAATCATACGGCATCCTACATTGTGATTATTGTTAGGTATTATTATCAAAATTACTGGTTTGTTTTATCATTATTATCAGAGGCTCCCAGTCACCCCCATTCCCAGACACCCCCCCATTCATGGCCTGAAATGAAGAATCTTTCAAGCATGTAGGGGCTACCAATCGGGGGCGCTGACCGCCCCAGTACTATGAGGACGAGCCTATGAATCATTGACACCGCAGCAGCAGCACATGGAGGAGTGCCTACGGCCGCTGGTCCAGGACATCAGGTTTTTCTTATTATTACTTTCTAAATTAATTATCGTTATGGGATTCCTTGTTGCCCAACCCTTTCGGCCTGAGCTGGTAACAAGGTGGCGCCTGACACATTATCTTTATCATCGAAATGTAACAAAATTGTATATAGAAATGGCCATTGGTAGGGGCGATCCCGAGGCTCTGGGTGGCATGCGTTCTGGTATGTCTCCTGGTGTCTCGGGGAAGCCCCGACTTCTAGTGTATAATATTTTAGAATCCAGAAGTATAAATTTACCTTTTTCGTTTGCTTACTCTGTGTATTATTGATTTGAGAACAAGCTTCTAACCGAACCGTGATAAGCAACTGGTACTGATCTCTCTTGGTGCTCGAATCTGCACTCTGGGATGGTCTCTGAGCTGAGCCGGCATAGGGAGATGAGGGTGAGTTGTGCAGCCCCTTCTCAGGTATTTTTGTTGTTTTGAATATTGAAGTCAGAGCTTCACACTATCTATCTATCTATCTATCTTTTTTCTGTCCTACAGTCACCCCATCATCGCGACGTCGTCACTCTGCCTATTGCTTCGCCGCCATGCATACTCGGTGGTGCTGCTGCTGCTGCTGCTGCTGCCCTCGCCACACATCATCAAAAGGTGAATAGCTAACAGAGATAGTGGTGCACAAACAAACCAAAGATACGTACCTAAATGCCACGTGGTCACGTCAACCAAACCAGTGGTGCTGCTACTGCTGCTAACCAAACCAATTAAGAAATTACAAAGTTTCAAATATGCATACACAATGGCATCTCTATCTACCTACCTACCTACCTACCTACTGCAGCAACCTGCACCTACTTCGCCCGTGCTCCTGCTCAGTGCCACACCATGTTCCCTGACTTTGACGCGCATTCGTCACGGCGAGAACGAGGATATAGAGTTGATATACCTACCTACCTACTTATTATTAATATAATACCTATTATTCCATTCTGTTTTATTCGATTATGTCGTAGGGTTTGTCGCTCAAACAAAACAAAGCTAAACAAATAATGACTCATCTAATAGGTACCTATTCTACCTACCTACCTGCCTATAATAATAATAATAATTATAATAATAGGGACGTACTAGTAAAATTCAAAAAACAAGCGCGAAACTACGCACTCACACAGCCATGTCCCACGGCGGATATCTAGCTTCTTTCAATCAGCTAAATTATACAGTATATATAGTATATTATAGAGTATTTAAATCAGGGCTCACAATTATTTGTAACAAGTTTCAGAAAAATAAACAGTGACGCGTCTCCACGTCGACTTGCGTAGTGCTTGCTCGCGCACTACGCCTCTTCCAAGGTCTGTAAATTACTAAAGGTTTCGACTTTTCATCGTGCAACCCATACGTACCTACTTTCAAATGTCACATAACAGACGATGTTGCCACGAAGCCATTTGAGCAGTTCTTTTATATGCGCGCCTTCTCTAAGTAGGACATTGAAGTGGGTCGCAATCGCAAACAACCTTGAACCTTGACAGTGTTAGGTACCTTGTTGCATATGCTAGACCAGTAAAGACACCGACCCAATCGCAGAGCGGGCACTTATATTCTTCTAAATCTCTTTCAGTAGGTATAGCAGGTACCTACTATAGGTACGCCGCCGCCTCTACTTGCCTAGTCGAGCGTCGATCAGCGAGTGTCATGGCGCCGCGCCGCTGCGCAGTTTCCTTTTGCTTTTTAATTCGCCCGTTTTGTCCGCGTTATTAAAACCAAGCAGCAGGTGCGTACTCAAGCGAGCCCATCGCGCATTCGCGGTTACCTGCATGTTACCTACCTGCATGCGAATGATGAGCACACTCTGCGCATGATACGCGTATAAGTAAGTACCTAAGTTAGCAAGTAAGTAAGTAAGTAAGTGGGTATGTAATAAGTACCTACCTACCTACCTACACTTGCAAGGGGTCAACAAGCTGCCTAGCTAGTCGGACGACTTCTCCCGAGTAGGTAACCTACCTACCTCCCTACCTACCTAAGTAGGTACCTACGTACCTACCTACTTACTTACTTTGTTGGGCAACAACCTGCATTTGCCTCCGTCTACTCTCCCCCCATACCGACGATTCCCATAAGAAATGCATGGGGCCCATAAGAAATGCATGGGGTGGACGGAAAAAATAATAAAAAAAATTCTTGCACCGCGGGGATCGAACTCGTGGTGCTGAGATTGAAAATTCATAATTATTATTTTTCAACGGCAACACATTGGCGGCATCGCCATTCGTCAAAGTAACAAATTTCAGGTTTTTCATTTATCGCCCATAAGATAAACATGGGGCAGGGAAACAAAATGAAAAAATTCTTCCTATCACAGGGATCGAACTCGAGGCCGCGAAACGAGTGTCGTTCTCTTCCGACCAGTCGTAGCAATAGAAAATAGAAAAAAAATTCCGCACAAATGGAACGGTTCTCGAGTAAACCTTGACTAACTGTTTGGCAACAACCTGCATTTGCCTCCGTCTACTCTCCCCCCATACCGACGATTCCCATAAGAAATGCATGGGGCCCATAAGACATGCATGGGGTGGACGGAAAAAATAATAAAAAAAATTCTTGCACCGCGGGGATCGAACTCGTGGTGCTGAGATTGAAAATTCATAATTATTATTTTTCAACGGCAACACATTGGCGGCATCGCCATTCGTCAAAGTAACAAATTTCAGGTTTTTCATTTATCGCCCATAAGATAAACATGGGGCAGGGAAACAAAATGAAAAAATTCTTCCTATCACAGGGATCGAACTCGAGGCCGCGACACGAGTGTCGTTCTCTTCCGACCAGTCGTAGCAATAGATAATAGAAAAAAAATTCCGCACAAATGGAACGGTTCTCGAGTAAACCTTGACTAACTGTGTGGCAACAACCTGCAATTGCATCCGTCTACTCTCCCCCCATACCGACGATTCCCATAAGAAATGCATGGGGCATAAGAAATGCACGGGGTGGACGGAAAAAATAAATAAAAAAAATTCTTGCTTGCACCGCGGGGATTCGAACTCGAGGTGCTGAGATTGAAAATTCATATTATTATTTTTCAACACGAACACATTGGCGGCATCGCCATTCGTCAAAGTAACAAATTTCAGGTTTTTCATTTATCGCCCATAAGATAAACATGGGGCAGGGAAACAAAATGAAAAAATTCTTCCTATCACAGGGATCGAACTCGAGGCCGCGACACGAGTGTCGTTCTCTTCCGACCAGTCGTAGCAATAGAAAATAGAAAAAAAATTCCGCACAAATGGCACGGTTCTCGAGTAAACCTTGACTAACGGTTTGGCAACAACCTGCATTTGCCTCCGTCTACTCTCCCCCCATACCGACGATTCCCATAAGAAATGCATGGGGCCCATAAGAAATGCATGGGGTGGACGGAAAAAATAATAAAAAAAATTCTTGCACCGCGGGGATCGAACTCGTGATGCTGAGATTGAAAATTCATATTATTATTTTTCAACACGAACACATTGGCGGCATCGCCATTCGTCAAAGTAAAAAATTTCAGGTTTTTCATTTATCGCCCATAAGAAATGCATTGGGTAGAGAAAAAGTTTTTGGTTAGAAGCGGGATCGAACCTTTGAGGTGTGTCACGGCTGCTCGAAAATTTCAGGTTGTTAATTTCTTGCCCATATCTAATAGATGGGATGAAAAAAAGTTTTTCGGTAGCACTGGGATCGAACCTGTGTGTGTGGTGTGGCTACTCAGAAATCGATCACTTAACCCACTCGGATCATCCCAATTATTTACATGGAAAAATCCCCATAAGGGAATCGAATGTAAGGTATTGTTCGATATATATCGTTCGAGATATCGATCGACCTTCGTAACTCGATGCGTCACATCGAGTTACACAAATGACCTAACCGCTCAGTTAGTGCTCCGATCGATATTTACAAAGATATGAATCAAAGAAGACGAAAATTTTGGAACCTCAGTCTGATTGAGTCGTGGGGTTTAAATAGAAAGTTTCAAATTTACTAGGGTGGATGGCCGGCTATGCTGGGCCGCCTATGTTTTTTAACCCCATACAGCGCCTCCGCTCGCTGCCGCGAGCTCCGGCCGTAGGCCGGCAGTAGTGTACCATATACAGGGCCTCCGCTCGCTAGCGCGAGCTCCGGCCGTAGGCCGGCAGTAGTGTACCATATACAGGGCCTCCGCTCGCTAGCGCGAGCTCCGGCCGTAGGCCGGCAGTAGTGTACCATATACAGGGCCTCCGCTCGCTAGCGCGAGCTCCGGCCTACGCCAGACATCGGTCTGGCGTAGGCCGGAGCTTCGCTCCGGCAAGACACCCTATATAGGAAGCCGGACCTCGGCCGAAGGCCGAGGTCCGGCTTCCTATAGGGTGTCTTAATGAAGCCAGACCTCGGCCGAAGGCCGAGGTCTGGCTTCCCCGGAGCTCGCGAAGCGAGCGGAGGCTCTGTGTGTGGTTCACTACTGCCGGCCTACGGCCGGAGCTCGCGAAGCGAGCGGAGGCCCTGTATTCGGGTTTTATCCATGACAACAGAGTGGACTACAGGGTGTTTTCGCCGGAGCGAAGCTCCGGCGAGGCCTAGACCTCGGCCGAAGGCCGAGGTCAGGCCTCCGTCGAAACCGACCCCACGGGATCAGAAAGTACTGGGGCTTTGGGAAGGGCAGATATATGGGGGGAAGCTGAGAAGCTAGATTTATTACGACAATTCGAAAGTTAATCGAGTGATTTGCTTCATTTTCTATCAAGGTTAGGTTAGGTTAGGTTAGGTTAGGTTAGGTTAGGTTAGGTTAGGTTAGGTTAGGTTAGGTTAGGTTAGGTTAGGTTAGGTTAGGTTAGGTTAGGTTAGGATAAGGTTAGGATAAGGTTAGGTTAGGTTAGGTTAGGTGAAAGTTAGGTTAGGTTAGGTTAGGTTAGGTTAGGTGAAAGTTAGGTTAGGTTAGGTTAGGTTAGGTTAGGTTGCTAACTCGGTCGAAAAAAGGCATAAATTCGTGTTTTTTGGCTTATAAGACGTGCTGGAGGCTACGCATATGCACCAGTGTTTTTGAATAGATATACTTTTCAACTATTTTGAAGTGACTGCGTGGGGCCGAGACACCAGGGTCTCGTGATTGTGATTTCTTTTCATTTTCAACGGTGGAGGAGTTCATTTGTCAGACAAACGGCGACGCGGTGTGAATATATAATATGTGTATATAGGTATATAATAAAATTTTAATATAGTGGGATTGGTTGACCAGGACCAGGGTGAAAGTGACGCGTGCTACTACTGACACCACACCCGGAGTGGTGTTGGCAACTTATGACAACAGCCTGGTGAATTATCGCGCGCAGTTTAATGTCTGTTTTTCGATCCGGGAGGGCTAATGGGTTAGTTTGGGGGGTTTCTCGGAGAGTATGGTTAGAGCGCAGCGGAGCGCAGCGAAGCGGAGCGGAGCGAGCTCTAACCATATACTCGGAGAGAAACCCCCCAAACTAACCCATTAGCCCTCCCGGATCGAAAAACAGACATTAAACTGCGCGCGATAATTCACCAGGCTGTTGTCATAAGTTGCCAACACCACTCCGGGTGTGGTGTCAGTAGTAGCACGCGTCACTTTCACCCTGGTCCTGGTCAACCAATCCCGCTATATTAAAATTTTATTATATACCTATATACACATATTATATATTCACACCGCGTCGCCGTTTGTCTGACAAATGAACTCCTCCACCGTTGAAAATGAAAAGAAATCACAATCACGAGGCCCTGGTGTCTCGGCTCCACGCAGTCACTTCAAAATAGTTGAAAAGTATATCTATTCAAAAACATTGGTGTATATGCACGCGGAGGGTCTGTAACACCATGACAACAAATCCAACCCCGGAGCGAGCGAAGCGAGCGGAGGGTCTGTATGCAATTTTGAAGAGGTGGCTAGACAACAGAAAGTGGGACGGAAGTTAGACCCAACCCCGGAGCGAGCGCAGCGAGCGGAGGGTCTGTATGCAATTTTGAAGAGGTAATGAAAATAGGGAGATTTATGAAAACCCCTCCGCTCGCTCCGGGTCTGTATTGATTTTGGAAAGGTGGCTAGACAACGGAAAGTGGGACTGAACCTAGACCCAACCCCGGAGCGAGCGAAGCGAGCGGAGGGTCTGTATGCAATTTTGAAGAGGTAATGAAAATAGGGAGATTTATGAAAACCCCTCCGCTCGCTCCGGGTCTGTATGCAATTTTGAAGAGCTGGTTAGACAACGGAAAGTGGGACGGAACTTAGACCCAACCCCGGAGCGAGCGAAGCGAGCGGAGGGTCTGTATGCACTTTTGAAGAGGTGGCAAGACAACGGAAAGTGGGACTGAACCTAGACCCAACCCCGGAGCGAGCGCAGCGAGCGGAGGGTCTGTATGCAATTTTGAAGAGGTGGCTAGACAACGGAAAGTGGAACTGAACCTAGACCCAACCCCGGAGCGAGCGCAGCGAGCGGAGGGTCTGTATGCAATTTTGAAGAGGTGGCTAGACAACGGAAAGTGGAACTGAACCTACACCCAACCCCGGAGCGAGCGCAGCGAGCGGAGGGTCTGTATGCAATTTTGAAGAGGTGGCTAGACAACGGAAAGTGGGACGGAACTTAGACCCAACCCCGGAGCGAGCGGAGCGAGCGGAGGGTCTGTATGCGATTTTTTAATACAAGGACGACGGCCGGAGCGAGCGGAGCGAGCGGAGGCCCTGTTTGCGATTTTTATTTAATATAAGGACGACGGCCGGAGCGAGCGGAGGCCCTGTATGCGATTTTTATTTAATACAAGGACGACGGCCGGAGCGAGCGGAGCGAGCGGAGGCCCTGTATGCGACTTTTATTTAATAGAAGGACGATGGCCGGAGCGAGCGGAGCGAGCGGAGGCCCTGTTTGCGATTTACATTTAATACAAGGACGACGGCCGGAGCGAGCGGAGCGAGCGGAGGCCCTGTTTGCGATTTTTATTTAATACAAGGACGACGGCCGGAGCGAGCGGAGCGAGCGGAGGCCCTGTTTGCGATTTTTATTTGATACAAGGACGACGGCCGGAGCGAGCGGAGCGAGCGGAGGCCCTGTATGCGATTTTTATTTAATACAAGGACGACGGCCGGAGCGAGCGGAGCGAGCGGAGGCCCTGTTTGCGATTTTCATGTAATACAAGGACGACGGCCGGAGCGAGCGGAGCGAGCGGAGGCCCTGTATGCGACTTTTATTTAATAGAAGGACGACGGCCGGAGCGAGCGGAGCGAGCGGAGGCCCTGTTTGCGATTTTTATTTGATACAAGGACGACGGCCGGAGCGAGCGGAGGCCCTGTATGCGATTTTCATTTAATACAAGGACGACGGCCGGAGCGAGCGGAGCGAGCGGAGGCCCTGTTTGCGATTTTCATTTAATACAACGACGACGGCCGGAGCGAGCGGAGCGAGCGGAGGCCCTGTTTGCGATTTTTATCCAATACAAGGACGACGGCCGGAGCGAGCGGAGCGAGCGGAGGCCCTGTTTGCGATTTTTATTTAATACAAGGACGACGGCCGGAGCGAGCGGAGCGAGCGGAGGCCCTGTTTGCGATTTCCATTTAATACAAGGACGACGGCCGGAGCGAGCGGAGCGAGCGGAGGCCCTGTTTGCGATTTCCATTTAATACAAGGACGACGGCCGGAGCGAGCGGAGCGAGCGGAGGCCCTGTTTGCGATTTTTATCCAATACAAGGACGACGGCCGGAGCGAGCGGAGCGAGCGGAGGCCCTGTTTGCGATTTTTATTTAATACAAGGACGACGGCCGGAGCGAGCGGAGCGAGCGGAGGCCCTGTTTGCGATTTTTATCCAATACAAGGACGACGGCCGGAGCGAGCGGAGCGAGCGGAGGCCCTGTTTGCGATTTTTATCCAATACAAGGACGACGGCCGGAGCGAGCGGAGCGAGCGGAGGCCCTGTTTGCGATTTCCATTTAATACAAGGACGACGGCCGGAGCGAGCGGAGCGAGCGGAGGCCCTGTTTGCGATTTATATTTAATACAAGGACGACGGCCGGAGCGAGCGGAGCGAGCGGAGGCCCTGTATGCGATTTTTATTTAATACAAGGACGACGGCCGGAGCGAGCGGAGCGAGCGGAGGCCCTGTTTGCGATTTTTATTCAATACAAGGACGACGGCCGGAGCGAGCGGAGCGAGCGGAGGCCCTGTTTGCGATTTTCATTTAATACAAGGACGACGGCCGGAGCGAGCGGAGCGAGCGGAGGCCCTGTTTGCGATTTTCATTTAATACAAGGACGACGGCCGGAGCGAGCGGAGCGAGCGGAGGCCCTGTTTGCGATTTTTATTTAATACAAGGACGACGGCCGGAGCGAGCGGAGCGAGCGGAGGCCCTGTTTGCGATTTATATTTAATACAAGGACGACGGCCGGAGCGAGCGGAGCGAGCGGAGGCCCTGTTTGCGATTTTCATTTAATACAAGGACGACGGCCGGAGCGAGCGGAGGCCCTGTATGCGATTTTTATTTAATACAAGGACGACGGCCGGAGCGAGCGGAGCGAGCGGAGGCCCTGTTTGCGATTTTTATTCAATACAAGGACGACGGCCGGAGCGAGCGGAGCGAGCGGAGGCCCTGTTTGCGATTATTATTTAATACAAGGACGACGGCCGGAGCGAGCGGAGCGAGCGGAGGCCCTGTTTGCGATTATTATTTAATACAAGGACGACGGCCGGAGCGAGCGGAGCGAGCGGAGGCTCTGTATGCGACTTTTATTTAATAGAAGGACGACGGCCGGAGCGAGCGGAGCGAGCGGAGGCCCTGTTTGCGATTTTTATTCAATACAAGGACGACGGCCGGAGCGAGCGGAGCGAGCGGAGGCCCTGTTTGCGATTTTTATTCAATACAAGGACGACGGCCGGAGCGAGCGGAGCGAGCGGAGGCCCTGTTTGCGATTATTATTTAATACAAGGACGACGGCCGGAGCGAGCGGAGCGAGCGGAGGCCCTGTATGCGATTTTTATTTAATACAAGGACGACGGCCGGAGCGAGCGAAGCGAGCGGAGGCTCTGTATTCGGGTTTTTTCCATGACAACAGAGTGGACTACAGGGTGTTTTCGCCGGAGCGAAGCTCCGGCGAGGCCTAGACCTCGGCCGAAGGCCGAGGTCAGGCCTCCGTCGAAACTGACCCCACGGGATCGGAAAGTACTGGGGCTTTGGGAAGGGCAGATATATGGGGAAGCTGAGTATCTAGATTTATTATGACAATTTGAAAGTTAATCGAGTGATTTGCTTCATTTTCTATCAAGGTTAGGTTAGGTTAGGTTAGGTTAGGTGAGGTTAGATGAAGGTTTGGTGAAGGTTAGGCGAAGGTTAGGTGAGGTGAGGTGAGATTACGTGAGGTTCGGTGTAGGTTAGGTGAAGGTTAGGTTAGGTGGGGAGAGGTTAGGTGAAGGTTAGGTTAGTCACCTCAGCCTTGTGTCACAGATGCAAAGTTATTTTTTGATGACGATGATGTGGCATGGCATCTGATGTATAGTGTTGACTTTGACAACAAATCTGAGAAATTTCTATGGCTTCGTCATGAATGATAAAAAATATTTCTAGGTTGGTACTAGGTAATCAATCCAAATAGGTACCTTACCTACCCATACCGACAAATTCATAAGAATAATTATTGGAGCAGCGAGTGAACTAGCTCATAACTATCGACAATAAACAAGCGGTAGGATAGGTAGATTAGTAGCGATTTATCAGCGTGATGTAAATAATTAATTCCAAGAATGCCTATCGATTCAAATGACGCTACTAGTACGACTACATCTAGAAAAAGAAATAAAACTAGTAGGTAGCGAATAAATAAGTAGGTACTCTTATCCAACGAGTAGGTATTGAATTTGAATAGGGAATGAAAATAGGGAGCGTGCGCCAGCGAGCGAAGGGTCTGTAACACCATGCGACAACAAATCCAACCCCGGAGCGAGCGAAGCGAGCGGAGGGTCTGTAAGGAACACGACTTCCAGAAGTGTCCCAAGAAAAACAGTAGTGCACCATCCTTTTCGTCTCGGTGGTGAAGTTTCCAGTTTTCTACGGCTTTTATGGATGCCAGCAAACCAGGTAAGCTCAGTAAGTAGATCTCAATTACCTTTTCCTTCCTTCATAGTATTCATTAAGTACCTAAACAATATAGGGTAACGAGGGTTTGCTTTTATTGCAATTGTCATAACATAATATACCTATACAAGCGATGAAAGAATGAAATCACTCTCTCTAGGTAATTGCGAAATTAATATGGTTTTGAGTGCACTCTCTAAACGATCTATAGTCTATAGATATCAATAACTTTGAAGGTAAAGGTTGTACACTTATCTTAACTAAGAATTCATTTTGTTTGTTGCAGAAACTACTTACATAATATTGGATGTACTGACGTTACTTTACTAAGAAGGGCGCCAATGGCTCTTATTTAGCATTGCCGGGAAATGCTACAGCTTACATAGAACGGAGATAAGAGCCATAAAATCTCTCGATGTTGAAGTAGTAATTTGGTGAGTTAATCTCTTTTGGTATTTCTCAAACTGCGTATGAAAGCCATTTGGTTCCTCTGGTACTCATTTTCTCTTCGCAGTAATTTAACATGGGGATTTATAGATTTGGGTTTGTCCACTTATCTGAACCTGGTCTCTCGATTGTAGGTCTGGTGGTATCATCGCGGAGCTGGGATGGATCTCTAGCCCATGTTGATGGATGGATGGATGGATGTGCCCCTTGAATGACGCTAACTGACAAGGTCATGCACCTTGAAGGACATCACGGGATCCACAACTCGTACGGAAATTCGAAGTCTCTAATCTCGAACTTGAATTTGCGAACTGGAACTGGAACTCGAACCCTGACAAAGAACCACCTAATTAGATTCCATACACTTCAATAACTGCTGAACGAATTCGCTGAGAAAATGCTGACCTCTGTCCTGTATTTCTTTCTCAATAAAATTGGTTTCTCCGTCTTTCTTTCTACTACCTATATTGAATTTACTAGCAACTGTAGTTATGAAAATCTGAACTGTGCTTACCAAACTATTTTGCGTTGGAACGAAAGGATGTGGTCCCCCGAAGACGATTCGATGTGACTGTCCTGACTGCGCGCAGAATGACAAGTGACAAACAAATAGTGCAGCGCTGAACTAGACTTTCAAACTCAAACATGTCTTAACTGAATTATTGTTCTGCACTTTTTCCTTGTTCCGATTTCCCTAGTTTGCTGCTACAGCCTGCGAAACTATACTATACAAAAGCCTATACGGCACAGTAGGAAAAGATAACTCCAAGATGAGCAGGAGAATTATTGTAACATGGTTGATTTGATACTAATGTTGGAGCAGCGAGCCCTAAATAATTACTTGTTTAAGAACCAAGATGAATACCTAGATCATATCGTCGGTGGTCACTCATCTTCAATAACAAATCGAGTTTTCGTCGATATACCTACCCGCTCTTAATTATTGTAAAATAAAGGGTCCGACAACAGTCGCACTTAACTTTCTCGCCCAGAATGATTTTTTTTTTTTTTTTTGGGGGGTTCTTTGAGATTTTTTTGCGGGCGTAATTTTTAAGCAATCGAAAATCGGTTGAAAAATGACCCACGAGCATCTATCTGAGATCACTCCTACCACGTTTCATGGCTGTCATTCTATTACTGTAGTCCCAAATGCGTTCCAACCATTCAAAAACGTGGTTTCTCATTTTTTCTCTTTTTTGACAAAAACGGCCGTAATTTTCAAGATAACAAAATTCTGTTCAACAAATGTTTCAGTGACCTACGTAGTTTTAAACAAATGTATCGAATTTCATGACAATCGGTCAATATATATTATGTGAATGGCGCCGAAAGGATCGAACTTTCGTCCAGAACGGCCGTAATTTTGAACCAATTCAATTTTCGTTGCAATCGACCACGAAGCATCTACTTGTCAACACACTTACCAATTTTCAGTGTTATAGATTGAAAAGTGTACCGTCGGCGTTTGTCTAACTAACCAAAAACACGATTTTTGAATTATTTTGGCGGTTTTTTGACAATAGCGGCCGCAATTTTTGACCAATCAAAAAATCCTTCAAAATGCCCCTCGGCAGTAATTTCAGACAGGTCCATACCAAATTTCATCAAAATCGGAAGAACGGTATAGGCGCTACTCAATTTCGAAATTTTGCACGAAAACAATACTTTCTCGCCATATATGGCTAGCGAGAAAGTAAAAACTCACTCACATAAAACACATACTAGTAGTAGTAGAGTTATGACAACAATAAAGATTACAGTGAGGTAGTAGGTATCAAGGGTGTACTTTGTCGTGAAAACATATTGGTTGTTATCGATTGGTCAGAGTGCCTCGGAACTACGATTTTCCAACTTAGCTCAGTAACGACCCCAATAGGTACATACCTACCTACCTACCGAATCGGTAGCTAATCAAGCAGCGAGTGAACAAATAATTTATCAGAGAGGACCTGCGAATAATAAGAAATAAATTCAATTCAATCGATTCGAAAACTAATGGTACCAAGCGAGAAAAACAATACCTATGACTAAGAATAGTAGCGATAGTATACGAGATTGATAGGGAGCAGCGAGCCCCTAATAATCAATTAATAGAAGCAATTGATGAAGATCTGAAATGGAAATATATAAGGTCGAGCAGTAGGTACCTACTTGGAATTTTTTTGCAATCAACAATAATTAGCAACTCAATAAATAATGTGAGCTCGTGACAACATGGAGCAGGAAGTGAACCTATTTCATAGTAGCTCAACATAACAACTTTTGGTACATCTCACATCAAACAGATAGCAATGGTATCAAATCATCAAAAAATCAAAGCTATCGATAGCAAATAATATCTCGCCAATGTCTATTTTTGATCCGGGAGCGGCTAATGACTTAGTTTCGGACACTAACGTAAGAGCGCGCAGCGCAGCTTCGCTCGCTCCGGGGTTGGGGCTGGGTGCATCCAGAGGGTCCGTTGTCATGGAGTTGGACAGACCCTCCGCTCAATTTCCTCGCTCCGGGGTTCAATGTCTATTTTTGATCCGGGAGGGCTAATGGGTTAGTTTCGGGGTTTTGCAGAGAGTAAGGTTAGAGCGCGCAGCGAAGCGCGCGCTCTAACCTTACTGTTCTGGAAAACACCGAAACTAACTCATTACTCGGACGGATCAAAAATAGACATTGAACCCCGGAGCGAGGAAAGTGAGCGGAGGGTCTGTCCAACTCCATGACAACGGACCCTCTGGATGCACCCAGCCCCAACCCCGGAGCGAGCGCAGCGAGCGGAGGGCCTGTATGCAGCCAGACCCAACCCCGGAGCGAGCGCAGCGAGCGGAGGGCCTGTATGCAGCCAGACCCAACCCCGGAGCGAGCGCAGCGAGCGGAGGCTCTGTATGCAGCCAGACCCAACCCCGGAGCGAGCGCAGCGAGCGGAGGCTCTGTATGCAGCCAGACCCAACCCCGGAGCGAGCGCAGCGAGCGGAGGGTCTGTATGCAGCCAGCCCCAACCCCGGAGCGAGCGCAGCGAGCGGAGGGTCTGTATGCAGCCAGACCCAACCCCGGAGAGAGCGCAGCGAGCGGAGGGTCTGTATGCAGCCAGACCCAACCCCGGAGCGAGCGCAGCGAGCGGAGGGTCTGTATGCAGCAAGACCCAACCCCGGAGCGAGCGCAGCGAGCGGAGGGCCTGTATGCAGCCATACCCAACCCCGGAGCGAGCGCAGCGAGCGGAGGGGCTGTATGCAGCCAGACCCAACCCCGGAGCGAGCGCAGCGAGCGGAGGGTCTGTATGCAGCCAGACCCAACCCCGGAGCGAGCGCAGCGAGCGGAGGGCCTGTATGCAGCCAGACCCAACCCCGGAGCGAGCGCAGCGAGCGGAGGGTCTGTATTGATTTTGAAGAGGTAATGAAAATAGGGAGATTTATGAAAACCCCTCCGCTCGCTCCGGGTCTGTATTGATTTTGGAGACGTGGCTAGACAATGGATAGTGGGACCGAGCCCAGACGCAACCCCGGAGCGAGCGAAGCGAGCGGAGGGTCTGTATGCAGCCAGACCCAACCCCGGAGCGAGCGCAGCGAGCGGAGGGCCTGTATGCAGCCAGACCCAACCCCGGAGCGAGCGCAGCGAGCGGAGGGTCTGTATCGATTTTGAAGAGGTAATGGAAATAGGGAGATTTATGAAAACCCCTCCGCTCGCTCCGGGTCTGTATTGATTTTGAAGAGGTAATGGAAATAGGGAGATTTATGAAAACCCCTCCGCTCGCTCCGGCTCTGTATTGATTTTGGAGAGGTAATGACAATAGGGAGATTTATGAAAACCCCTCCGCTCGCTCCGGCTCTGTATTGATTTTACATTTAGGGCTGGACAATGGAAAGTGGGACCGAACCTAGACCCAACCCCGGAGCGAGCGAAGCGAGTGGAGGGTCTGTATGGAGCACGACTCCCAGAAATGTCCCATGACTAGCAAATGGATAAGAAGTGATACTCACACCAATTCCAGCAATACGTCACGACCCATGATAGAGGTTGCCCAGCGAGCCCCTAATAATTACTATTTTGAATTAATATAAGCAATCCAACATCAAGAGGTGAAATGGAGAAAATTAAAACAACTGTGTTAGGTACCTATCTTACCTATTTCTTTGCATATCTCATCGTATCAACTTGGAGCAGCGAGCTAGGTAATCAACAATAATTATGTAGCAGCAAATGCTCGAGAACAACTTGGTAGCAGGGGTATCTCACAGAAAATTATTATTGAATAAATACCAATCTTATCGAAATACCTATCGTTGTATGGAGCACGACTTCCAGAAATAATGTCCCATGCAAGACAAGCAAATGGATTGGAAGTGATACCGCCAACCACAAGAGGTAGGATACCGAAGCGGTTAAGAAGCGATTTCTCAGCGTGATATAGGTTCAATAAATCACAAAAAATGCTATAGTAGGTAGCGAATCCTTGGAGCTGCAAGCGAATGAGTGAAAATTTAGAAAATCCATTAAGAACCCCTCGAGACCGAAGCCGCCGAATCGAAGTCAACACTATAGTATAGGTAGCGAGATAGCGAGGTGATTCACTTGGAGCAGCCTCGAGCGAAAGAAATCGTTACTGCAAGATCAAAACATCTTGCTCGAGACAGCAGTGAGACTATTTGACTCATTGCAGAGCAATAATTGACATGCAGTGAAGCTCAAATCAAAATAACAAACAATAAATAGGTAGGTACCTAGTTACAGCGAGTCCATCGACTTGCAATCTCAGTGTTGCAACATCATAAATATCACAGAGAAAATGCAAGTGAATCAAAAATGCATTCTCTCGACAACTTGTCACCAACTCCAGCAACTAACTCATTGCTCACTAACAAATCGATCGAATAATCCAGAGATAGGTAGGTGCATGAGTCGAATAGTTCAAACACCTATATAACATGTTGTCTATTTAGCAATGACTCAATATCACAGCTAGCATAATCGAATTTCGAGCAGCAACTCACGCAACTCAATTAAAGTACTGCAGCGAGTAGTGACTACCTGCTGCCTACCTATATTATCAAAACAACTGGGAGCAGTGAGCCCCTAATAACTATTATTGTTGACAAGTGATACAAGGTCCTACCTATTATAGTAGAGAAATAAATTCAGCACCTAACCAAATTCATGCATAGTAATCAATAATGCATGGTAGGTATACAGAGAATGAATAACAGATGACTGACTACTAGGTAGGTAGGTACCTATTACTCACCAACAATCGATTCGAAAAATAATGGAAATAAAATATCGTGTATGTGAAATGGAAATACCTACAGTATTTCGAATTTCTTTGCATAGCAACAACAACAACAACTGAATAAATAGGTAGGTAGGTACCTATAGGCGAGACAACAAAAATCTTTTAAAATAAAGGGTCCGACAACAGTCGCACTAAACTTTCTCGCCCCATGTGATTTTTTTTTTTTTTTTGATTTCTTTGAGATTTTTTTGCGGGCGTTGAAAATGACCCAAGAGCATCTATCTGAGATCACTCCCACCAAGTTTCATGGCTGTCATTCTATTACTGCGTTTCGACCATTGAAAAACGTGGTTTCTCATTCTCAACTCATTTTCGACACTTTTTTGACTACAACGGCCGTAATTTTGAAGATAACAAAATTCTGTTCGACAAACAATCCAACAATTCCAACAATCCAACGATCGAACAATTGTTCGAAACAGTCCAACTTTGGTCCAGAACGGCCGTAATTTTCAACCATTTCAATTTTAGTTGCAAATGACCTCGAAGCATCTATTTGTCAACACACTTACCAATTTTCAGTGTTATAGATTGAAAAGTGTACCGTCGGCGCTTGTCCGACTAACCCAAAACACGATTTTTGAATTATTCTGGCGGTTTTTTGACAATACCGGCCGCAATTTTTGACCAATCAAACAAATCAATCAATTCTCGACAACAAGTCAAATACCAAGAATCGGGTAATGACTTAGTTAAGAACGCGCAGCGCAGCTTCGCTCGCTCCGGGGTTGGCGCTGGGTGCGTCCAGAGGGTCCGTTGTCATGGAATTGGGCAGACCCTCCGCTCACTTTGCTCGCGCCGGGGTTCAATGTCTATTTTTGATCCGGGAGGGCTAATGGGTTAGTTTCGGGGTTTTGCAGAGAGTAAGGTTAGAGCGCGCAGCGAAGCGCGCGCTCTAACCTTACTGTTCTGGAAAACACCGAAACTAACTCATTACTCGGACGGACCAAAAATAGACATTGAACCCCGGAGCGAGCAAAGTGAGCGGAGGGTCTGTCCAACTCCATGACAACGGACCCTCTGGATGCACCCAGCCCCAACCCCGGAGCGAGCGAAGCGAGCGGAGGTTCTGTATGCAGCAAGACCCAACCCCGGAGCGAGCGCAGCGAGCGGAGGCCCTGTATGCAGCCAGACCCAACCCCGGAGCGAGCGCAGCGAGCGGAGGGCCTGTACGCAGCCAGACCCAACCCCGGAGCGAGCGCAGCGAGCGGAGGGTCTGTATGCAGCCAGACCCAACCCCGGAGCGAGCGCAGCGAGCGGAGGGCCTGTATGCAGCCAGACCCAACCCCGGAGCGAGCGCAGCGAGCGGAGGGTCTGTATGCAGCCAGACCCAACCCCGGAGCGAGCGCAGCGAGCGGAGGGTCTGTATTGATTTTGGAGACGTGGCTAGACAATGGATAGTGGGACCGAGCCCAGACGCAACCCCGGAGCGAGCGAAGCGAGCGGAGGGTCTGTATGCAGCCAGACCCAACCCCGGAGCGAGCGCAGCGAGCGGAGGGCCTGTATGCAGCCAGACCCAACCCCGGAGCGAGCGCAGCGAGCGGAGGGCCTGTATGCAGCCAGACCCAACCCCGGAGCGAGCGCAGCGAGCGGAGGGCCTGTATGCAGCCAGACCCAACCCCGGAGCGAGCGCAGCGAGCGGAGGGTCTGTATGCAGCCAGACCCAACCCCGGAGCGAGCGCAGCGAGCGGAGGGCCTGTATGCAGCCAGACCCAACCCCGGAGCGAGCGCAGCGAGCGGAGGGCCTGTATGCAGCCAGACCCAACCCCGGAGCGAGCGCAGCGAGCGGAGGGTCTGTATCGATTTTGAAGAGGTAATGGAAATAGGGAGATTTATGAAAACCCCTCCGCTCGCTCCGGGTCTGTATTGATTTTGAAGAGGTAATGGAAATAGGGAGATTTATGAAAACCCCTCCGCTCGCTCCGGGTCTGTATTGACTTTGGACGAGGTGGCTAGACAATAGAAAGTGGGACGGAACTTAGACCCAACCCCGGAGCGAGCGAAGCGAGCGGAGGGTCTGTATGGAGCACGACTTCCAGAAATGTCCCAAGGCAAGCAAATGGATAAGAAGTGATACCTATCACAACCACTTGGAGCAGACTATATGAATGTCGAGTAAAGTCTACCACACACGAGCCTAGACAAACTGACTAGAAGTAGTGGACTAGCGGGGCTTAGTGACTAGATCTAGTGTGAGGCCGCTTGAAAAAGTCAGCTGAATTCCAAGAAATGAGCGTGAATAATATGTAGCTGACTCCGTTTTCTTCGGTTCTATGGCATTAAAATTGCTTCAGTTTGCAAGAAATACAGTTATTTACCACGAAATTGGTTGGAACTGGCTATCTGACGTTTTTTCCCTCGTCAATAGGAAGATGTCACTAGGGCTTCACCGTTCACCAAACACTTCCCTATAGCTTCTCAGTGTATTTCTATCATCCATATGAAAATCATTGGCAATCATAACTGCCCTGCCTCATTTCTTCAGCATTTCCTGTACATAAGGTCGCTGTCGCAAGGCGAGAAACACAAAATGCCTTTAAAATGATTTAACCTTACGTTCTGAATCGCAGTTTCCGTTCCAAACCACTCGTATACAATACTACAACCTTTAAAAACAACTTAAAACACTCTATTTTAGTTAAAATGTTGATTGAAAGCAAGAAATATGAATATCTGTCAACTGAAATGAGATCGTGACCAGCACTAATTGATGGCTGCCTAGGTACCTACTCAGCAGGCACCGAGAGCAGTGGTGGTTTCATCACGCCACAAGAAGTGACAATTGATAGCGAGACCCTAATACTCGAATACATAGAAGCAATTCCAGCAATACGTCACGACCCCCTAATAATAACTATTTCGAATTAATACAAGCAATCCAACATCAAGATGTGAAATGGAGAAAATTATCTATTTCTTTGCATCTCATCGTATCAACAGCGAGCTACTCAACAATAATTATTATTCGCATTACTTAGGAAAAATGTATCGATATCGAGCTCGTGATGTAGCAGGAAATGCTCGCGAGAACAACTTGGTAGGTGTATCTCAATACCAATCATATCAAAATACCTATCACAGGTAGCAAAGAGCAGATAACAATCAGCAAATCAAGACAACAAAAATAAAAAGAACCAATCTAAGTACCTACAGCGACGAGGCTGCAATCACCTCAGACCACCAGCCGCCAATAAAGGCAGCCTTTTTAAAACGAGCCACTATTCAATAGTATACCTTACCCAACCCAACCCCAAGTCGATATATATCTTAACACCTTATATTGCTTTTTCTGTTAGGTACAAACTTTCTACGATGCCCGACACGCGGGAATACTCACACACATCGCACCAGTTCATTAACCAACATTCATCTATAGGTAGCTAATACCTAGCAATTACCAAATAGGGATCGAGTTATAACATGCAGCAAGTGAATCAATCAATTCTCGACAACAATTACTACCTATATCTCGCCCTTTTCAAGGAACGACGGACCACACGCGCCCAGTTCAATGTCATGTAAGAGCGCGCAGCGCAGCTTCGCTCGCTCCGGGGTTGGCGCTGGGTGCATCCAGAGGGTCCGTTGTCATGGAGTTGCACAGACCCGCCGCTCACTTTGCTCGCTCCGGGGTTCAATGTCTATTTTTGATCCGGGAGGGCTAATGGGTTAGTTTCGGGGTTTTCAGAGAGTAAGGTTAGAGCGCGCAGCGAAGCGCGCGCTCTAACCTTACTGTTCTGGAAAACACCGAAACTAACTCATTACTCGGACGGATCAAAAATTGACATTGAACCCCGGAGCGAGCAAAGTGAACGGCGGGTCTGTGCAACTCCATGACAACGGGCCCTCTGGATGCACCCAGCCCCAACCCCGGAGCGAGCGAAGCGAGCGGAGGTTCTGTAAGCACCCAGACGCAACCCCGGAGCGAGCGCAGCGAGCGGAGGTTCTGTATGCACCCAGACGCAACCCCGGAGCGAGCGCAGCGAGCGGAGGTTCTGTATGCACCCAGACGCAACCCCGGAGCGAGCGCAGCGAGCGGAGGTTCTGTATGCACCCAGACGCAACCCCGGAGCGAGCGCAGCGAGCGGAGGTTCTGTATGCACCCAGACCCAATCCCGGAGCGAGCGCAGCGAGCGGAGGGCCTGTATGCAGCCAGACCCAACCCCGGAGCGAGCGCAGCGAGCGGAGGGTCTGTATGCAGCCAGACCCAACCCCGGAGCGAGCGCAGCGAGCGGAGGGCCTGTATGCAGCCAGACCCAACCCCGGAGCGAGCGCAGCGAGCGGAGGGTCTGTATTGATTTTGGAAAGGTGGTTAGACAATGGAAAGTGGGACGGAAGTTAGACCCAACCCCGGAGCGAGCGCAGCGAGCGGAGTGTCTGTATTGATTTTGAAGAGGTAATGGAAATAGGGAGATTTATGAAAACCCCTCCGCTCGCTCCGGGTCTGTATCGATTTTGGACACGTGGCTAGACAATGGAAATTGGGACGGAAGGTAGACCCAACCCCGGAGCGAGCGAAGCGAGCGGAGGGTCTGTAAGGAACACGACTTCCAGATAGTTGACACCAATAATTGAACAATTTGTCTCATTCTTCGAGAAAAGACAGATGTTTTAGTTAGGTTGTTTTCTTTTACCTGGATTTTTCCTTTTTCCAGGGTCAACTGCCGAAGCGGAGGCACAGTGTTGCACTTTTGCAAGGTATGTTGGATTTTTGACTGTGGGGGTCTACATTTGGTTTTTATTTTGTTTATTTTTGACTTTTTGGGAATTTTGACTTTTTTTGTTGAATTTTTGACAAGTTTCATTGGATTTTTGATATTATCCAGGAGCTATGGCTTAGTACTTGGATTCTTTACAATGTACGTACTTAAGAGGATTTTTGACGTTTTTCTCTTTTTCTGGATTGACGGCCGGAGCCAAGTGGAGGCACTATATGTCGATTTTTACAAGGTTACTTGGAATTTTGTCATTTTTCGATTTTCAGGATTGACGGCCGGAGCGAGCGAAGCGAGCGGAGGCACTTTATTTCGATTTTTCACAAGGTGTCTTGGATTTTTGTCCTTTTTCTATTTTCGGGATCACATCCGGAGCGAAGCGGAGGCACTGTATGTCGATTTCTACAAGGTTTCTTGGATGTTTCACATTTTTCTATTAATTTTTCAGGATCGACGGCCGGAGCGAGCGAATCGAGCGGAGGCACTGTATTTCAATTTTTTACAAGGTTTGTAGGATTTTGACAAGTTTCTTTTTTCCATTTTTGACATTTTTTTGAAGAATTCTTCGGATTTTTGATTTTTCACAAGGTTTCATTGGATTTTTGACATTTTTCTATTTTCAGGATCGACGGCCGGAGCGAGCGAAGCGAGCGGAGGCACTGTACTACAAATTTCTACAAGGTTAGTAGGATTTTGACAAGGTTCTTTTTTCAATTCTTGAAATTTTTTTGATGAATTGTTGGGATTTTTTGATTTTTCACGAGGTTTCTTGGATTTTTACAAGTTTTTTCTTTCCATTCTTGACATTCTTTCTGATGAATTTTTCGGATTTTTGATTTTTCACAAGTTTTCTGGGATTTTTGACATTTTCCTATTTTCAGGATCGACGGCCGGAGCGAGCGAAGCGAGCGGAGGCACTGTATCTCAATTTTTTACAAGGTTTGTAGGATTTTGACAAGTTTCTTTTTTCCATTCTTGACATTTTTTTGAAGAATTTCTCGGATTTTTGATTTTTCACAAGTTTTCTGGGATTTTTGACATTTTCCTATTTTCAGGATCGACGGCCGGAGCGAGCGAAGCGAGCGGAGGCACTGTATCTCAATTTTTTACAAGGTTTGTAGGATTTTGACAAGTTTCTTTTTTCCATTCTTGACATTTTTTTGAAGAATTTCTCGGATTTTTGATTTTTCACAAGTTTTCTGGGATTTTTGACATTTCTCTATTTTCAGGATCGACGGCCGGAGCGAGCGAAGCGAGCGGAGGCACTGTATTTCAATTTTTTACAAGGTTTCCAGGATTTTGACAAGTTTCTTTTTTCCATTCTTGACATTTTTTTGAAGAATTTTTCGGATTTTTGATTTTTCACAAGGTTTCTTGGATTTTTGACATTTCTCTATTTTCAGGATCGACGGCCGGAGCGAGCGAAGCGAGCGGAGGCACTGTATTTCAATTTTTTACAAGGTTTCCAGGATTTTGACAAGTTTCTTTTTTCCATTCTTGACATTTTTTTGAAGAATTTTTCGGATTTTTGATTTTTCACAAGGTTTCTTGGATTTTTGACATTTCTCTATTTTCAGGATCGACGGCCGGAGCGAGCGAAGCGAGCGGAGGCACTGTATCCAAGAATTTTAGGAAAGAAGGTGGATCAATGCATGTGAGTTGTTCATGGGACACTGCCTAACCTAACCTAACCTAACCTAACCTAACCTAACCTAACCTAACCTAACCTAACCTAACCTAACCTAACCTAACCTAACCTAACCTAACCTAACCTAACCTAACCTAACCTAACCTAACCTAACCTAACCTAACCTAACCTAACCTAACCTAACCTAACCTAACCTAACCTAACCTAACCTAACCTAACCTAACCTAACCTAACCTAACCTAACCTAACCTAACCTTTTTTTTTTTTTTTTTTTTTTTTTTTTTTTTTTTCGGAGAGGGAAACCTTTTATAGGCGAATCGGCACGCAGGCCGAGACAGTGTGAGAGTCGCCACCTCTAGGGGTGGAATACTCACTAAAACCCATCTCCGTGCTCCCCCTACACCCCGGGATCGCTTTCGCATTACTTCAGGGTGTAGGGTTCTTAGCAACTTTTACCTCGTCTTTTGACATCAAAAGACGAGGTACTAACCCTAACTACTAACGAGCACACAGAACCCTTACAAAAACCCTCCACCTTTTTTTTTTTTTTTTTTTTCTCCACAAAAAACCACCACCTTTAACAAACATACACACTAATATACACTTGTACTTCTTCCTGGTCCATGGTCACGGGGCGTGCCGAGGTGCTGGCACGCTGCGGAGACGCCCCATGCCGCCATCCGGTCCCCGTGACTGTTACGTCACTGGGATACCGGCCGTCCCCAGCCCCGCGACGGTGGCGGTCCGCGAAGGGCTAGCGTAAGCGCTACTGCTCCTGCTCCCAGTCAGCGCCTCGGAAGCTTCAGCAGTCCTCCACTGGGTGCTTCCGGCGACCCGTCAATCATCGGTAGTACGGTACTACGGTGATGCGGCACGGGCACCACGTCGGCGAGGCAAATCCTCCGACTTCTGCACCACAACCGCCGTCACGAACGACGACACCGCCTCCCAACTCTCGCTCCTCTGCACCATGGTCCCAATCACGGTTTCGACTGTCTGCGGTCCAACTGCTGCCCAGCAGAGTCTCCGTTGGTACGCCCAGCGGGGACAGACAAATACAGCGTGTTCGGGGCTGTCGGCCTCGCCACAAACCTCACAGTCCTCATCCGGCACACGCCTGATCCGATGCAGGTAGGTACCAAAGGCCCCGTGCCCGGTGAGAAACTGCGTCAGCCAGTAGTTCACTTCACCATGTGGCCTCTCCACCCACACTCGCACGTCTGGAATGAGCCGGTGCGTCCACCGTCCGTGCTCGGCTCCATCCCAGGCATGCTGCCACTCCCGCCAGAGCTCCTCCCTCGCTACGTCCTTGTCGACACCTCCACGAACCGCAAGCCGTTCAGCTGCCTGCAGTCCGAGCGGCCGAACTCCAGCGACCACCTCCGCCGCCTCCGCCGACACGGTTCGGTATCCACTGCACACTCTCAGTGCGGCCAGCCTGGAGACTCTCTGAAGGCTCTCACGGGCGCACGCAAACTTCTCCAAGGCTCCGTGCCACACCGGCGCAGCGTACAGGGCCACTGACGCCACTACTGACGCCAGGCACTTCCGTTTGCTGCTACGCGGCCCTCCAACGTTGGCCATCAGCCTGGACAGGGTCTGGCACGTCCGCGTCGCCTTTGCCACCGCCTCACGCACATGCGGTAGGAAGTTCCGGGCCTTGTCCAGCCACACACCGAGGTACTTCACCTTCGGCACTGGCCGAACCACATGGGCCCCTACTTCGAACGTGATGGGCCGCAGCTTCCGCCTGCCTGCCATCACAACCGCCTCGGTCTTCTCCGGTGCTAGTTCAAGCCCAACCGACTCCACAAACGCCTGAACTCGCCGAATAGCAGAGTCTGCTGCAGCCATGACCTGCTCCTCCGTCGATGCTACGACGACCAGGGCCAGGTCATCAGCATATGCGATGGCTGTTACTCCTTCCGGGTACTGCAAACGGAGAACTCGATCATACAGGATGTTCCACAGGGTCGGGCCGAGCACAGAGCCCTGCGGTACACCACAGGAAACCCCAGTCACTAGCGGTTGACCCCCCGCCACTGCGTGCAGACTCCTGTCTCGCAGGTAGTCCCCCAGCACCTTCCTCAGGTACGGCGCCACTCCTAGGGCATCGAGCTCTCCCAGAATCACATCCCACCTCGCCGTGTTGAACGCGTTGCGGATGTCCAGAAGGATCACAGCCGGGATCTTTCTGGTACGCCAGCTTCCCGATGCCGCATCTACGACTATCCGCATCACGTGCTGTATCGCGTCCATGGTCGATCGGCCTTTCCTAAAGCCATACTGGTTCGCGGAGAGGCCACCCACGCGCTCCAGCTCTTGCTCCAACCGACATCTCAGCAGCTGCTCGTAAAGCTTGCCCACTGCATCCAGCAGGCACAGAGGCCGGTACGAGCCTGGCAACTCAGGAGGCTTCCCCGGTTTGAGAAGGAGCACCAGGCCGGCTCGTTTCCACGCAGTCGGGAAGGTACCCACACTAAGCTGCTCATTGAAACAGGCCAGAACTTGGTTAGCCCCCACCGCACACGCCAGCTTCACCACCTCCGACGGGACACCATCTGGGCCAGGGCTCTTGCGACTCGCAACCCTCTCAACGGCGCACTTGAGCTCAGCCTCCGTGAACAACGGGATGTCCGCTACTGGCACGTTGATGCGAGGATAGTTTGGCCGCGGTCTCTGCGGAAAGAGGGTCCTCACGCAGGCCTCCACGAGTTCCTGAGTCAGCGGCAAGGTAGGGCCTCCGAATCGTTTTCGCACTATCTGGTAAGCATTCCCCCACACGTCGTTGTCAAGCTCTGCACAGAGCTCGTACCACTTCATCCTCTTGGATGCCCGGATCATTCCCCGCAGCTGGCGCCGGGCTTCGAGCAGACTTCTTTCCAAGTCAGCAATCTCCGGCGGCAGGGCTCGCCTTCGCCTCCGCGTCAGCACCCTCCGCCGCCGAACACATTCTAGCCGCGCCTCAGCTATTGCAGGAGTCCACCAATACACTGCTCGCCGGCTTTCTCCTGGCCTGCGGTACGGTAGGACTCCTGTGCAGGCTCCTACCATTGCTCCCAGTAGGGCCGGTGGGTCCGTACTCCCCATTGCTGGTATCGTTCTCTCTAGTTCGGCCTCAATCCGCTCCCTGCTCTCCGGCTTGTACGTCCACCTACCCGTGCCAGCGTAGGGTGGGATCCGCGCTGGACCCGTTGCCTGGACAGAGAAGGAGATGTACTGGTGATCACTAAGCGTCTCATCTGGAAGAACTTCCCAGTCCGAGATCTGCCGCGAAACAGCCGGCGCCGCAAACGTCAAGTCCAGAACAGACCGGCTCTCCCGGCGAATGAAGGTCGGCGTCACCCCGTCGTTCATCAGCTCCAGTCCTAGCTGTGCCGCCCAGTCCTCCACAGCATGTCCTCTCGCGTCCCATGGCCCAGGGAACCATGCTGGTGACTTTGCATTAAAGTCCCCCGCTACCAGAACCGGCCGAAGAGAGGCTGCACAGAAGGCCCCAAGCGCATCTAGGGAGATCTCAAACTCCGCACGCTGCATGTTGGGCGAGAAGTAGCATGCCGCAACGGTGAGATCCTCAAGCTCAACCCAGGCAAAGCAAGCCTCCCCGCCCCAGCGACGCATCGGGAGGAGACGATTCTTCATCTGTATCGCTACCGTGGTTAGTCGATCTGCTACCCAGCCACCGGCTCTCACCAGGGCTTCGTTTGGCTCACTGACGAGAAGGAGGTCCGCGCTCCGCCCGTTCGCCCTCTCATCGAGCAAGTCGTGAGCTGCGCGGCTCCTGTTCAGGTTTGCCTGTAGGATGCGAATCATGGCTTGTGTGTACGACGGCCGCCTCCCGCAGTTCTCCAACCCTCGCTCTCACCTCCACTAGTACGCGTCTCCTGCCTTTCTTGCTGGGCGATTTCTCGCCGCTCGCAGACCGCGGAACCTGTGCGGTGTCCTGCCTTTCCGCAGGTGATGCACCTCAGCGCGTTGGCGCACTCCGCCGCTTTGTGGCCCTCCAAACCACACCGGTAACACAGCGCTGTTCGGTCAGGCCCCTTGCAGCCACGGGCCATGTGCCCCGTCCCCCAGCACTTGAAGCAGTGGTCTTCCTTGGGCACCACCGCCTTCGCCACTCGGCCCCACACCGGGCCGATGCGGATGCGGGCACTTTCCGCAATCTTCGCCATGTCCACTGCGGCGACTTCCACAGTGGCGGTCCTGGTGTCTCCTGCCCTCGCTCTTATGTAGCGGACCTTGGGCGCCGCAGCAGTGCCTCCAAGCAGGCCCTGAACCGCGCCCTCCACCTCCTCCTTGGTGACTTCCGCATCGAGCCCCTGGATGAGGAAGGTGGTCTTAGGCACTCTCACTTCAGCTCGAATCTCCGGGTGCGCTGCCCTGATGACACGCTGGAGTTTTTCAACCCCAGCTACATCCCCTTTCTTCAGGACGATCTTTGCGCCGTCACTTTCCTTGGTAATGGCTAGGATCTCCGTGTCCTGGCCCTTCACCGTTCCCCTGATGTTCTTGAGAACCTCCGCAAAGCTCTTCCCCTCGCCAGTTACCATCAGGGCTTCTCCCCTCTCCTTCGCAGCCCTTGGTTTCCTGCCAGGAATCTTCTCCTTCTTTCCTGCCGGCGGGTCCTTCAGCTTGTCAGCACAAACACTCACTGGGGCTGACCTCCCTCTGAGTGCGCACTCAACCACCTTCCTGAGATGCCCTGGCTCGAGCATTTGGCAAGCCAATGTGAGGCGTCCTCCCTCTGGCACTGCCTCGCCGACCCTTACAACCAACTCCATGCAGTCCGCCAGCGCTGTATCTCCCTTCGTGGCAAAGGCCACCAGCAGGGAGCCAGGAGGCGCAGAGACTCGCTGCCCATCACACCATGCCGTGTCCTGCCTCACTAGCTTGACCACACTTCCTGCGGCCGGGGGAACCTAACCTAACCTAACCTAACCTAACCTAACCTAACCTAACCTAACCTAACCTAACCTAACCTAACCTAACCTAACCTAACCTAACCTAACCTAACCTAACCTAACCTAACCTAACCTAACCTAACCTAACCTAACCTAACCTAACCTAACCTAACCTAACCTAACCTAACCTAACCTAACCTAACCTAACCTAACCTAACCTAACCTAACCTAACCTAACCTAACCTAACCTAACCTAACCTAACCTAACCTAACCTAACCTAACCTAACCTAACCTAACCTAACCTAACCTAACCTAACCTAACCTAACCTAACCTAACCTAACCTAACCTAACCTTCTTGACCTCTAACCTAACCCAACATTCCCCTCTCCAACTCTAATAGTTTGCTCACGAAGTTGTAATAATAATTATTGTCACATTGTTAATTTCATCATTTCGCTCCTTGAAAACAAAACAGTTGCATCTGCAAAAAGGTGATTTCGCAGGAGAGCGTTTCAAAGTTTTTGGAAGTGTTTTTTATTTAATTACGACTTTGGTATGGAATATCTTGAAGATTTTTTTTTACCGAAAAAAAGCTTTTTTCTTTTTCATTTATTCAGTCCGACTAACTAGTCCATGAAAGTCAATATTCATCACCAATTTAATTTTTTAAAAAACTTGTAACGGTTTTACCTTCAAAAAGGCCTCGCGTGGATTGGCCCAAATGCCAATACAACACTTCTACTTTCTGTGCATTGAGGCTTTGAGGGTAGAAAATAATACGGAATTATTCACTGGTATCAATTTTTGTAATACAAAGTAACGGTGAAATAGGAAACCACAGTATAAAATAACAAATAGGCACTTAGAAAATAAGTAAAACGTAAAAAAGAAGTTTAATCGGCTTCTGTTTTCTTATAGATAGATAAACTATTGCCACCCATAACATTGACTCTGTGAGTAGTGAATTATTTTTAACAGAAAAAATAAATAAGTCGAATATAAATTTACTGCTGTCAGTGTTAATCTTATGGGCGGCAAAAAGGTAGGTATCTATATAGGTCCACTCTTCAGGGCTTTGGTTTTTCTCTTCGTCATTCAGAATACTCCAGCAGGTGTATTCCCTTTCTCGAACGCCAGAAAACCCACTCAACTAACACCTACAAAAGGTATTGTAAGAAGAACTGTTCTCCATGTATTGCATCATGGCGTCCCTTATCTTCTTACAATAATTTTTGAATGTGTTAGTTGAGTGGGTTTTCTGGCGTTCGAGAAAGGGAATACACCTCCAGATAGCGTTTGTGTTCATATCGGCATTCTCGTATGTTCGCTGCTTTTTTGCTAGTTTTAAAATAAGCTCATCCGTCCGACGTTTCATTTTCTGAAAACAAAAATTATTATCAATATTATTAGTTATCACAATGATCAGCCCTTAATAGCATGCAGCAAAAGTATCACTAAAAACTCAGATTGACAGTCTAAGAGTTGCATCTATCAATACAACATTTTTTTCATGATGGCATGGAGCCGGGAATTGAAAGTTAAAAAGTTGCATCTACCAATATAACACTTATTACAATATACTATGGGAGGTCTCAGGAGCACAGAATTTACGGTAAAGAGTTATATTAGCCTACAAAACAGAACATCCGATGATACAACAGTTTACTCACCAAAAATTGTGACGTTTTCCTCTGGTTGTTACGAGGCAACTGATCCAACGGCGGATGCAACTGTCTTTTGCTTCAGCCGGCCTAATTTTCGCGCTAAATTCAAAGAGTTGCAATGCTACCAAGCGGTAAATATCCGACTTACAGATATAACACTTCTACCAAAAAAAAGAGAAAAAAAAATAAAAATTTTTAGTGTAATAAAAAAAAAATCGATTTTTTGCAGATATAACTGTTTTGTTTTCAAGGAGCGATTTGTGTTGTAGGCGACGTGTGGTGCCGGCGGTCGCGGCGGTGGCTGGTGAAGAAGAACAGAACAGACAACCTGAAGCTGAAGCTAGTCCTGGGACGCCTCCGGAGTGGCTTCAAGCGTAGGTACCTACGCTCCTAAAATATATTTAGAAAGCGTCGAAACCTCATTGACGATGAGACACAGTGATGTCCGTGCTGTCATCATAATATTATGCGTAATATGCCTGTGTGTGTGTTCACAGAATCAGGCAACTCGGACTGGACAACAACGGGCTGAGCTTGTGGCAGCGGAACGCTGTCGCAGCCGCCATCGACGGGCGCCCGGGCGTGACGTGTTTCTCGTCGCGGCGGAGCCGATGACTCCGTCCCTCGTTGCGGCACTTCTGGCTCCGGTGGGCTGCGTCACTGTTGTTTTTACACAATTTTGTTTTGTGGATTGATTGAAAAAACCGTATTAATTTGCTGCGAACTTTGAAGGTCCCACGCCAATACCAAAGGTACGACCGGATGCCGTGTAGGATGACGTTGAGTCGTCTTGTAGACAGCGGCAGCGGCGCGGTCCCGTCTGAAACCACAACGAAAAAAATTGCCTGAGTCCAAAAAAGTGGTTTCTGGAAAAAGTCTGTCCGTCCGTCAGTCCGTCAGTCCGTCCGTCAGTTCGTCAGTCAGTCAGCCCGTCAGTCCGTCAGTCCGTGCAGTGCTCTAGCGCCTATACCGTTCATCCGATTTTGATGAAATTTGGTATGGACCTGTCTAGAATTACTGCCGAGACACATTTTCAAGGATTTTTTGATTGGTCAAAAATTGCGGCCGCTATTGTCAAAAAACCGCCAAAATAATTCAAAAATCGTGTTTTTGGTTAGTCGGACAAGCGCCGACGGTACAATTTTCAATCTATAACACTGAAAATTGGTAAGTGTGTTGACAAATAGATGTTTCGAGGTCATTTTCAACTAAAATTGAATTGGTTGAAAATTACGGCCGTTCTGGACCAAAGTTCGATCGTTTCGGCGCCATTCACATTTATTGACCGATTGTCATGAAATTTGGTAAATTTGTGTAGAACCATTTAACTTAAACATTTGTTGAACAGAATTTTGTTATCTTCAAAATTACGGCCGTTGTAGTCAAAAAAGTGTCGAAAATGAGTTGAGAATGAGAAACCACGTTTTTGATTGGTCGGAACGCATTTGGGACTACAGTAAAAGAATGACAGCCATGAAACTTGGTGGGAGTGATCTCAGATAGATGCTCTTGGGTCATTTTCAACCGATTTTGGATTGCTTAAAAATTACGCCCGCAAAAAAATCTCAAAGAAATAAAAAAAAAAAAAATCACATGGGGCGAGAAAGTTTAGTGCGACTGTTGTCGGACCCTTTACTTTACTATTTTTTCCGTCCACCCCATGCATTTCTTATGGGAATCGTCCATATGGGACGGAGGTAATTGCAGGTTGTTGCCCAACAAAATAAGTAAGTACCTAGGTAGGTAGGGAGGTAGGTAGGTTACCTACTCGGGAGAAGTCGTCCGACTAGCTAGGCAGCTTGTTGACCCCTTGCAAGTGTAGGTAGGTACTTACATACCCACTTACTTACTTACTTACTTACTTACTTACTTACTTACTTAGGTAGGTACTTACTTATACGCGTATCATGCGCAGAGTCTGCTCACCATTCGCATGCAGGTAGGTATAGGTAACCGCGAATGCGCGATGGGCTCGCTTGAGTACGCACCTGCTGCTTTGGTTATTAAATTATTTTTTTAATAACGCGGACAAAACGGGCGAATTAAAAAGCAAAAGGAAACTGCGCAGCGGCGCGGCGCCATGACACTCGCTGATCGACGCTCGACTAGGCAAGTAGAGGCGGCGGCGTACCTATAGTACCTGCTATACCTACTGAAAGTGATTTAGAAGAATATAAGTGCCCGCTCTGCGGTTGGGTCGGTGTCTTTACTGGTCTAGCATATGCAACAAGGTACCTAACATTGTCAAGGTTTAAGGTTGTTTGCGATTGCGACCCACTTCAATGTCCTACTTAGAGAAGGCGCGCATATAAAAGAACTGTTCAAATGGCTTCCTGGCAACATCGTCTGTTATGTGACATTTGAAAGTAGGTACGTATGGGTTGCACGATGAAAACTCGAAACCTTTAGTAATTTACAGACCTTGGAAGAGGCGTAGTGCGCGAGCAAGCACTACGCAAGTCGACGTGGAGACGCGTCACTGTTTATTTTTCTGAAGCTTGTTACAAATAATTGTGAGCCCTGATTTAAATACTCTATAATATACTATATATACTGTATAATTTAGTTGATTGAAAGAAGCTAGATATCCGCCGCGCGACATGGCTGTGTGAGTGCGTAGTTTCGCGCTTGTTTTTTGAATTTTACTAGTACGTACCTATTATGACCTATTATTATTATAGGCAGGTAGGTAGGTAGGATAGGTACCTATATTAGATCAGTCATTATTTGTTTAGCTTTGTTATGTTTGAGCGACAAACCCTACGACATAATCGAATAAAACAGAATGGAATTATTGCGAATGGAATAATAGGTATTATATTAATAATAAGTAGGTAGGTAGGTATATCAACTCTATATCCTCGTTCTCGCCGTGACGAATGCGCGTCAAAGTCAGGGAACATGGTGTGGCACTGAGCAGGAGCACGGGCGAAGTAGGTGCAGGTAGAGATGCCATTGTGTATGCATATTTGAAGCTTTTTAATTTCTTAATTGGTTTGGTTAGCAGCAGCACCACTGGTTTGGTTGACATGACCACGTGGCATTTAGGTACGTATTTTTTGTTTGTTTGTGCACCACTTTCTCTGTTACCTATTCACCTTTTGATGATGTGTGGCGAGGGCAGCAGCAGCACCGAGTATGCATGGCGGCGAAGCAATAGGCAGAGTGACGACGTCGCGATGATGGGGTGACTGTAGGACAGAAGAAAGATAGATAGATAGATAGACAGATAGATAGATAGTTAGACAACGAGGGCCCAAACTGTAGCTTATTCATCCCCCGTTACGACGATATTATTATTTGGGTGCTGCAGATATGAGATGAAAAGATGATGAGTGGTCACCACTTTCTGGTAGGTAGGTAGGTAAGTAGGTAGGTAGGTAGGTATGAAACGAGGCGGCTATGTTGTGAGTTCACACCTACCTCTATACGTGTGTGCGTCTTTCGTAGCACTTGATGTCATTGGATGTGAGCTACAGCGGACATGGAGATAGATGCGGCAAGAAGGGGGTGGTGCCACTGTCGAGGGTCGGCGGCGGCCAGCTCCTACCTGGAGATAGATAGATAGATGTGTAATTAGCGTGGCACAAGAGGCAACGTGGCCAACAGTGCGAGAGGTGTACTCCCTCATCTCATCGTTACTAGCGTTATGATGTTCTGATGGTAGCACCTAGGCAACCGGGGAGGTTATCGACGCGGCGGCAGAGGTTTACACACGGTCGTCATCATCATCGACGAGTGTCGTCAGCCGTGCATCATGGTGGTACCTACTGCGAGGAGCACGGGCAGGTTGCTGCAGTAGGTAGGTAGGTAGGTACCTGGAGATAGATAGAAAAGAAAGCGATAATAATATGTTGTGTATGCATAGTTCTACTAGTTCTAATTTTGTTAATTTCACCACTTTACGGGCACGGTTTACAGAGAAAAACGAACCCAACCCCCGAACTCACTGACTAGACTGCTGAGATGAGGGTTCGCAAAGTATACCCGCGTCGAGTCATGTGTGCTGAGGGTTGGTTGGCAACGATTACCTATAAGTAGGTACTCTTATTGTGAGTCAACACTGCCGTCACGGCTCGTCATCATGCTGCTCTGCGCCTGACTGCTGAGCAACTGCAAGATGAGGAGGAGGACGAGCAGCTGGTTCTGTCGCAGCGGCAGGCCGTCGCACCAGCAGTAGTTCCACCACCATGCTGCTGTTCCTGCTGCGGCTGATCCTGCTGTGGCCGATCCGTGGAGGCATGAGGAAGCGTTGCGGCTGATCCTGCTGCGGCCGATCCGAGCACGCATGGGAGCATGGCATGGGTGCCCACAGTCGCGACACGTTTCTAGGGTCATTATTCACACCTCGGCACCTCGATCTGTCGTCGCGTACGCCCGCAGGAATCGTCGCAGTGTTTTTTGACAGTTAGGAAAGGCTGGAGGTACGTGACGGTGACTGCATCGTTGCAGGACTCATCCTTGAAAATGAGAAGTAGGCAAACATTTTTCAATTTGTACGTCATGTTCGTTTGTTTGTTTTTTGTCATTGTCTTTGTGGGCTACTTACTACCTACATGTTACCTACAGCTGCGGCTGCAGGTGCTGCAGGGCTGCAACATGATTATTATTTAATCGTAGCCAGTGCAGTACAGGTTTATCTTATTTTTCTTTTTACTTTCTCTTATCGCCCTAGTACTGGGATTATGCGTAGGTACCTACCTACCTACGTAACATCGTTCTCATGCTGACCTTGTGACGGTAGGTTTTGATGAGTGGTGATGAGCGAACAGCGCAATAACAGGACGCAGTGATGTGATGTCAAGTCAGTGATTCTCACTCATTCTTGACGACACGGGACATCTCCCGTGTCGTCAGTAAGCAGTAATCTGAAAGCCCGGGACTCCAAGACCATGAAAAACAAAAAAATTCAAAATTGAATAGAGTGAGCCATATCTATAGATGTACGAGACTCAGGCAGTGTTAATACAAGATGCACTGGTCAACTTGCGATTCTCAGTTTCAACTATCAACAACTGCTTATTTGAGGGACACAACTGTTGCGCAGAATACCTGAATGCAGGTATGTGCGCACGTGTGGGTACTTATCTACAGCTCAATCGATTGAGACTCAGCAAGCGACATCCGGTCCTTCATTGTGATTGGTAGGAGACTAATGGAGGAGGCAGGGGGCTCAAACTGATACGTGTTGCGTCAATATCAGCAACTTCTCCACAACACTATGAGAAACCATGTTTTTGAATGGTCGAAACGCATTTGGGATACAGTAATAAAATGACAGTCATGAGATTTTGTGTGACTGATCTCAGATAGATGCTCCTGGGACATTTTCAACCGATTTTGGATTGCGTGAAAATTACGCCCGCAAAAAAATCTCAACAACAAAAAAACGAAAATTTTATAAGTATGGGCGAGAAAGTTAAGTGCGACTGTTGTCGGACCCTTTATTATAATATGTTTCAAATTAGGTTGTACGCTCAGTGCTCACTGAACGTCTTCAAATAAACACCATGCTCATTTTTTTCTCGAAACGTTATAGGTAGGTACCTACCTATACTTATTCTTATTACCTACCTACCTTCTATACTTTTATCAACGTCTCTGATTTATAGGTACAATTTCTCTAAGAATCGACGAATGGCACGTTAAAAGTCTCCTTGATATACCTAGATTGGGTTCGCAGCTGCTATATATGGTTACCTCGGATTGTCTGATCTCCCAGTTTAATTGAGGTGTTGAGGCCCAACACGGGAACACCTAGTGGGCCTCACACTTACTGTATACTGTGTACTGTAGGTATAAGTATAGGTACTTAGGTACTTAGGTTACTCTATAGTTGAAGTTTCTAATCTGTTGTTTTCAGTGAGTTGTTTGTTGTTGTGGTGACTCAACACATTACATTCGGTTCTAGGATATTCCCTGTAGGAATTTATGCATGAGATGCTCAAAATACCAGAGGTGAATCCTACCAACCACATCAATTTTGATAATAGGATCGGGATGAAACCGGTGTGAACCGGTGTGAAACCGGCTCTCTATGTTCCTATACCTACAGAGACAACCATATCGATTCTAGACCGCTTGGCTATGGAAGCTGTTGAGCCTGCCCAGGCCGCCGTCTGCCCCCCCCCCCACCCCCTCCCCGGAACTCTGCGCGTTACCGCCACCCCACAGGTGCTCTGTGCTATTGTCGTAAATGTAAGGTAGGTACTTTACTATTTATATCAAGTGTGCATATTAGGGCTACTATACATTTAGGGTGCGTCCCACCATACTCGGTTAACGTTAAACTCCAGTTAAATTCCAATTATTGCTCGGTAAAAACTGATTGTAACTGGAGTTTAACGTTTAAACGTGAGAAAACACACCAAAGCAATCATAGTATGAGAGCGAGCAAAAGCGAGCGAGCCGAAAATTTCACTAATCTCTGTAAAATCTCCGTATTTTGCAGAAAGAACTTTAAATTCACTAATTATTTATTACGTTGGAAATTTTTGTAGGCCCCTTCAGAGCGTATAAGTAGGCCCCAAGCTGTAGCTTATTTAGCTTAATGGTTAATCCAGCACTGTTCGCAACGAATAGTCCCCAGTTTAACGTAATTTTTTGCCTACACCTAACGCGGCCTTTCCACATGCAATCGACAGCCGTATATATATAATAGTCGGCAGAGTTTTCCCTTCAAAATACAAATACTCTGTCTCTACTGGATGTAACTCATGGGTAGGTATAGGGTCAAGAGTAAGAGTGCCATGTCATGTCGAGGTAGGTACCTAGTGTGTCGAATTCGCGGTCACCTCACCAAGAATAATAAGAGACCTTGTGAGCAAAGACACATTACTTATAGCACCACCGCCGCGCCGCCGGCTCGATTTGTCAAGCTGACATCGTAGTCAATGCAGTGTATAGGTGCCATAGGTAGGTACTTACCCTGGACAGCGTAATAATCCCGATGTCACTATTCCCATGGGTCATAATGTATAGACCCGTTGGTACCTGTTATTATATACCTGTTAGTATATAGTGTCCATACAAGGAGCGATATAAGTATATAAACTTTTGAACTGATGGTGGTTTTGGGATCCGGGGGTCATAAAAAGAAGAACTGTGAAGAAATTTTTCAAAAGTGAGACTACTGGTACGACTACAATAGGTAGATTTTTCTTCGAAATCTACCTAATAATTCTTACATCATTTCATTTCACTTCAAACTTGACTGCTAATTATTATATTAGGTAGGTAGGTACCTAATTTACCTCCTCTCAATAAACTGGTTCTTATGGCAAACTTTGAAATTTGACAAAATGGCGGGAACCAATCACATTACAGATCCACATCACTACAGATTTTGTTTACTTTCCAATAATTATTACTTTAATAAATGTATAGATTGATAATAATATAATAATAAAATTAAAAGTAATAAATAATATTATTATGAATTTATTCCGATATTAGGTAATATTTTTATTACAAAAATTTCATTTTTGTTATGTTTTGATTTCATGCATTCACCCACTAGCTTGGCCGCCATCACAGCCGCTTGCTCCGTGCTTGGCTTGCTTGCTGGCTTGAGCCACTTTCTACTTTCCCAGTGATCCCAGGCTACACGCCGACGCAGCCAGCACCATTTGCACAGGTATTCTTCACTATTTTAACCCTAGATTTGAAGCTTCCTTCCACGGCTCAGTCACGAAAGCTGCCGCGTTACTGTGGCTGGCAAAGTGACATTGAAGAGACTACAATACGCCGTATTGTAGTCAAGCAGAAAAAGCTAGTTTTCAACCTTATTTTGGCATTTTTCTTGGTTACCTACTGTTGCTTTAGGCCAGTATTCCACGGTCAAAGATTCCATCAAAGTTTTCAGTCCCAATATTTGATGACGCCATCTTGGATTTTTTACTTGAAAGAAATCTTTGATGCTATATTTCACATTCAAAGAAAAATGGCATGATTTAGGTTTGTGTACGCCATTTTAATCCAGGCTTTGTGTAGTCTAATCAGTTGTCATGAACAACAATTTGTTTTTGTGCGAAGCAGAATTGTCTGCAATTGTTCTTCCACTGATACTGAAACGTAAACAGTCCCGACAGAGACAGACCAGGGGTAGAAAAACGGAGAATAAGAGGTCCTCATGCTATGCTACTCTATGCTACATTTTCTTTCTAGTTTTGTAATCTAAGTGTTTTGTATTCCATAAACGTTCCGATAATTCGTAATTCTCAATGCATAATTTCACCAACTCAATCGTCCACTTCGCCGCCATTTTCAACTTTGATCAAAGGTAAACAACGGAGCTTACATTTGATGAAATATTGGATGAAAATATTTGATGACCAATTAAGTTTACACGATCAAATATTTTATGAAGTAATTTATTTATTTCAAACTTTGATAGAATCTTTGACCGTGGAATACTGGCCTTACCCAGGTGTCCATTACTTACCCATGTGTTGCGAATTTCAGGTTTTACAAAGACGGAGGAAAATAACATGGAATGTCTAGTGGAGCAGAATAATACGGAAAAGAGTAACGGTGGAGACCATGCTGACCATATTGCGTAAGTTGTGCCCAAAGGCGCTTAACCATTGTCATGACATTAGGTAGGTAGGTACTACCCCAACCTCGTTGAACTGTTCCATGTAGTGTCCGTACCTGTTGAACGACGTTGAAACTGAAAATGGTGACGGAATGTGTACACGCCTTAAGAAGGGTATTTACATTAGTTAAGTACGATAAAGATAAATGCATTAGGCAAACAAATGTTCTGCCTCTGCGATCTCAGCAGCCATTTTGTAACGAGGACATGCTCCCAACCCCTTGCTTAATATTAGTACCTAGATTAGTGCCTAGATTATGCAAAACCTGATGAAGTTGACGTTAACTTGAAGAATCAAACAGTTGATAGGTGTGCGTGTGCACTACGGGAAAGTTGCTCGTTACGTCATGTTACGTTACTCGCAGTGCTACTACAGATATTGCTCATTTCTTCAGCTTAACCTGCTTAACCTACCCAAGTTGGTAAATCGTGTTTGAAGTTAGGCTTGAAAGCGGTTGTGGTTATGTGGTTATTGTGATAGTTGGCATAGTGTTGAGTTTAGACTGTAGAGAGCAGTAGAGGCTGCAAGGCCATTTTCTTGGAACGTGCCTCTTGAATAGGTAGGTACACTTCGGGTGCGTCCCACCATGCGCAGTTAAAATTAAACTGGAGATTTACCATGTTAAATTTAGCTTAAAAGTTAAATTTAAACATAGGACAAAATCTCCAGTTTAATTTTAACTGGGCATGGTGGGACGCACCCTAACATTATTACTGCTTATAAGGCAATACAATAGGTACTCTGACTTTCTCAACAAACTTTTCGATATTCACGTATTCTGAAATATAAGATATTCTTCCAACACCACAGAGAGTGTCAGCTATTTTGGTTGCATTAGGTATATCCTCAGAAACGCAAATAACAACGTGCACCAGTTTGCACCACTGCGCTTTTCTATTTGAATAGTTGTTTGTTTGTGCCCCAAGCCAATAGCCTTCCAAGTATAATTGGCTAGGAATGTCGCAGATAGGCAGAAGTGACTAGGGGCTAGGGGCATAGGGCCGCGTGACTGGATAATAATGGCCAGCTTTGCCTTATTTGTCTTAAAAGCCGTAAGCTGTAGATACTCAATCACTTTTTAGGGTCCAAGTTAACCATCAGAATCACGTCCAATTTTTCTCAAGCCAAGGAAGGCTTGTCCATCAGGGGCAGGGCCAGGGCCATATTCACCGGGAAAAGTCTCGACTCGAAATCTTAATCATGTTTTGAAATTTTCAGGCCAAAGGAGAAAGAGGAGGGAAAACTTGTAAGGCTTCAGAAACGTTTGGCGACGACCCTGACAGAGAGTATGAAGGTTGAGCTTAGTGGTACCAGCGGCAGCGGTGATGAGGCCTCGAACCGGAAACGCCTTCGCTCTTCTGTCGGAGGAGAATCCGAGAACCCTAAAATCATTATGAGGATCAGTAAGCGAAAAGTGACTGACCCTAGCACGGGGAGTGAAGATGGGGACACCAGTAGGAAACGCTGCAGGGGAAAAAGTATTGATAGTGAAGATGAAGAATCCAATAGGAGACTCCGCAAAGGAAGAACTGTAGACAGAGACGTTCAAGACACCAACAGGAGACCCCGCAGAGCGAAAAATGTAGACGGAGACTATGAAGACACCAATGGGAAACCCCAAAAGAGGAAAAGGGAAGATGGGGGAAAAGAGCGAAGAGGGAGAGAGACGCCGCGGCCAAGGGGGAGACCAAGGAAACATGCCCAGCAGCAGCAGCAGCAGCAGCTGCTCCATCCATCCACGGGGGACACCGTAAGTTTATACCCAGGAGGGTCTCCCTGTGACGTCACCCCTGGCGTGGCTCTTATTTGAAGTTGATGCATTTCTTTCACATTTTACTTTCTTCTTTCTTGGTTGGAAAGAACCAGTTTCTCGTAGACGTCCTTGTTTGGCCCCATTTGCATTGCTTCTCGCGGTGGTAATGTTACTGGTGGCAGAAGTGCACCACCTGCTGCTGCATAACCTTAAACGAGGCAACATACGTAAATTGGCGTACCTAGCTAACACTTTTTCCGCACATTCAGAATCAATAATCAATCAAAAATTGATTTGTGTCGATCTAACATTTAAGGCCTCGGACGTAGTTTTCGTCTCGATTTGAGCAAGTAGTTCTCCCTTGTCGTTGAGAGGTACCCAAAGTACCTAAAGTGAGTTGACATGACAAAGGTATGGCGCATGACGCAAGGAACAGGTTGATTTGTGAATGTACATGAGTGATTAGATGATGACGTGGTGACCCGGGTGACCTTCTGATAGGACAGCCTCTCCGCTGCCGGTAAATACTCGATCTCACGCAGAAGGAAACAGCAGGAGCAGCATAGGCAGGCCTGCAGGAGCAGCATCCATCCAGCTGTTTATTTCCAGTTGAATGGTGAGACTGTTTGTCTCACTCAATCTCAAACTAACTGAATAGCTATCACACAGAAGGAAATTTGGTTTTTTTAAATAAATGGGGTGTAGGGTAAGTTTAGTAGTGGTAGCCCTGAATGTGAATGAATAGTGTAACGGCCCTGCTACCTACACGTTCACATTTTCGTTTGATTGCTACCTACTTCTCCTTACCTACCATAGTATGGAGAAAAATGTTGACGTGTTGATAGCTAATTTGTCAGTTCTCGGAAAATTGTAGTGGTCACAAAATTTAATACAAAGAGAAATTGTGTCAACTTAAATATGAAAGTTTAGTCTGGTCCATTGAGTGGTAGCATTGGTGTCGGCTTCGGCTTCCACGCCAGGGTGGGGGGTGCGCGAGTCGGCAACGACTTGGCCGGGGTTTGCGTTGTATCGAGCGGTGACTTGGCAACACTGCGGCGCTCTGTACACCCGCGGACACGAAGCCTCGCTCCGGCTCCAAGCTCCTCGCGGTTGTATGGGCCACATGGGTCTGTGTTGTATGAAGGTTTGTGTTGGCACCGGCAGGCATACATTTTTCCTCTTTGATTTGCTGCTTCGGAGTCCACTTTGAACTGCAGATCCCCAACAAAGACTAGGATGCTTGATATACAGTACGAGACTGAGTTGAATAAATTTTCCGATGGTATTCCCATTGTTGGCAGGTGTCGAGTCACAACATTCGGAAAAGTTTAGGAATATACCTTACATTCCTGTCAATTTAATCGTACAATATGGTATTGTATATGAAGTTGGTAAAGACGGGATTAGTTAGGGGTCTAGCAGATTGATATTTGAATCTATATTGTCGTGTTGCAGGCAATACATGGACAGGGCTCGGACGCATTCTGCTGGACGTGCCACAAGCGTGATGCGTCCGTGAACTGCGTCACGTGCCCACGTACCTTCCACACACGCTGCGTCACCCTCACGCCGCAAGGTCTGTGTCCTGAGTGCAGCGCTGCCGTGCTAGCTGACAGCGAGTACCGGGGCAACGTGTCACACAGGCCCAAGCTGGATCAGCTGTGTACACTGCTTACCTTCACCCTGGAGCGCATGAAGGATGTCCCTAATGTGCGTACTCTGACATATTTATCAAAACTGCCCGAAAAACTAGAGCAAAAAAATACGTAATAGTAAGTGATAACAACGAGAAATCAAATGAAAAGCCATGACATAAAAGCTAGATTTGTTTTGTTAGTCGGAGGTGTTCTGGGATGCCGTGGACCCTTCGGAAGAGCCACTCTACTACAATTACATCCACAACCCGATGGATCTGAAGCTGCTGGGGCAGAACATCGAGAAGCGTGTGTATGGGTCGACACTGGCGTTCCTAGCGGACGCTAAGTGGATTCTCCACAACTCGATCTTGTTCAACACGACCCAGTCAACCCTGACCAGCACAGCGAGAGCGGTCCTCAAGGTCTGCAGGCAGGAGCTCGAGGAGATTGACAAGTGTGCAGACTGCTACCTGAACGCCCACACCAAGACCGATTGGTTTGTTCAAGTCTGTGTGAGTACTTTCAATATTCAGTAGTTATTATATTCATTTACAAAGTTCAGTTTAACAAATCATTCTGCTCCCCTTAAGGTCAAGGACCTTGTGTGAGTACTTTCTTCTACGGTTCTGCTTACATCTAGGTACAGAAGGTAGCAGATTACCTCCTCCTGCGGTTCTGCTTACATCTAGGTACAGTAGGTAGCAGATTACCTCCTCCTGCGGTTCTGCTTACATCTAGGTTCAGTAGATGGGATGTCCCTAGCGGAAGTGGATCCTCCATCGTGTTAACTCCAGGGTTGCGTTTATTCGTGACCTTGAGAGACCTGTACCTCCTGCTTACACTCAGGTATTGTGTCTGGACCGGCAGGTTCGTGCAAGCAGTACGTGTTAGTTGTAAAATGAGTCATTATTGGGTTTGGTTGCAGGGGAAGCCGCACCTGCTGATCTGGGCCTGGCTATGGGTAATGATCACCTGCTGATCTGGGCCTGGCTATGGGTAATGATCACCTGCTGATCTGGGCCTGGCTATGGGTAATGATCACCTGCTGATCTGGGCCTGGCTATGGGTAATGATCACCTGCTGATCTGGGCCTGGCTATGAGTCATGATTGGGTTTGGTTGCAGGGGAAGCCGCACCTGCTAGTCTGGGCCCGGCTGAAAGGGTACCCGTTCTGGCCGGCGAAAGCTCTCACCACCAACACGAAGACGCATATGGTGGATGCCAGATTCTTCGGAGCTCACGACAAGGCCTGGGTCCCTGTCAAGGTCAATACTCCACAAATATATTGTATAATCAGCGGAGATAGCTGATTTATGTAGATAATATAGAAGGTTGTCTTGAGAGGAAGGGTGGTGAGGTGGTTGTGAACACTAAAGTGTGGTGTGGTGGTTGTGAACACTAAAGTGTGGTGTGGTGGTTGTGAACACTAAAGTGTGGTGTGGTGGTTGTGAACACTAAAGTGTGGTGTGGTGGTTGTGAACACTAAAGTGTGGTGTGGTGGTTCGGGGCACCTGAAGCTGTGCACTGCACGGAGGATGCTAAGCTTGAACAAACTGGTGTCACAGAAAGTGTCAACCATCATTCTTCGTTGAAAACACCACCCCAACGGTTATTTCAGAAGCACTTCTGAAACATTCCGGTCTTTTTGCCATCAGAAACTGCGTCATTTGTAAACAGTTTTTGGTGTGAATAGACGGTATTATAGTTGAGGAAAAATACCTGACAGTTGTAGGTTATAGGAGGTTAATCTCGTTCCCTTGACGCTCAACTAGCATCCATTTAACGCCATGTAACAAGAAGATGTGTTAAGAAGCTAAAGCTTGACGTGGCCGTCAATATGAACGTGAGAGAGGCGTGACAGCATTTGTGTTATTTATTTGCAGGACTGCTATCTGCTGAGCAAGACGTGTCCCCCGAGTGGGTGTAAAAATCGAGGCGACGACCTGGTTGGCGCCTTGGTGGAGATGGAGCAGCACATCGCCAATATCCGCGGCCGGCTCGGGGAGTTTGTGTATGCTAGGAAGAAGGTGCCCTATGTGCCAGAGATGGGTGACAAACAGCTGAAAGCCATGATGCCAGGCTGGGCCCCCACCCCTGTACGGTGAGTACCCGATGCTTGCCTTTTCAGGAAGACAGGGTGCCCTATGTGCCAGAGATGAGGGACAAACAAGGTGAGGTACGATGATTGCCTATAGAGGAACACTGGCTCGCCACCCCTATACGCTGAGGTACGATGATTGCCTATAGAGGAACACTGGCTCGCCACCCCTGTACGCTGAGGTACGATGATTGCCTATAGAGGAACACTGGCTCGCCACCCCTGTACGCTGAGGTACGATGATTGCCTATAGAGGAACACTGGCTCGCCACCCCTGTACGCTGAGGTACGATGATTGCCTATAGAGGAACACTGGCTCGCCACCCCTGTACGCTGAGGTACGATGATTGCCTATAGAGGAACTCTGACAGCCGAGGTGATCCAGTTCGCAATTATTACCTAGTTATTACCTAGTACTGCCATATGTTCTGTTACATAACGAATTTGTTAAATTTAACGCTTTAAAAGACTTTATTTATTTTCGTAAATGAGACAGTCAAAAAGCTCACTATTTTCTTAGTAAACATGTGAAAATTCATTTTACTACTCTCCATAATGCCTGCAGTACGAGGCACAAAAGAAGACCATGCAGCAGTAATAGCTCTATTCAAGTGTGGTCACACCCAAAGCCAAATATTCAACCTCTCGCAGATCCGAATTGCGTCGGGAATATTTATTTATAGTACAATAAAACGATATAACGGAACTGTGAGTATGGAAATCCGGCCAAAATCTGGTCGCCCCAGAATCGTAGGGATTTCAGCAGCCACCAAACGGATTAGGGAACGTTAAGGCAAAAATCCATGCGCAACCAGATAGTAATGAGCCGTGAGACCAACGTAATGGTAACAAGTCCGATTCGATTGATCAGAGACGATCTGGGAACACAGACCTATCGTAGCTCCAAAGCTCATCTTGTTACTGTTTGTTTAAAGAAAATTAGGCTGAATTAAATCTGAAACTGCTATCCTGGCACGCTCAAAATGGCCACAGTGACACCCCCTTTAAAGATGAAAAAATCTTCACCATCGAAGTGTATTTTAACAAACAAAATGATAGAATCTATGGAAGAAGATCTAAAGAAGCTAAAGAAACAGCTCCTAGGATAATCCGTGGCCATCATCCAGCTTCAGTGATGGTTTGGTGGGGTGTGTCGGGTCAGGGCATGACAGCACTGCATTTTTGCAAAAAAAGCGTCAAAACTGGAGCAAAAGTTTACTTATTTTCTTACTGAAGCCAGTTTTAAAATCCCTAACTAATACACTCTTCAATAGGAAAAGATGGATTGTCCAAGAGGATTGTGCACCAGCTCACAAGGCGAAGAGTTCGGTGGAGCAGCTTGCGCTAAACCAAGCCGCACTTATCAAGGCACAAGATTGGCCATCCTCAAGCCCAGACCTCAACCCTCTGCACTATAAATTGTTGTCTATTCTAGAGGCCAAGGCTTTTTCTAGGATGGGTACAAATGTGGACTCGGTAAAAAAATGGTATGGCATAATAACAGCTGAAAACTCAGAAAAAACTGCGCGTGCCGCGATAGACGAATGGTCTCACCTTCTTCGGGCCTGTACCAGGGTACGAGAGGGACATTCTGGAGAATTTCTTCGGCAAACTCTTACTGAAGTGTTGCTTTATTTGATTAATTTTCGTCAAATTTTAAGAAAATGTCTTGTAACAGAACATATGGCAGTACTAGGTATAGATTGAGTGCCACGCTGATTTTGAGAACACTTCCGTAAATGATTTGTGAGTGATATTTGAATATTCCCATACAGATAGTGAATGTATGAGACCCCGTATGAAACAATACCGTTATTCCTATTTGAATGACATGGCACTCAATATCAAGGCAGTCTTGGTTTTCAGTATTTATGCTTAATTTTGAAAAAATAAGTTGTGTAATTTGGTTTCAAGCAGCGACTGTGACGTAATAAGGAAGGAGCGAGTGAGTCGGAGGTGAGATGAGATAGCAATTCACCAGTTCGGTTTGGCAGTCATACTCATACTCACACCTCACACTCATGCTCACACTCATGCTCACACTCATGCTCACACTCATACTCATGCTCACACTCATGCTCACACTCATGCTCACACTCATGCTCACACTCATGCTCACACTCATGCTCACACTCATGCTCACACTCATGCTCACACTCATGCTCACACTCATGCTCACACTCATGCTCACACTCATGCTCACACTCATGCTCACACTCATGCTCACACTCATGCTCACACTCATGCTCACACTCATGCTCACACTCATGCTCACACTCATGCTCACACTCATGCTCACACTCATGCTCACACTCATGCTCACACTCATGCTCACACTCATGCTCACACTCATGCTCACACTCATGCTCACACTCATGCTCACACTCATGCTCACACTCATGCTCACACTCATGCTCACACTCATGCTCATACTCATGCTCATACTCATGCTCACACTCATGCTCACACTCATGCTCATACTCATGTTCATGCATGCACTATTTTTTATCGTTATTGGACCGGACTGGCACTGAGCCGTGAAGCAACCGAAATTCATTCTGGTGAATCTTGCCACACCCTGGGCCTATCTAGACTAGCTCGGATCGGTTCCGGCGGGGGGAACTGTGACCAAACCACCCCCTTGTGTACCTACAGAGGTCCCAAAAGGTTGCACCCTGCACCCCACTATAGTACACGAGGGCTGTAGGGCTAGAGCTTCAACTAATCTGCTCGAATTGTTGGTTGTAGTAAATCGGTGGAGAATTGGTCAGCTGGTCAGCGACAGGGCCCTGAGGATCAGGTGGTGCGTGATCTGGAGCTGATGGCTGCGCCTGAGATGGGCGATGGGGAGGAAGCAGACGACACGAGTACTGACTGTGATGACGTCAGCAGGGAAGTGGAGCATGGACGCACCCCTGAGCATGGCTATAGCCGGAACAGACCAGAAGGTGACTCCGAGGCCATGCAGGTACGTCACAACATAGCCAGTTAACTCTCACTGTTTGACGGATATGTTTTTTTTGAAAAAGCTAAAAATTTTGCCCCCAAAAATAATAATTCACGACAACAGTCGCACTTAACATTCTCGCCCCATATGAAATTTTCATTTTTTTCTAGAGATTTTTTTTACTTTCTCGCCCGTATGTAATACATGGACTGAGAAAGTTATGTCTTCGTGCAAAATTTCGATTTTGAGATTTTGGGTTTCCCATGATCCTGGAGGTCCCCCGAGTCCAAAAAAGTGGTTTTTAAAAAATGTCCGTCCGACGTACGTACGTCAGTCTGTCGCGCAACAGGACGTCACACCGTTCGTCCGATTTTGCTCAAATTCGGTATGTAGGTACCTAATGTAAATATCTGGACATGTTTTTTGATAAATTTTGATAACTCAAAAATTGCGCCTGCTATGGTCAAAAAAAGGCAAAAAATCGTGTTTTTTGACAGTTAAGAAGGGCTGGAAGCTACGTATATCAAGTTGGAACCTTGAAAATTTGCGAATGTGTTTTTGAATAGATGCTTTTAGGTCTTTTACAATCACTTGGAGGTGGGCCAATAACTTGGCCCAGTTTTGGCCCAAACGCGTTGGTCGTCACTCCGGTAGCACTATTCGATCGATTTCAATAAAAATTGGTAGGGAGGTGTACTTTAACCTAGTTTGATGTTTTACCGAACGAAATTTATCCAACATAATAATTATGGCCAATATTGGCATTATCGTAGGAAAATTTTCCAAAAATGGAAATCGCGTTTTTGATTGGTTAAGACGGATTTGCAACAACCCTAATCGATAGATTTCCTTGAAAATTGGTGAAAATGGTCTCAGATAGATGCTTCAAGGTCATTTTCAATAGATTTTCAATTACTTGAAAATTAAGGCCGTGACATGGAAAATAGAAAACACGTACTTTGCGCGTCGAACGACACTTCACCATTTGACGGATATGTTTGAAATCCGGTGAGTAGGTGCCTAAAATTATTGTCCAGTGTATGGCAAAATATTTTTTTAGAAAAAGTTAAAATTTTGGTCAAAAAAAAAATAAATTACGTAAAAAAAAAATCAAAATTTTCGATAAAAATTGCGAGAAAGTCAAGTGCGACCATAGTCGGACCCTTTATTTTTTTTGCGGGCGTGATTTTTAATTTTTAAGCCGCTTGGGGCCTCACCCCATGCCCCACTCTTTACTTAGCCCGCCATGGTCTTGGCTAAGTTCAGACCCCCAATAATAAAGGGTCCGACAACAGTTACACTTAACTTTCTCGCCCCATATAAAATATTCGTTTTTTTGTTGTTGATATTTTTTTGCGGGCGTAATTTTCACGCAATCCGAAATCGGTTGAAAATGACCCAGGAGCATCTATCTGAGATCACTCACACCAAATCTCATGACTGTCATTTTATTACTTTAGTCCCAAATGCGTTCCGACCATTCAAAAACGTGGTTTCTCATTCTCAACTCATTTTGAAGATAAGAAAATTCTGTTCGACAGATGTTTAAGTTACATAGTTCTACACAAATTTACCAAATTTCATGACAATCGGTCAATAAATGTTGGTGGCGCCGTAACGATTGAACTTTGGTCCAAAAAAGCCGTAATTTTCAACCAATTCAATTTTAGTTGCATAAGACCTCGAAGCATCTATTCGTTAACACACACACCAATTTTCAGTGTTATAGATTGAAAAGTGTACCGTCGGCGCTTGTCCGACTAACCAAAAACACGATTTTTGAATTATTTTGGCGGTTCTTTGGCAATAGTGGCCGTGATTTTTTACCAATCTAAAATTCCTTGAAAAAGCCCCTCAGCCGTGATTTTAGACAAGTCCATACCAAATTTCATCAAAATCGGGTGGACGGTGTAGGCTCTAGAGCAGTGTACGGACGGACGGACAGACTTTTTCCAGAAACCACTTTTTTGGACTCAGGGGACCCCCAGGATCATGGGAAACCTTAAATCTCAATTTCGAAATTTTGCACGAAAACAATACTTTCTCGCCATAGGTATATGGCTAGCGAGAAGGTAAAAAATCAAAATTTTCGATACCGCTGTGCACTGGCGTAAAAATTGCGAGAAAGTCAAGTGCGACCATTGTCGGACCCTTTATTCTTTTTCTGTTATGTTTTTGGAACAAGTGATCGAAGCATTGCTTGCAGGAATGTTTTTTGCTCCATTGCGTGTGTTCCTGTCCAGGACCCGCTGCTCGATGTTCGGCAGCCCATGGTGAAGATAGTGGACCTAAACAGGCTGGGCGCGCGGCCTCAGAGAAAATCTTCCCAAGACTTGAAGCAGAATGGAACAAGTCTGTCCCAAGAAACGAAACAGAAGGACAACAAACAGACGTCTTCCCAAGACTTGAAGAAGAAGAAACCTTCGCCAGCCTCCGATGGTAAGCTGAGACTGTCTGATGAGGTGAGCCTGCTCGTGCTGGATGGTGGTTATGGGAAGAATAGTGGCGGCAGCAGCAACAACAGCAGCAGCGGTAGCGCCCGCAGCGCCAAGCCGCGCAAGCCCCCCAGCAACACAGCCAGGAAAAGCATCCGTAGAGCGCCTGACCGCCTCGACAATTCTGTTACGATCACCACGTCTTCAAGTGAGGTACGTCCGAGTGAAGATGCATCCCTAGACGTCTTAAAGTGGGGAGGGATAGACCGTTTTGAAGGGATGCCGTTCCGATCTTGGAATTCCAACCACGCATCCCTTGTGGGCGTCCATTTGTTGAAGATATGACCTTTTTGCATTAATCAGCTATTTTTCTTGTGCATTTATCTTAGGTAGATTTCGTAGTCGTACCAGTAGACTCACTTTTGAAAAATTTCTTCACAGTTCTTCGTTTCATGACCCCTGGATCCCAAAACCGCCATCAGCTCAAAAGTTTTTATATATATATAAATAAATAAATCTCGGTTCGTTAAATGGGGAAATCGAACGAAGGGGGGCGAAATGGGGGAATCTGTTTATTTGGCCATAACTCCCTTAATATTGCAACTAATGAAATTTGGTTTTTTCCGTGGTTCGTGTAACAGTATTTCTTGTACTTTTCTTGTAATGTTTTTGGATCCCACCCCTTATGGTTGATTAAGGGTGGAAAAACAGGGGTTGGCGTAACGTCACAACTCACTTATTTGGTGAGATATTGAGTTTATTCTTTTTGCTATGAGTTTCTATTAATAATATCTACAACTTTTGTCTGAAAAAGTTTTTTTAAAATCATTTTCATTTTCTGTCGGGGAGGGGGGGGGGGGGGGGGGGGTGAAATTTCAAAACTATATTCCTCTCCGTTGTTATTGGACGGAATGCATCGGGATCAACTGAAAATCTTCTTAATCGTCATTCTAAATGAATGTGGACTGCTTTTAGTGGATGGAAGTAATCTTCCGCCTACGCATTTCGGGGCTGTCGAAAGGAATTTTTTCATATTGGAGTCAGATGGAAATTTTTTGAGAAGATTTATTGAAGAATATCAAGAGACAGACGAAACACTGTGATTGTCACAATAAAATCAAGGTCTCATCAATTTCTTGTAAACAAAAGACAAAGCACAGGGATGGGGGATGGATGTATCGTGTGTGGGCACCAGCCATCCCTGAGTTGACATCCCAAACCCGTATCCCTGCCCGGCAGCCAGGACGCCGTCCCAAATGCATTCGTATGTGGCCACCTTTAAGGTAGTTAGATGCAGCGCTGTCTAAAATCATTAATCATTACCAATGACGGTTATGAAGATTTTCAGTTGATCCCGTACCATTCCCTCCAATAACAACGGAGATGTTACGTTTTGAAATTTCACCCCCCCCCCCCCCCCCCCCCCCCCGACAGAAAATGGAAGTGATTTTACAAAAAACTTCTTGAGACAAAAATATAGTAAGTCGTAGGTAAGGCAAATGCATTTAAAAAAGAAAGAACTCGATATCACCCTTAGGACACAAGGTATGAGTTTTGTTTACCAACCCCCTGCAACCATAAAGGGTGGCATCAAAAAACGTTGGACTCAAGAAAGTAAAAGAATTTCATTATTTTCAATAATAAAAAATAATTGCCAAAAATGGATTTAAAAAAAACTCCACCCATTTCCCCCACTTTTGTTTGATTTCCCCCTTTGCGATCTCAGTCTAGATTTAAGGCAAGTAAAATACGGCTCGTAGCGTGTTGACAAGTAAGTAAAAAAATGTATACATACCTACATAGATAGACAGATATACATCGAAACTTTTGAGCAGATGGTGGTTTCGGGATCCAGGTGCCATCAAACGAAGAACTGTGAAGAAAAAGTGAGACCATTTTACCAATGGTCTGAACTACAGTAGGTAGTATTTCTTCGAAGTCTATCTAAAAATGCATATCTTATTTTGATTTTGTCTCTTGTCTGAGTGGATTTTGTTTGTTCAGGTCGGGGTGAAGGGGATGGCGCGGAGTGTGAACGTCATCTCCGTAGACACAAAGAACTCGGACGCGCAGAAGAGTCTGTTCAAGAGTTTGTGCTTGGAGGAAAAGCGGCCAAAGCGGGGGACAAAACAAGTGGCACCAGAGCCTGCGAGCACTCAACTAGCGCCAGTGCCCCTCAAAGACGGCAACATTCTCTGTCAGAACAAGAACTTGAGCGTCGCAAGTCTAACGCAGACTCCGAGCATGAACGGGCCAGTCTTCCTAGCGCAAAACACTCCAACCTTCCTGGCGAATTCGCAGAACCAAAACATTCACGCCTTGGTACAATACAGCCTGGGTGAAATCAGCCTGGTGCCGCTGGCCAACTTGTCCAGTGGAATCCACACTAACTTTGGAAACATGGCGAATGACACACTGCTACTTCAGAGCTCCTACCCGGCCATTCTTGTGAGTGGAGCTCCGCCTCCCCTCAGCCCCTTCACCACCTCCACAGGGAGTGTCCTCATCTCACCAACTCCTGCTATCCAGACGCAGGGGGGCAAGAGCGCCCCACGTCCTGCTATCCAGACGCAGGGGGGCAAGAGCGCCCCACGTCCTGCTATCCAGACGCAGGGGGGCAAGAGCGCCCCACGTCATGCTATCCAGACGCAGGGGGGCAAGAGCTCCCCACGTCCTGCTATCCAGACGCAGGGGGGCAAGAGCTCCCCACGTCCTGCTATCCAGACGCAGGGGGGCAAGAGCGCCCCACGTCCTGCTATCCAGACGCAGGGGGGCAAGAGCTCCCCACGTCCTGCTATCCAGACGCAGGGGGGCAAGAGCGCCCCACGTCCTGGCACTATATTTGTCAAGACGGCTGCGTCACTTGGAGCCCCCACTGCGCCCAGCGCTCCAGATCCCATCCTCGAAACTGGCGTGAAGCGCCACGCTAAAGAGGTATGTCCGCGTAGCTGGCGTGAAGCGCCACGCTAAAGAGGTATGTCCGCGTAGCTGGCGTGAAGCGCCACGCTAAAGAGGTATGTCCGCGTAGCTGGCGTGAAGCGCCACGCTAAAGAGGTATGTCCGCGTCTCTGTCACACGGGTCACACCCCTGTCGATTCTCGACAGAGACCGGTAATTGCAACACCATTTCTCTCCTTCGATAGTATTTTTTCTTCCGTGAAAGCTAAACATAGTGTCCTACTGTCAATCATTTGTTTTGCGTTCGAATGGCATACCTACAATGTTTAGCTTTTAGAGCAGTCACGGCAAATGGCGCTGTTGCAATTACCAGTCTATTCAGTAGCGTAAGATGCAGCGCTTGGGAATGGCACGGTGCATCTTCTCGACGTACGAGTATAAGGTATCCTTACTCATACGACCGGATTAGCTCAATCTGACCTATGAAGCAAGGGGACTCAAGTTTCGAATGTGTGAGAAGAGGTGACGAAAGTTTGCGCTAGGCCCTGCACCTACTCACCGTATTTCTTATGTTAATCAGGCAGACGATGGAGACCCTGACCCGCGCCTCAGAAGACTCAGTAATAGGCTCAAGCAGCTCCAGTCGCAGCTTCAGCAAAAAGATGCAGCGCTTCAGCAAAAAGATGCAGCGCTTCAGCAAAAAGATGCAGCATACGGTAATAACTGCTCTCATGAAATCACATGGGGGTGTTAGCTAGTGATATAAGCCGAAATAAGAAAACAATTATGTAAATTGTTGTTCTAATTGTGTGTAGAGAGAGATATACCTAAATAATAATAATAATAATAATGTATTTAAAGTCACACACAACAACTACAGAGTTAATAATAGTGCTGACTTACTGAAACTACAGACTAGGACTAAAAACTACCACTAAAGTAACCTAGGTATACTTAGAACGTTAACTACAGTTTAAATTGTTCCTAAAGCGGAGCTGCGGTTGGAGTCCGAACAGAAGTTACGAGACAAGGACTTAAGAACGAAGCAACTCGAGTCACAGCTTCAGCAAAGAGATGCAGCATACGGTAATAACTGCTCTCATGAAATCACATGGTGGTGTTAGCTAGTGATATAAGCCGAAATAAGAAAACAATTATGTAAATTGTTGTTCTAATTGTGTGTAGAGAGAGATATACCTAAATAATAATAATAATAATAATGTATTTAAAGTCACACACAACAACTACAGAGTTAATAATAGTGCTGACTTACTAAAACTACAGACTAGGGCTAAAAACTACCACTAAAGTAACCTAGGTATACTTAGAACGTCAACTACAGTTTAAATTGTTCCTAAAGCGGAGCTGCGGTTGGAGACCGAACAGAAGTTACGAGACAAGGACTTACAGTGTAATCAGGTTGTCAAGGCCACGAAGAAGAAGCAGTGGTGCGCGCTGTGCGGGAAGGAGGCGCTGTTCTACTGCTGCTGGAACACCTCGTACTGTCACTACCCTTGTCAGCGGCAGCACTGGCTTACTCACATGGCAACCTGTGCACAGGTCGCGAGGAATGCACAGTCAAAGAGGAGCCGTTGGGTAAGTTTTGAGTTCAGACGGAATATAAGTACATTTGCTATTTGTTTAAGTACGTTTATTCGACAATTTTTTGAGGACACTGTTGGATATTTTAATAATGTTCTGAAATATAAGTAATGTGTCTTTTCAACGTCAGAAATCTACTGGCTGTGTTGTGATTTTACGAAGTATAATTCTCCAATAGGTTCATCAAATATTCGTCGGAAAAAACAAACAAAAAACACGATTGAGTGGTTTCGCTTAGCAGTTTATAATACCAACAATCACTGCTTGGCGAGAAGCCATAATTGTACCCATACCTAAACCTGGCAAACAGCCGACATCTGTCGGTTCATATCGGCCAATATCACTAACTAATTGCTTATGCAAAATCCTAGAACGGATGGTCAACTCTCGCCTTACGTGGCCCCCAGGACCAATGGGGGATGTTGCCTCCTACCCAGTGTGGGGGTAGGATAAAACACAGCACACAAGACCACTTAGTTCGAGTCAGTACCTATATTCAAGACGGTTTTGTAAAGCATCTTCATACCGTGGGCCTGTTTATGGATCTAGAGAAAGGGTACGACAAAACTTGGAGGAAGCTTATCCTCACTCAGCTAGAGGAGTGGGGGCTGAAGGGTCACCTCCTTCTTTTCCTTTCCCAATTCCTCCGTGACCGCACCATGAAGGTTCGTTGCGGAAATGCTCTTTCCCATCCCCTAGAGGTAGAAGTGGCATTCAGCAAGGATCAGCCTTAAGTGGGACGCTGTTTAATATCGCGATCAACTCAATTACAAGGGCCCTACCCCCTGATATTATGTACTGCCTATATGTTGACGATATCGGTATTTTCTACTAACACACCTCCCTCTCGGTTGTCGAAACTATGATTTCCCGCGTCCTCATCCGATTGGAACACTGGGCGACCCATAATGGTTTCTCCTTTTCACATGAGAAAACTGTTGCAGTCCACTTTTGCCGTAAAAGAAAATGCACGACGGAACCAACTCTATACCTCCGCCATGCCCCAATTAAAATTTGTGCTGCACACCGTTTTCTCGGGCTTCTATTTGATAAGAAACTTACATGGGGCCCACATATCACTGATCTCAAACAGCGAGCTCTCAAAAGCCTAAATGTTCTCAAAACAGTCAGCCATCACCACTGGGGCGCTGACCGCAAAACCCTCCTGTGGCTATATCGTTCCTTGGTTCGATCGAAACTTGACTATGGCTCCGCCATCTATGACTCAGCCAACGGCTCACTGTTGGAAAGTTTAGAAGTAGTCCACCGGCAAGCCCTTCGTCTCTGCACTGGTGCATTCCGATCTAGCCCCAAAGTAAGCATCCTGGTCGAAGCGAATGAGCCCTCTCTCGCCCATAGGAGACGAGAACAGACTCTAAGATATTACTTTCGCACATCTAATCAGCCATCTCACGTCGCCTACGAATCTATCAATACCTGTCCAAATGAGGAGATTTATGACCACCGCCCTCGCTCAGCAAAGCCCCTCAGCTACCGGGTGACCCAACTTTACCGTGAGCTAACTCTTCGACGACCTGAGCCAGAGAGAGCTCCGTCGGTGATACACCCGCCCTGGTGCATAAACACCCTCACTATAAATACTGAACTTCGTGAGGTCGGGGGAAAGGGCTCCACTCACCCCCTACTAATGCAGAAGCGATTCGCTGCTATTCGAGATCGATATCCTAAACCTACGTGGGCTCATTTTTACACAGATGGCTCAAAACACGACAGTGGCGTGGGTGCAGCTTTTTCTCACGAGGGTGAATTTTTTCTTTTCCCCCTACTCCCTTACTGTTCCATTTTCACGGCTGAACTGGTCGGCATCCTCGAATGTGTCCAGTACATAGTGGAGAAAGGGATTGACCGTGGTGTCATCTTCACTGATAGTCTAAGTGCGGTGCTGGCCCTCGACAGCTCAACACCCACAACCAGTCTACTCTTGGCAATACGAACACTCCTGTATCACATGCTAGGCAGAGTTACTGTTGTCTGGTGTCCTTCCCATACAGGCATTGTCGGGAATGAGTTGGTTGACGACGCGGCAAATGACGCCGCCCACATGATTTCTGCCCCCCTCCCTTACGTTACTTTAAAGGACCACAACCTTCTTATTACAAAGAGTTTGCGGAACCAATGGCAGGACTCTTGGCGGGCTCAGAACACTGCCCTCCCTAATAAGCTTTATCTCATTAAACCTATTATTGGCAAATGGTCCACGTCAATACAACCCTCTCGACTCTGGGAAATAGTTCTCACCCGCCTTCGCATAGGCCACACACGGGCTACCCATGGCCACCTCATGTCTAAAGACCCACCCCCTAATTGCAACGCCTGCGGAACCCCTGTCACCGCCAACCACCTCATTACCGCCTGCACATTATATATTACCCACAGAAATAGCTACCTGGGATCCCGAGATCTGACAGACCTGCTCGCTGATTGCCCCAGGGCGTCAGCGAGTGTTCTCAACTATCTACGAGCAACGGACCTACTCAGACAAATCTAATAATAAGTACCCAACATAATTCCTTTCAAAAAACCTTTCCAAAATTACCAAACTACTTACACCACTTTCTAAAGTCCCACTCTTCTGCGCATATGCATATGCTCGCAGAGCGTCGCGCGTAATATAATATTAAAAAAAAAAAAAAAAAAAAAATACCAACAATTTGCATTGTGTCTAAAACTGTTGCAGATGTGAACGGAGATTGTGAAGAGCAGATGAACACAACTAAAGCATCAGCACTGCGAGGACGGGACTACAAAACTATGGTGAGCCATTCCCATGTGTACTCCACGCAACTCTTGTATGAGAGGAAATTAAGTCACATTGAAGGGTGGATAGACTACTACTGAATTATCGTTGCTAAACTCTTTTAGATCATCAGATCAAGTTTACTTCTGGTTTTAAACAAAAAATAATTTTGGGAACCCTGTGTATTTTTTAAAACAATGTGTGAAGTTACTCTCATTGAAGACTACAGGTCCCTAGAGTCTATTCAGTCAAGGGAAAAATAAAAAATCCCTTTCGGCAGCCCCGAAAGGCGTAGGTAGATTTCGAAGATTACTTCCATCCACTAAAAACAGTCTAAAATCATTTAGAAAGACGGTTAAGAAGATTTTCAGTTGATCCAAATGCATTCTCAACAATTACAACGGAGGAATTGAGTTTTGAAATTTCAAACACCCCCCCCCCCCCCTTAACAAGAAAATGAAAGTGATTTTACAAAACACATTTTCAGACAAAAGTTGTAGATATTATTAATAGAAACTCATAGCAAAAAGAATAAACTCAATATGTCACCAAATAAGTGAGTTATGACGTTTTGAAAATTCAACCCCCTACACCCCGCCTAAACGGATCATCGGACGAAAAACTTTTTCAGTCAAAAGTTATAGGTACTATTGAGGCAAATAGATTACAAAACGAAAGAACTCGATAGCACCCCTAGAACACAAGTTATGAATTTATTTGTGCTGAAAACCCTGTTTTTACACCCTAGGGTGCGTCCCACCATGCCCAGTTAAAATTAAACTGGAGATTTACCATGTTAAATTTAACTAAAAAGTTAAATTTAATATGGTAAACATAGGGCAAAATCTCCAGTTTAATTTTAACTGGGCATGGTGGGACGCACCCTTATTCAACCATTAAGGGTGGGATCATATAACGTTACTGGGAAAAGTTGTAGGTAGTACTGTTAGACGACCCTCAGAGAAAACCACGTTTCATTAGTTGCAATATTAAGGGAGTTATGGCCAAAAAACCAGATTTCGAAAAAGTCCCCCCATTTTCCCCCCCTTCGTCCGATTTCCCCCATTAACGAACTCGACCGAGATTTTAGTCCCTTATATTTTATTATATAGTCAAAACCAATTATTTTTAAAAAATACGGCTCCTAGCGTGTTCACAAGGAAGTGAAAATGATATACAGAGTGATTCAGGATGAGTGGTACATATTGTTAGAGTGGATAGAGGGGTCCATTTAGATGATATTTGACCTATCAATGGGTGTCCGGAAGTGGACCATTACTGAGATACAGGTGCGGGAACAGGTAAATCTCGCAATCTAAGATTACGACTATCTCGGGAACCACTGATCGGAAAAGGTTGACGTTGACTTTTTTAGTAAGGTTTTTGGGTATGAGCTTTCCAAATCCATCATCATTTTCCGGAAAATCAGTTCAGAACACTGAGAATCCTGAGTCAGGTACCTGAACCGGAAGTCGGAGGTAAACGAAATCCTGCGTTCTGGAAGTTTCAGAATATTCAATCGTAGGATCTGAAGTCAGATTTTTCAATTTCGAAAAATAAAAAAAAGTGCAATACCTATCGAACCTGAAAATTTTGACAAATCGTTTAAAAAACCATACGATGGATTCTCCTTAATTTACTAATTATTCAGAAGTAATCGCTATGTCTCTGCGACAATTGGATCATGAGTTATTCTCCTATAAAGGAGTCAGCACTGGTATGATCGAACTTTGGAGTTGAAAAAGTCATGACCCAAGTGACGCAGAGACATGGGAATTTCATGTGGACAATCAGTAAATTTAGGAGATTCCACGGTATGGTTTCTGAAACGATTGGATAAAATGTTTTTAAACCGTTTTCCTTCAAACTGAAACAGCGCTCCCGGCACTACGGGAAAATGATTTAAATTTTTTTTTATCCAATTGTTTCAAAATTCATACCATGGAATCTCCTAAATTTACTGATTGTTCACATGAAATTCCCATGTCTCTGCGTCACTTGGGTCATGACTTTTTCATCTCCAAAGTTTGATCATACCAATGCTGACTCATTAAAATGAGAATAACTCATAATTGTCGCAGAGACATAGTGATTTCTTCTGAATAATCAGTAAATTAAGGAGAATCCATCGTATGGTTTTTTAAACGATTTGTCAAAATTTTCAGGTTCGATAGGTATTGCACTTTTTTTTATTTTTCGAAATTGAAAAATCTGACTTCAGATCCTACGATTGAATGTTCTGAAACTTCCAAAACGCAGGATTTCGTTTACCTCCGACTTCCGGTTCAGGTACCTGACTCTGGATTCTCAGTGTTGTTTAATGAAAAACTTACATGTACCATACGCGATAGAATTCGCAAGAGCGGCCGCCCGCAGGTTAGGCCTTCTCCTCAACAGGGCCCGAAATCTTTTCAAAAGAGATGATATGAGAAAGGAGGATCTTATTTGTGTTAAAAATTATACTGCTTTAGAGAAGATTGGGAAGGAGTGGTCGGAAAATTTTAAAAAGCCATCCAACGTCATGAGAATGGGGGAAGACCTGGCGAAACGCCATATATGGCGAGAAAGTATTGTTTTCGTGCAAAAGGGAAAGTCAGCTCCGTGAGGTAACACCTTCCCTTCCCCAGCCTTTATGCATGAATGTGTTTCATATACTTTAAAATATGGTAATGTTTTACCAACCTGCAGTCACGTACACAGTTATAATATAACACGGGGAACAAATTAGCAAAGCTGCAAAATTTAGAATAAACTGAAAAATGTTATAGATTAAGGGTGCGTCCCACCATGCCCAGTTAAAGTTCCGACTAAAAATTGGCTAGTCTGCGCGGGCAATTTACGCCCCGCTTGTGCTACCAGTCTAAAGTGATGGTAAGACTGCCTTGTGTTCTAGCTCAGTTGGAGAAAGGGTTCAATTGATATCAGTTACCTTCCTGCCTATGCACACACGAAACAAAACTGTAAACGCTATATAAATATTTAATACCCAGAGTATCAATGGATAAGATTAAGGCAGACAAATTATACGATATAGTGCAGATGCACAAGCAAATATGATAAAATACTGGGATCCCAATCACAGCCTAGATAAAATTAACCGCAAATGAGGTACCTACAGTATTCGTGTAATTGTTTCAGACACTAGATTACCTACCTAATTATACTGGATGGTTCAATAAACAAATGTAAACCGGTTGAGCGCCAAGAACTTCTTTGGCTAGCAGAAAAACTATCTAATTTTGGACGCAGAAATTCTAAGACCGTTCTCTCGTTAATAGGGTATGAGTGATTGATTATTAGTACATTGGCATTGATAAAACAGTAGCGACGATCGTTGAAGTATGGCACCTTTTGTACTCCTTAAATGTTCATTATCAAGATATTTTGCAACCCTCCCATTCCCCTTAATTGCCCATTTCACTTATCTGTTGTTGCAGGTGGACGATTCGACGTCGACATGATGACAGGGGAAGATGGCGGACCTTCTAGCCGCTCATGATGTCGTGGAATCCCGTAGTAAGGACACCTTGACCCATCAAGGAATGCGATACCATCGGATCAAGCGTGGTTGGTCTCGAACCCTGACTCAGCTAGACCTCGACGTTCGGCCTCGTCCTTGAAGCTCGACCTTTTCTTTGAACTTCAACCTCGGTCCTCGAACGCTCAAGCCGTAGAACCCTCGAACCGGAAACCCAGGAAAACCAGGAACCCTATAGACAATCCCTTTTCTTAAAAACCTATCAAATATACTTGGATGTTCCTCAATCTTTGTTGCCAATATTCTTATTACGTCGAGAAATGAAATGGAGCTTACCGATAAAATCGGGCTGATGATGGATTCGCAGCTCCTTGCCGACGATGACCCTCAAATTTCTTAGCTCGTGACACCCACTATTGATGATGTTGCCTGGACGATCGATTTGTGGAAAAAGCCCCGCAGCGCGAACTGCCAATTCCCTTTATAGACTAGGGACCTTCGAGAAGCTTCTAGAACTTTCGAGGACCGGAAATTCACTATGATTGGTCGACGTATCCCGAAAATCAATAACTGAACTAAGAACTGTTTTTACAACCACCAACAAGAATGAGGACTCAGTGAAATGTCACAACAATACCTAGTAAACAAAATAGACCGCCAATATATTTGAAATCCCTTCTACTAGTGACACGTTTTCTCCTAGCAGACGACGCTTGACATAAACAAACACTAGTAAATAAAGATGAACTCTATTTCGGATATTTAAAGCTAAAAGGTATGTACCCTTTCCCATAATCAGGCTTTTAGCCAGTATTATTTCTGTTGCATAAACTGCCACCGGCACAAACCTCTGGTTAAAAGTAGGGATCAAATTAAAAGAATACAGGTAAATAGGTAATGGACCTGCTCAGATAGAACCAGTTCCGTTGAACCCGCGGCCTTTTCAAATATCAATATGGGGGCTTTTATTCGGACTGGATGAAGATGGCAGGTACGATAGAAGGAAATATGAAAATAGAACAAGGAGGGGAAGGAGTTCCCTGCCGGTATTCGTTAGCAGAGGGGTGGGGGGAGTCCTACAGTTTCAGGTGGGTTCAGAACCACCACAGCCTCGATCTATACATTTTACTTGACGTGCAGAACATATCAGAGATGAATGCCGATCAGAAAAACCTTTTGACGATTGGGATGGAACCGGTGTGAGGAAATCCCTCATGATGGGGATGAAATGCCTGACGTCTCCCCCCAAGCCCAAGAAGCTGTTCCTGAAGCTGGGTATCTCAGCCAATATTTCAGGATACCAACCCGGAGCTTGCGTTTTGTGCCCGTTACCCCAAAATATCGTGAGACGGACAACTGTAAACAAGTTGAGCCTGATCCGCAGAAAGCAGAGTAAGTTTGTTTCTTTACCGTTTTTAAATCGTTTATCGTTGGGCGTTGACACGAAAGCAAGACGATCCGACGATCCAGCTTCTAGTCCCGACTTTTTCACATTTTTTCAGGTGAATCTTTCCCAACCCGAACTGTCACTGGCTGGGGGGAAACTCGACTGTCAGGTGCGATACTGGGAAAATCAAAACGCACTTAGGTGTTAGCAGGCCCGACACATCAGTACGGCGAAATCTGCTGCCCTTTGGGGATAATCATCAGTTGTTGTCACTATCACTTTATATCTGTAGGTTAAATAAGTTAAATAAGTATCGTCGAACCCATAAGTTGAACAGGACCGTTTTTCCTTTCTCATATACCTACCACCTGTTTAACACTGAGTCAACACCATCGGTCCTCATCATTTCGGATCAAATGTATATCCAACAGTTTCCTCAGAACATGGACACTAAACTAAAGTGCTTAATAGGGAAAGAGAGAAATTTCTATAACAACAATTCTGAAAATTTTCTGAATGTGCTAAGTAATCGAAGACAGACATTTCATTTTCCGCCGTCCCATTTTATTTAAGAACATAAGTAGAGAAATATGATTAGGGTGGCTTTCACCAGTCCAGTTTAACGGTCACTTAAATTTGTAAATGTATGTCGCTTATATTTAGCTTATAGGAAGAGGCAAACCGCTCTCTAGATACACCTTATCGGTTGGCTTGACACTTGCGATAAGTTAAACACATGCTTGGTATAGTTACAAATTTAACAAACTGTTAAAGTGAACTGCAGAAATCCACCCTAAGGCTGGATCCCACTAACCTCAGTTAACCATTAAGAGGACGCTATACCTGACGATGCATTTTTTGCCGCCCATAAGATTAACATTGCGAGCGGCGATTCATTTTCAAGGTTTACCCTTGGTTGGAAAGCCACAAAATTTTGCCTGTACCTAGCCCTAACAATGATCTAGGTCGTGTTCGAAGCAGATTTCCCATTTTTTTTTTTACTGATTTTCGAGATACAGCACTTTTCTTGAGGTATGCGATGCTAGCATTTGCAAAACAGTTGCAATAAAAGAAACCAGTGAGAAATTGGGAAATCTGCTTCGAACACTCCCTAGAACATTGTTAGGGCTAGGTACAGGCAAAATTTTGTGTCTTTCCAACCAAGGGTAAACCTTGAAAATGAATCGCCGCTCGCAATGTTAATCTTATGGGCGGCAAAAAATGCATCGTCAGGTATAGCGTCCTCTTAACGGGTGCTTAACTGTTAACCTGGCATGGTGAGGGATGCAGCCTTAATTAGAATAACATAGTAGGCCTTAATTAGAATAACATAGTAGGTAATAAGATAAATATTAAAAGTGAAACTGACAAAACTTTCCTCTCACTCATTTCCTTTTAAGGTGGCTTTCACAATAAGTTGCTAAATTCTGCAACAATATTCCCTAAAAGTTGACTATAGCTTTCCATCAGCCAATGTTTCTTATTGGAAGTCCTCTTTCAGGGCACCCTTTAGGGAACTGCAGCTACTTGTGAAACCCACCCTACAACACAATGACGTCTACACGTAAACATAAACAGGACATGGGAGACGTCATATTTGTTGGATGTTCACCTCAACAAAAACGAACCACTTTTTCTCATATTATCATTGAAACTACCCTCCTGATTGAATTAAAACCATTATAAATCCTTAATCAATTCTTTTAAGCACTTAAAATAAGCAAAAATTCATTAAAATGACTTTTGGTTACATCACAATGTTTGGATTAACAAATATCAGCAAAACTACTCATATACTCCAGTCTGTTTGTTGATGTTTGGGTATTCAATGATTGTGACGTAACCAAAAGTCATTTTATTGAAATTTTACTTCCTCTTTGCAAAAGGGTTGATTAAGGATAGGATTCACTGTGATCTTATTTCAATTGCGAAAAAGTGGTTTGGTTTGGTTTAGGTTAACAGAAATAAACATGACCTCTTCCGTGCCTTCAAACTTCAAGTTAGAAACTAAAATTGAACTTAGAAACTTAGATAGACTTAAACAGAGAAACAAAGGATAGTAAGGGCTTTCACCAGCCCCGTTTTACGGTTATAAGTTATAAGGGAATAGCCGACCCATTGTATAGACTTCCTTCTTCCAAGGTTGAATACATTTATAAATTTAACCACCGTCACTCGACTGGTGAAATCCACCCTGAAGAAACATATGAACAGTGAATTTTTCACCAAGAAAAATAAATAGTATAACAAGTGAATTTTCTCACCGAAAATGTTAATCGTCCTAAGTTGCTGAAGTGCATTATAGTGTGACTATATAAAAGTTGCAGTAGCGTTATCCTTCCGAAGGGAAACGTCGGTGCTGTAGTCATTTTTATGGGGACACTAGTGTGGACTTCAGCAACTTATGGAATACACCTATAATAATACGTAATTAATTCTCCTATAATAATACGTAATAAATACACCTATAATAATACGTAATAAATACACCTATACACCTATAATAACATCTATTGTTTTGAGTTTCCGCTAGCTTTGATTATCAGCCACATTAAGCCCGCGCAAAATAGCACCATAAACACAGTTAAAGCGACAGCTACGGCCGTCGGGTAAATGCGGGTGTCCCTGAAACAAAAAATTGACTGTGAGAAAAGAGAAACACACATACTGCCCTATTACTGTAACACATGGCCAAATCCTAGGGAACCGGCCTCACCATATGGTCTAGTGGCAAAACACTAGACTCGAACGACTGAGGTCCTGGGTTCGAATCCCGGTAGCAGCAATTTTCTGTTGGTATCATGTCATCCAGATATTCATCTGGTTAATCGGTTCCTTTAATTAACATCTGTGGGTATAGGCATATCTCCACAATTGACTCATTCCAGAACCATCTCTGTAGTGCACTCTCTTTACAGCAACCAAATTGACGTGCTCCCTTGATAGTCGTTATACAGAGAGACTAATGTATATGTTCCTGTTTCCGCACATGTATCTCTGTAGGTAACCGCGTTCGCTTCCGAACACACACAGTTTAGCCAGATATCATCTAAACCGACTCCCTATCCACCCTGTATTAATAAGTCGATGAGTTGGTTGTTCACTTTTTTTTTGCCGAAGCCGAGTACGAGTGGGCCGAAGCCAATACGGCAAAAAAAATTCCGTTACGCCGGGATTCGAACCCGCACCTGTCAGGACACAAAGCGGACCCCTTGACCACTCGGCTACTGAGAGGCACAAGTGTTTTATTACATTAATTAATTATTTTACTGTACCATCGTGACTGGGCGTTTTCATCGCGTTGAGAGCCAGGTATAAGCGGCTGCCTGAAACAAAATATCCAAACACATAAGTGCTTCATCCAATTTGTTTACACACCGCGTTTCGATCCCATCAGTTTTTTTAAAAGGGTCAGCAAGTCAAGTGAAACGTATATCGAGGCTGCATGTGCTTTGCCACTTACCTAAAACCGTAGGCACTAAAACGATGGGTGGGTAAAATGGTCTAGTTGCTGGGCTCACCACCAACTAAATATGTGGAATCGTGTGCTCATAGTGGGACGTAAATACTGTAAATAAGTACCTACATTCTAACTGGCCATATTTTCAAAACATCAAGATGAAAAATATCTTGCAATTTAGAAGTTCAACGGGCGACGATTCTGATAGCCTGGCTGGACTCCTGTGGTGCACGCGCACTGCATTCCCTTTCCTACTCTATGCTTTCGCGGCTAGATGGCCGAGTGGACGACATCCACAGCTGGGGGACTTAGGACGTTGCTACGCTTTTAGTTTTGGAGGAAATTCCACGAAAAAATTACAAAAATTTAAGAAAATGTATAGCTAGTTTACTGCGCTGGTAAAATTGTGAAATTCATCCCCCTTGAGAAGTTAGGGGGTGAAAAGTAGATTTTTTTCTCTTAGAAATCTTGCTGCTCCCAGAATTTTACGAATCTTGATACGATTCGTGGAGTACGTGCGTATAAAGTTGATTTGGTGCGACACGTGTCGCCAAAATAAAAGAAACCCTGATGCCATTGACGCAGGGGTGGTTTATACCCTCCCAGGTATTACGGCCTCTACAGCCTATAGGTATTTAGCCTTACGAGGGTGAAAAAAACGATTTTAATTTGCCAAAAGATATTGTAATGGAATGTGGTAGTTATTTAAATTATAAATGTGCGCCAAAGTATTTTTAAAAAATATTGAAATTCGCTTCGGAAATTGCAACGTCTCGTCAACATGAATATATGCCGTTCTAATTCTACAGACAGCGAATGTTGACGTGGCCCGCTCGCTGGGTAGATTACAGAATTGCATACTTAGCTTATGCCGCATAAGTCATTGGATGGACTCCACGCAACAACGCACTAACTAGCCACAAATTAGTTGGGGGAACTGGATGTCGTCCACTTTGAAGAGCGCTCAGCGGAGAAGTTTAGCCAATCTCTCGCAGTATTTCTCACTATCAAGCACACTACTCGTAGCTACTAAACATTTGGTACTGACATCTCAATTTGAGTATGGGGAGGAGAGCGACTCCCACTGTGTTGTGGTTGCGGAGGAGTGCGGCTCCCACTGCGTTGTGGTTGCGGAGGAGTGCGGCTCCCATTGCGTTGTGGCTGCGGAGGAGTGTGGCTCCCACTGCGTTGTGGCTGCGGAGGAGTGCGGCTCCCACTGCGTTGTGGCTGTGGAGGATTGCGGCTCCCACTGCGTTGTGGCTGCGGAGGAGTGTGGCTCCCACTGCGTTGTGGCTGCGGAGGCGTGTGGCTCCCACTGCGTTGTGGCTGCGGAGGCGTGTGGCTCCCACTGCGTTGTGGCTGCCGAGGAGAGTGGCTCCCACCGCGTTGTGGCTGCGGAGGAGTGCGGCTCCCACTGCGGCGTGTCCATCTCTGACGGTGTTGGGTCATCTCAGTCACAACATCCAAGTCTTCATCGCTTGACCGAGCGGCCAAAAGTAGAGCTCTGAAAATAAAATAAAATGTTTGTCTGCGCATGTAGAGAAAAAATAGTCTCCGAGACAGGGAATTTACTATATCTACCACTACTAAAGCTAAAATTAAAAAAATTGCTCGCCTACTATCCTTGCAACCGCTTTCTTTCAAATGGAAGGGAATATACATAGGCGTAAAACAAGCCTCCACAGGGTTCCCTGTCACCATCCATTGGAGGGTCATCTCACTGAGACAGAGCCTTCCAAGCTATCGTATGTTGCCAGATAAGGGGTCACATGAGGTGGGATTTCCCAACGTGGGAGCTGCCTTAGAAAACCCTGCGCTTGCTGTGCGCTGGCTCCGCAAAGCCGCTACTTAGACTACCGTTGCTCACAGCGGTTTTCTGAAAGTTTGCTATGCGAACTTACCTCTCTTCGACGCGGGTGCGGACGTTCCACCTCCCCTTGCTGAACGTCAACGGTGTTGGTGCCCTCTCGCTTGTCATGTGCGTTGCTGGTGGCCACCCGCTAATCCTGTGCGTAGGTCGTGCCCTCTCGCTAATCCTGTGCGTAGCTTCTGCCCTCTCGTTGGTCGTGTGAGTTGCATTTGCCCTTGCGCTTATCGTGTACGTTGCTTGCGCTGCGGCGCGGGCGCTTGGCACTTCTTCCTGGTCCACTGCTGAGGGAATTTGCAACGGTGGCAGGCTTGGGTGGGAACTCATGGTCGCAGAGGTCGGACGGGATATTGACATCCCCATGGAGCCTTCACTTTGAATCGTCCACGAAGATCTGAAAATGCATTATTTTATTTTTTTGGTGTGAGTGGTGTGGTGAGGAGTTAGCTGAAGCCAGATTATGAGTGGCCGAACACATCCATGCCGTAAGCAGAACATTTTGCTTGTGCTGGGATACCAGATACCTCTAAGGGCACAAGCTGGATCCCTTGACCACTCGGCCGCACTGAGGGACACTAGAAGCAAACATTCATAGATTGGACTGGTAGAGAAAAATTTCTCCGCACTGCATTAAAAATCGTAATGCACTTACTCCGTGCGGTTTCTTAAAGTTTATTAATAGTCAGATTTCCGAGGGAACTATCGGCTATTTTTTGTTCTGAAATATTAAATATCTCACTTTTTAAACAACATAAACTAGTGAATTATTTCGATTACGGTCAAGTGATTTTGATTATTACGAGATAGTTATGAACAAAAAAATATCCAATGATTCCCTTGAAAGTTGGCATTAAACACCACTTTAAGGCCAAATATGCCGATCAGTCTGATTACGGTTGGTGCAAGGTTAAGTAGTCGGTTCTGTATTTTTGCCTAAAGAGAGGTGGTGATGGTATAGGTGGATCTGTAGCCATTGTCCTACCAAAATCTCAGTAATCTCGCCTCCTGACGCCGTTTTTACAGTGGCTGGTCAGACAGTTGATCCCTCGTATCCCGCAAGATGGGAGATTTGTCTTATGTTAAAGTTGACCAGCGAACAAAAGAGAGTGCCACAGTCAAACTGACTACCCAAATTTGGAGAGTCAGTTTGACTGTGTCTAACTGCAGTCAGCTCATATACCAACAGATGTACACAAGGTATATAATTCAGAACAGTATATGCCTTGGATGTGGCCTCACCACGGTTCAGTGAGAAAACACTAGACTGGCACAGCTGAGGTCCTGGGTCCAAATCCCGGTAGCAGCAATTTTCTCTGGGTAGCATGGATGTCACACTTATCATTCATTTGGTTTCGGCCAACAATCAGTTTATTTAGTTAAAAATCTATGTGCCTTTGGGCCAAAAGTATAAGGCTGTGAGTTCAAGTAGGTGCGTAGGCCATTGGGTGTGTATACAAAAGACTCCCGTATATATATATATTTTTTTTTCATCACTATGGAAGCGAAACTGAGCCTTCCTTAATCTCGAAACCAGGTACTTACTGTTTCTGATCGAGAAATTCGGCGAAAGCAGCTTCGGAGCGTCCGGGGCCGAAGCGTGGGGACACGCGATAGGTACCTCCAGCAGTGTCACTGCTTCGAACTTCAGTCAGGTTGAGAGGTTCAATCCCATGAGAGGAGGAGGTTTTAGATGAACTTGAGCTCGCCTTGCTCGAAGTAGTTCCGCTCGATTCACCTCTACAAAACATCATAAATTACACAAGTATATAGGTAGTTGAAATCGCGTTGAAAGGTTTTTCAGTAATTGCGGTATTGCTTCCTGTGCCAAATCGTGACGAAAATTGTCGACGGGCTGTGGAGTAACCTTTGTTGACCTACCTACCTATATTTTGGTGGCTGAGATGTTTTTATTTCAATGAAGAGGATAGTTTCTGCGATACTAATAACGGTGTTTTGCTTTGCTTCACGTGAACATAAATTAACATCATTATTCCCATTTAAAGTTAATTTAAAATAAGTCCTCAGCTCAGCAGTCCAGACTATAGTTGAGGTTTTCTTGGTGAATTTTGCCCGGCCCTTCACCGACTGGGGAAAAGCTCGACTGTCGGGCGTTATTGAGACCAAATCTCCCCTTTTAGCAGAGGTTTCGAAAGGTGGGTCCCTGTATCCCGCTAGGCTCTGGCCCTTGTCAGCCCCTAGCGCCACTGACCTGATTAGTTGAAAGTAATGTCTTGTACTAACCGCTCAGGTTGGAGGGGCATCTTCTCTCCGCTTGGTCCAGGAGCTAAGGGTGAAGGTGGAGCGTCAAACAAGGAAGCCAAGGTCAAGTTCTCTGCTGAGCGGCTCCGCCGAGGCACCAGAGACATAGACGAGGTTCCGCTTGTGCTCGGAACTCTACAAAACATAACCATTTACTTGAGACAAGATTTCTCGCAAGAATTTTTGCATAAACTCAGGTAGGTTTCTTTTCCAAAGCATCACTCATGCATGGTGACCACGGATGGCAGCTCATATTTTGTTACGAAAACTCTTCCAATTTGACGACATTTGACTGCATGTGAAAAAGCCATTAGGTAGGCAAAGTAACTACGAGTTTCAATTCCCTGTTCCTTCGTTTGCGGGATAAACTTCAGGTGAACTATTCCCAGGTGTTGCGATAAGTGTTTAGGCATAACTTTTCTGGTATGTGTTGAAGCTATGGCTGTCACCTGTCCGACATTTACCTAACCTGTAGGGTTCCCAGAGGGGTAACTTACCCCATTTCTTCACGTAATTGGATCTTGGTGAAAGTGAAGTTAACGATCTCGTTAATTCTTTTGTCGATGATCTTGAAGTCGATACTCATTTGATCGTACTTTCGCTTGAGGTCCTGGAATTGTTTTTTAGCCTCTGTATCCCACGAATTATCGTGTTCCTTCTCAAGCTTTTTCATGACTGGCCCCAGCTAAACAAAATAAAATACTTAATAAGGCACTGCAACAGCGAAGAATGCATATACCAAGGGTTGATTTTTCGAGTCTTGCTCAGGCATAAGTATTAGCTTGTAGGAAGTTTTTCATATAGGTAATTACATTCCGGATGTTCTTCCCGTGATTGTTGTTCAGGTGGAAGTAGGAATGCTTGGAGAATATTTTGCCTACACATCCCTGATGGGTATACCTGCTATTACCCCCTTGTGTACAGTGGTCACGAAAGGTAGAACCCTGTGTCCAAGGCCTAGGAGGAGTTTTCAAAAAGTAAGGTACCTATGGCTGAGGCGTGCTGATAGGAACACAGCTATTTCTACGATGCAAAATTATTTTTCTTCCAAATATTTCTGGTACGATCGGATGGACGTATCAGCCAACACTAACCAAGAACTGCTCATAACTTCACAGCCACTTAAAATCAAATAATGGAAAATTTCTAACCGTCAAGTATTGCTCGAAAACACGGGCCCGACACTCGTTCAGTTCAGCTGGCGCGACGACGGCGTCACTAGAAAAGCAGAGATATACTACAATTCAGTGTGTTCCAAACAGACCCGTTATGGGGACATGCGGGGGGGGGGAAGCAATATCGAAGTACCTTAATCTGCAGGCTTCTAAGGAGAAAAGTAGTATTGAAAAATAAGCATAAGAAATCTATAACTGGTAACCGAGCGAGAAGGAAATTTGTGGCTGATAGTTCGGTTATACCTAACCTACATTGGATCACAATGGGCCAAATAACCATGCTTGGAAATTTCATAGTATAGGTATGCACGAAAGACGAATATAGGTGCCCGCGACTTGCCACTTTTGATCGCATGGAGCTGGGCGTCTGCCCGGCCAAATCCATGCTGCGGCAGTGCTGCGCGGCGAGACATGGAGGTGTCGCTTTATTTAGTAAAAAGCAAAGCGCAATGCGCCTGCATGACACTACACTCGTATTGAGTTGACTGAGGGAGTGGCTACTTGAAAAACGTTACAATTTCTTCTCTGCGTGGAAAACTTCCCAGACATGAACATAGGTTAGGTAGGTAGGTATGTGTTATACTTACGTCTTGGTAGCTCCGCGCATACTTCGAGAAAACGCAGTGCTCCTGCTGTCCAATTCAATCAAAAGAGTTCGAGTATTCGCTATTTGAGTAGCTGCTACCTCCAGCTCTTCTAAAATGAGAAAAATGACATTAATTAGAAAGAGGACAACAGCAGCGTCAGTGATGGATGGTTAGATGGAGTATTACAGTCATCGGTTCAAAGAAATATGTGATTTAAAGTTGAAATAAGGTACAAACCACGGAAGGCTTCGTTCCTGGTGAATAGTTTGAACATTTTTTAACTATTATTTTGGGAAATTTGGTGAATCAAAGCCGGTGAAGATGTAAAATGACTCCAAAACAGTTCAACGGAAGAAAAATGGCAGCTCATGCGCATGCGCAAGAGACGCGGACAGCGCCGCGCGACGTTTCCGCCATTTATTTCCCGCGCATTTTCAAATTTTTTTGAATAAAAAATGGGGCCCTTGAATGATATGGAATTTGGAGAATCTAATAAATCAGCTGCAAATAGGAACTTCATAATGGAGTTGTAGAAACATATTGTTCTAAATATCAGCCCCCTTCGTAGGTATAGGGGTTGCAAATTTTGGCTTCCGGTTTGGGTAGGTTTCATAATTGACACAGAAAAGTAGGTCTGGTTCTTGTCATTCTGTCAGGTCTACATTTTGGCTTCTTATAAAAACTAAATCAGCCATCATATTACAAAATCCAATGTTTAATACTGATTTCCATCCAATTTAATCCTATACGCCACTTTATTGTTATTATATATATTTCATAAATTATGAAATTTTATTACAATAAATAAAAAAGGACCGAAAATAATAACTTTCTGTCCGGCTATTTTTCGAATTCTCCATTCAAATCCCGCGCCATGTAGAAAAAATCGAACCGTTGGCAACGCACTCGAAACTCGAATCTCGAATTTATTTATCGGCCATTTTGTTTTCCTTTGATGAGATTTTTATAAAATAGCATTTATTTTGATCATTTTTCCGCGTTAAAATGAGTTTTTTTTCATTATTAATGGATAATATATTATAATGTAGCTGGCCCACGCAAAAAAGCTCATTTTTAGCAAAAACACAGAGCTGAAGCAGGTACGTAACTTACAAATCCATGTGTAGAACTGATCGCCTACCCTTGTCTTGTGTCTTGTGTGTAATTGGGTACCTGTGTGCTTCAATAAATAGGTAATCTACCTAAGCCCTTTACCTTTTGCGGTTGTTTCATTTCAATTCGATGTATGTAAGGTATCCTTGTGGCTTCGAGTGACAATGATGCGTCATTGTGCCGTGCAGTGGCGGTGGTTGGGACATCGTCAGTAGACAATGCTTCTCGTTCTAAAGAGGAAATCTTTTACCTTTACCTTGCTAGTGAAAGTGAACCCAGAGGCATATTTAGTACCGTACTGACTGATACGGTCCCTGAAGGGGTTCGGATAGACATTGTAGGTTTCAGAAAACTGTTGTGTGTTATCGTGTGGAACTGTAGCCTAAGTTGCGCGTTGTGGAGGCAGTGCACAGCAAGCCATGGCTTTTCTAAGGCTGCAGTAAAGTTCTGAGCCTCCGCTATATGAAATCTGCCCATGATGCCTACCTGAAGTCACACCTGTCTATTTACGATATCTCGGAAGGCTTCACCGTGGTTTGTTTCCACAATCACCATTTTTGTAGCGAACTCTCACTATAGCGAGGGAATTGACATTGTCCTTTGACGGTCATTATAGAAAGAGACTACTGCATATTATCAATTTGATTGTATTGTATTCTAGTTTCATTTACAATTACGACGATGACGTCTCCCTGCAGAGCACACTTTCTGATTGCTGAGGACACGAAACTGCGTCATCCCCGAACATGGCAACGTCTTGAATTAGTGGATGTTGGGTTCTGATTCTGCGCTACATTCGGGTACCTGCTGGATTTTTTGGGTAAATATTTTCTTGTAGTTTAGATATGAATCTTATAGGTAGGTACCTCTCAACCATGGGTGATGGGATATGTGCCATCTGATTACCGTATGTACGACGTCACTGTTCAGAAAATCCCATGGGGGACGGTAGCCTAAGTAACCGCTTTGTGAAGGCAGCCCATGTCGAGCCATGGTGGTTCTAAGACTGCGACAAAGATCGGAGCTCTCGCGGTAAGAAATCTGCGCCATGACACCCATGCACCTGACGTCACCCCTTCAAGCCCCATCGATACCTACAACATTACTTATATTTTCTTCACATATTTACCTACCTACTGTAATCATGCCACTGCTAAGAGACGTGGGCATAGATCAAAATAATTGGATTCTATTCTTGTTTCATTTGCAGGTATATAACGATAACCCTGGAGAGCAGATGTTCTGATCCCTAGGCGATGAAGCTGCTTCATCTCTGAGTGTGACAACGTCCTGAATTAACGGATCTTGGTGGGTTCTTATTCTGAGCTACATTATGGAGAGAAGCGTCCCAACTTTCTGATCGGACCTAGCTAGAGTACCTACTGGATTTAAAAAAAATGTAAGTACCTACCTACCTAATTCCTTGTAAGGCTGAAGTAATTAAAGCGGCCGCAAATGACTGAATCAGCCAAAACGGCGGTGAAGAGCGAAACATTGTTGTTTGCTCGGGCAGCCCTACTGTTGCTCACACGAGGAGAATGGAAGTCTGCACTGGTCACAGAATGTAAGCAAGCCTGCCTTTGCCTTAACATCGGCCATGCTAACATACATACATACATACATACATACTTCAGCTATTTGGGTCCCAAGACATCATGGAGTTTTGGGCAATGAAAAAGCAGATAAATTAGCTAAAGAATAACGCCTTACGGAAGCGTTAGTGCAACGTGCTCTCGTTTCGCAACTATTCAGAGAGTTCCGAACCCACTGCACCAACGTAATACTTTCTGAGCACTGCAAGAGATGCGTTGAAGGACCCTCCAAGAGGAAAACAATCCTACAGATAATAATGTATTTAAAGTCAAACACAACAACTACATGCATTGTTTATAACATTAGTAATAGATGGACAGAAAGGAGACGAGACTGGCTGACCCAGCACCCATGCACGTCCCGAAGCTGGGGGTCAGGGAACCCCTGGTGTCGTTGTACTGTCAAGACGAAGAAGAGACCCGCCGCGCCGTCAGGTTGTGTTCGAGTGTCCTGCGATGTGGGGACAGTGCCTAGAGCACATGGTATTGGCGATTTGCCAGTCGCGTCTCTCCTTCAGCCTAAGGACCGTCTCCAGGTTCTGCAGGGCCATCCAGCTGAGTAACTGAAGACAATGGAGTTATGAGCTCCCTGAATAAGAAGTCGGCCACCCCTTCTAGGAACTTACGATTCTTTGGAAGGCTCCTGTGTGTATATCTATACTTAGAAATAAAGTTGATCGGATTCTGTTCTTGTTTCATTTTCAGATATGACGGTGATGATGACGCCATTCCTGCAGAACACGTATTCTGATTGCTGAAGCTACAAAACTGCGTCATCTCCGAACGTGAAGCTATAAAACTGCGTCATCTCCGAACGTGGCAACGTCTTTAATTAGTGGACCTTGGGTTCTGACTCTGAGCTACACATTTCAGTACTTGCTGGATTATTTTTAGGTAAATAATCCCTTGAAGTTAGGCATACATTTTGTGGATACCTATAAATATAGAGTGATGGGCTATAAGCCTTCTCATCCCCGTTTGTCACTAAAATAAGTGAGCACCAATATTGAACTGCTTATCTCTAGCAGAGGATAGCTTTGCAGCTTTCACCTCGGCTAGGAACGGTAGTCGAAGTAGCGGCTTTGTGGAGACAGTGCACAATAAGCAGTGGGTTTCTAAAGCTACACTAAAATTCTGAGCCTTCACCTAAGAAATGTACGGCGCCGGCGCCCACTTGAAGTCACCCCTTCTGCCAGCTTACGATACCTTGGAAGGCTGTGTTCCACCGAGACATCGTAATCACAGACACAGAGCAAGTTGATCGGACTCTATTCTTGTCTCATTTACAGATTTGACAGTGACGATGACGCCTTCCTGGAGAGAACATATTCTGATTGCCAAGGCAACGAAACTGAGCCATCTCCGAATTAACAGATGTTGGGTTCTGATTCTGAGCGGCATATTCGAGTAAGTATTGGTCGAAGTGGGTGAGTACGTCTATAAATATGTTAATGAAGGTGGGCCATGGCCTCTACTTATGCCGTCATATTAGCGTATATCGCTAAAGTAGGAGACCAAAGTGAAATACTTACCCCCAGAGACACGAAACCATGGTGGGCTACGGTAGTCTTAAGTAGCCGCATTGTGGAGGCAGCGCATAGTGCCAAGCCATGAGTTTTCTAAGGCTGTGCTAAAGTTTCAAGCCTCCACGGTGACAAATCTGCGCCGGGACGTCCACATGACGTCACACATTTTGGCCTTTTACGAAGGAAGGCTGTGTTCACAGCAGTTTCCTGAAACCTACAACGGATGCATTTTTCTACGTACCTAATGTGATCGCTCCCTGCAGTTCATGACGGCTGGGCCACTGCCACCATGACTGGACCTATGTCCAATATGACGATTTCTCCAAGATGAATAAACGGGGGCATACCATGACTGGACAAGGAAGGTACCTTCCAAGGTGAGGCCAAGATGTCAATTTCGCCAAGAAGAAGAGACAGGGGCACACCGTGGCTGGACGAGGAAAGTCTCTTCCAAGGTAACGCCAGGATGATCGAGATGAGGGTGTGGAGGGGCCCGCTCAATGACGATTTCTTCCCAAGAAGATGAGACAATGAAATGAAACATGAGGTTTCTGGGTGAGAGCCAGTAGTGGTCAGTATCCCCGCCTATCACGTGGGAAGATGACCAAGGTGAGGGGTGTAGAGCGGCTCAACTTCGTTTTCTCCAAAAAGAAGAGGAAACTGTGGCGTGTCGTCACGGAGTGTCCCGCTCTCTCGAAGGGGTCGCCGGGCTTGCAGTACGATGAAGAGTTTGTGCGCTGAGGCCGAGTGCATTCGCCGGATTAGACGAACAACACAACTTTGATGAACGCCGAACAAATGACATGGAGCATCTACTGGAAGATTCTGCTGCGAGTGAATTAAAACCTGGGAAAGTTGTGGGAGGATTTTCATATCCATCCTTACCACCAACACCCAGATTAGACGAAATATACAACTTTGACGAACGCTGGGTTTCGAAGCCACTGCCCTGCGATTACAAGTCCTGTGTTTGACCGCAAGACCATGCACATACTTACATAGGTCTGAGTTAATGAATATTGACACCTGATTCAACCCAGAGGCACCCATTCCTCCCATCCGACTACTCACGTTGTCATTTTCTTTCGTAGTAGGTGGCATACTTTTCCGCCGAATCAGAACATTATCCATGGTTATACCGGCGGAACCATTACTCTTCAATCGCATCTAAATTCTCTCTCTATCAGTTCAACCGAGAACACTCTTGAATATTTTCTTACTACTCACTGCTCTTTCATCACTTACTTACCTCAAGTTTGTTCTGTTGTAGATTACAATGCCTGAATGAGATGGAACATCTACTGGACGATTCTGGAGAGAGTGAATTAAAACCTGGGAAAGTTGTGGGAGGATTTTCATATCCAGCCTTACCACCAACACCCAGATTAGACGAAATATACAACTTTGACGAACGCCGAACAAATAATTTGGGGGTCTTTTGCGGTGACTGTGGGAATGAATTAGTAGACAATTCGAATGGGTGGAGGGTTTATCGTATCGTTTATCGGTTTATGCAGTACGATGAAGAGTTTGTGCACTGAGGCCGAGTGCGTTCGCCGGATTTCCTGCGGACATCCGACTGGAGTGGAGCAGCTTCCAGCAGCTTGCAAAACACGTAAGTTAGCTCTACTACCATGATCCACCTCGCTCTTGGATGAAAGTAACTTCACCCATAGTTAAAAAAAACACTGAAATTCTGTCGCTGCTACTCCGCCTTCAGAGGAAAAATTCACGAAAATAATCCGACAGTGTGTCATATGAAACCTTGAAATCCTTGTCCTTAGTAGTGCATTGCCTAAACGGTGCTTTTGTGTTTAGGTGGGACCCATTCTCAGCTGAATTAACAGTATGCTATCAGATTTGAGAAATGAAAAAGGAGCAAGAAGGCAGATCTCGGAGTAAGAAGAACATCACGATGTACGATGTATCACGGAAATCGCACCAAGGAATTCGTGGATTGAACTATGGATCGAACACCTCGCTGTAAGTAAGCGTGGCTTTCACCATTCCAATTTAACGGTTCGATAAATTTATAAACATATGACGCAAATGTTCAGCTTATGGGAAGAGGCAAATCATCTTCTAAACCTCCTTCTTGGATGGTTTCACACTTGCAGTTGGCTAAACATGTTCTTGGCATATTTATAAATTTAACTGAAAACATACTAAATCCATAGTCAGTTCTTTCAAGAACGTAAGTAAGCAAAAATTCATTAAAATTACTTTTGGCTACTTCACAGTGTTTGAATTACGAAAGATCAACACTGTGAAGTATCGAAAAGTCATTTTAATGAATTTTTGCTTACTTTTTGCTCTTAAAAGAACTGACTAAGGATCTAATAGGTTTTTATTTCAGTAGTGAGGTTAATTATTATGATAATGCGAGAAGTCCTTTGTTCTGGTTCAGGTAAATAAAAAATAGAAACGGCATCTACCCATGCCTCCTTAAATTTCGTGCCAGCCTCGGTGGAACAGCTTAGTAATAAACAGATGTTACAGGGTTCCCACAGTCCATTGTGTTCACATAAAAGATCAGTAAGCGTGGCGCCAAACTTTCTTTTCGGAAGGATAACGCTACAGTCAGTTTCTCTGAAAAGCTAGTCAACTTTGAATGTCTTCTTCACTTGTAGTAATTGGTGAATCAGAACCCACCTAGTACTGTTGGTCCCGTAGTATACGTTAAGGGGGTTAAGGGCTTTTGGTAGTGTGCCTGTGAAGCACTGTGGATAATATCTTAAAGCTAATCCCCCGTCTATATCAACTAACACATAGGTTTATTTATTTCAGATAGAAGTGAAATATCGGCAAAGGATCAAAACAAGGACTCAATGATCTTCTCAGCATTGCCAGGATCAACACCTCAGCACTATCAGGATCATCATCACGGCATTGGCAGTACCATCTGGATCTCCCCCGGATCTGCCAGCCAGGCCTCCAGAACGATAAGTCACTTTTAAAATATGCTCCTGCTTTTTTGGGCACTTTTCTCCATTCCAGATTTTGTTGGGGGTCAGGTTTCAGTTCGAAGAGCCTCAGTTAAATTAAGCCAGAGGTTAGTGCAATGTTTGTAGGTAGGGCACTGAGATATAAGCAGGGGGACCCGGCATCTATTCCACTTCCTAGCCATCAGAGGCACCAGGCCTTCACTCGACCGTCGGGCGTGATTCCTATATCCCACTAGCCACTGGCCCTCCTAGGGCTGCAATACAAAGCAGGTTTTGGTAGTGCAGCGTTTATCCTGCGAACTGGTCAAGCGAACCTTGAGCCAGATGATTTTGTTCTCTTCAAAGTACAAAATGCTATGCTATATAAGAGAATGGATGTAGTAAGGGAATTTGCCTGCACGCTTTGTCAGACGAAACTTTTCTTGAGAAAAGTGCTCAAATATTGCAACTGTTACTGTTTAAGGGCATAGGTGCCAGAATTGCATAGTCTCGCTTATCTAGATTTAAAAAATGAGCTGCATACTGAGTTAGCACAAAGATAAAACCAGTTTCCAGGAGTTTCTGTCACATGGTGAGATCTACAATGTTCGTAATTTGTGAACAGATTGCCTTGGTATCATGCACCTATACACTGACCTGTCTTCCCTCCACTACCTCATTAGTATAACAGAAACAACTGAATCCTAAACGGCAGGCCAACTGCATAGGTTTCCTTTAAGGCTCAGCTTTACCTGATGATGCATTTCAGCCACCCTTAAGATTAACATTGCGAGCAGCAAGCTTCTGGCACCTCTGTACCTATAATCCACCTCGTTCTGGGATGAGAGTAACGACACCCATTGTTCTAAAAAAACACAGGGTTTCCAAAATTATTTTTTGCTTTGAACAAGAATGTAAACTTAACAAGAAGGTGTCGTAATGATCTAAAACATTTTGGTAACGAAAATTCACATTTGTATAGTCTATTCACCCCTGGATATCACTCACGTTATAATCTCATCCAATAGTGCGGTGGACTGTATAGATGAATGTTGTAGGGATAGTTTCAGTTCGGTCCAGAATTCATCCCTTGGTTGTAGGAGGATAAAATCAGTGCTGTTCAAAATTTGTATTTTTACCCCAAGAGCCGTATGAAAATAGTCGTGTGATGTCATGGGTTAAAAATTGTTTTTATCAATTTAAATTCATCTCGAACTGAAACTATTCCCGAGATTTTTGTTGTGACGGCCTTCACAGTGACAACATGGCAGACCTGAAGATTTTGGATACGCCAAAAAGGTAACTTTTGTGTCGCAAGGAGCCGTATGGTAATTTATCATTGTCTTTAGATATAGTAGCGCAACTTTTGGTCAGAAAAATGGATGAAGGTGGGCCATAGTTAGGGTGAGAGTTTCCAGTTATATGACGGGGTAGGGGACTAATAGCAGCAGAGGCTTGGGGGGACAAGCAAAGCAACTACACCATTTTTCATGCTGGCTACCAAACAGTAGCTCCCCACCCAGTGAGACCTACAATTTTTGATAGGTTCCCAACCACGGATCATATCACAATATGTGAATGCCGATACAGTGGGGATGGAGCCGGTGGCTCTCCCAGTGTTCGTTTACGAGACAGCCTCTAAACCAGTTGGCTGTGGAGATAGTGTTGGGTTGGGGACCTCCTGTTAACTAAATCTAACCGTTAGATTATCACGGTACCGAAATATCTCTGGAGTTTGGCCCAGCTGTAAAGCTGGTCCCATACGAAGCGTTAAGGACGGCCGTTCAGGTTCTACGTGAAGTCAAATTTGCAAATTTTCAGTAGAGGTCACCCGCTGTGTTGGAGAGGTGATTTTATTTCCGAATTTATTTATTTATTTTATCCGGTTTCGGATAGAGGGTCTTGCTGGGTATAACGTGCATCGGTCTACCTGAGCATACAATGCGTCCTGGACGGCCGTTCTGCTATTTTTGCCTTATCTACAGAAATAAGTCTTAATTTTAGGCTTCATTTCACGTGAAAGAGTTTCTACGGATGTTCCATCCACTATCCACCGACAAGCATCTTCAGCTTCTCCCTTCTCTTTCAGTCTCAGCATCTCTCGTTTGTGAGATACCTCCTCCTCCTCCTCCTGGCATTGTGGAACCTTCCCAGGCTAAACTCTCAGCTTCCTTATTGCCTGGTACGCCGCTATGGCGAGGAACTCATATCAACAGCAGTCGAGAGGCAGCTGTATTGAGTTTACAGAAGGCATTTGTACAGTCTTTGACGAGGCTTGACGTCACCACGGGTTGTGCATGTAGGGGTTGCAAGTGCAAGGCCGCTTGGCTATTGGAGCAGATCACTACAGTCTTCTTGGACTGCATTTCTTTGCACTAGGTCACGGTCCATTTTGAAGATTAATGTTCATTAATCCATTAATATTGACTCCCGCAGTGAAAGCCATTCCAGTTGTTCCATCATGATGGTGATGGGAGTGTCCCATTCAGCCTTAATTATGACCGTCGTTGCTTGGTTCAGCAGGATCTGAACCCTTACACGGATTTTTTTTTTTTTTTTTTTTTTTTTTTTTTTTATAGGAAAATGAGCACTTTTTAACCAGCTTCTGTAGGGCGCCTGGGCGTCACTAACCCACATTGCACATTCTATGGAATTACTGGTGCAGGGTACTTAATCTGAATTCAGTCATTACTTGTCCCACCAATGAACGTTTTCACAAACATTACTTGACATGAAGGAGTGCCGTGCCCATGAAATTTTTGTGGGATTTCATATGGGACCGAAGTAGAGACCGATATACATACCTCTTGCTACGGATCCCACACGAGAACGGCTTGTCAACATATTATGGAGCTGCATATGGATATTAAGAGTAAACTCTCTTTTGAACCTCTTCTCACACACAGAACACTGGAATGGCCTTTCTTCGGAATGCGTTCCCGTGTGATACCTCAGGTCCACCCTCCTCTTAAAATGCTTACCACAAAAACTGCATCTGAAGGGTTTTTCATCCGTATGAGTTACCATATGATTCCGAAGTGCCGAATTATAGGCATATTTGTTTTCACACAGTTGGCAGTGGTACGGCTTTTCCCCCGTGTGGGACCTCATGTGGTCAATCAGAGCGTGCTTTGATTTATATCTTTTTTCACAGAGGGAGCACGCGAATGGTTTCTCACCAGTATGTATTCGGTAGTGCCTTGTAAGTTTACTCATGACTCGAAATGTCTTACCGCAAACACTGCACAAGAATGGCTTTTTCTTAGAATGCTCTTTCGTGTGCTCCCACAGATTTTGTTTACTTGAAAACGTCATTTTACAACTTTCACAGTTGTGTGTGTGTGTGTTGTCCGTTGGTGTTTTCGCAGAAGACTCTTCCGGCTGAAAGTAATCCAACAGACAAAGCAACACCGTTTTTTAACATGACGCAATAAATGTTTCTTAAAACAAAGCCTGTTCGGAAAAGTCTTGTTACATTCACCACACGTTAGATTCTCATCACAAGCGTTTCTTTCCATGTGATTTCTAAGATGCTTAAAACACTTCCCACAAACTGGGCATACGGAAGTCCCATCGCAGCTAAATGGAAGTTGGAGGGTTTTAATTAAGGAAAGTTTTAATGAAAATGATTTGTTTCCATCATTCGTAGATGGAATGGCAGTAGTGTCGACAGTGATGTCAGTGACAGCAGAGTCGACAATGAAGTCAGTATAGCAATAGTGTCGCAAATGGCGTCAGTGGCAGCAGTGTCGACAGTGACATCAGTAGCAGCAGTGTCGCAAATGACGTCAGTGGCAGCAGTGTCGATAATGACGTCAGTGGCAAAATTGAAAAAATTCAATTTATTTGATTGCAAAAGTCTTGAAAGCAGCCAAGAAATTGAGTTTTCAACTTTGAAATTGTGTCCGCGTAGGGTGGAACATAATATATTCCTGGGAGTTCGTTTCCTTCAAGGAAGTAAAATGGGAGATATATTTTTTTTCTTCAGCTGCTGCTCACAAAATGCAAAATTCTCATTTGCTATTTACTTATTTTTGGAAAGGCTCGGGGGCACTCGAAACGGGCCCGCGGGTCTGGGGTTGGACACGGCTGCCTTAAAGTTTCGATCATTCTTTTTACATTTTCTTCAAAAGTGTTATTTCAAAAGCCTGGAAAGCTCCTATGTCGGCTATGTCGTTCCTTTAACAGATTCATTTCCGTCCTCTCCTCTCACCCACGTCAGGTTTCCCGTAATCATTAACACCCTATAGTTTCGATCATTCTCAAGATCATATAATGTCGTAAGATAACGCACCCTACCTCGTGGGGGTGGTAATATGTTTGGTATTCCAAGTATGTTTCTTCCTAATCGTGAATTAAGTTACGATTTTTACCACTGGGTAAAGCTCCGGCTCTACGTCTTTCCTTTCCCATGCGCTAATAATGTAAAGTAAATAACGAAAAAAATCTGTTGTCACCGTTAAGTGTTGGTACGTGAGTCATGGTGCACACATCGCTGAAGGGCGTGAAGGCTCTGCCATGGCGCTTCTTACCGCACCAGTCGCAGTGGCTTCTTTTCTCCTTCCTCTGTCCCTAGTACTGCCTTTGTGCAAAAAATTCCCCAATAACTTCCACTGTCACAGCAGCAGTTCGGTGAATCAGACATTAGTCGGTTTGAATTCTTCTTGACGATTTTTCATAAGGTTTTTCATCATTTTCTTTGGTTTGGTCAGTCTCTATATCCTTTTCTTTTATTAACCGAGTAGCTAAACCCGTTCTAACTTCTCTATTCTATCCTTCATTTTGGAGCATTGAGCGACGTATTTGGACGGTAGATGGTTTAGAAAGGACCTGCGTCGTTTTTGCATTATCATTAACCGAGTAGCTAAAGCCGGTGTAACCTCTCTATTCTATCCGTCATGTTGGAGCATTGATCGACGTACTCGTACGGTAGATGGTTTAGAAAGGATCTGCGTCGTTTTTGCATTATCATTAACCGAGTAGCTAAAGCCGGTGTAACCTCTCTATTCTATCCGTCATGTTGGAGCATTGATCGACGTACTCGTACGGTAGATGGTTTAGAAAGGACCTGCGTCGTTTTTGCATTATCATTAACCGAGTAGCTAAAGCCGGTGTAACCTCTCTATTCTATCCGTCATGTTGGAGCATTGATCGACGTACTCGTACGGTAGATGGTTTAGAAAGGATCTGCGTCGTTTTTGCATTATCATTAACCGAGTAGCTAAAGCCGTTGTAACTTCCCTATTGTATCCTTCATGTTGGAGCATTGATCGACGTACTCGTACGGTAGATGGTTTAGAGAAGACCTGCGCCGTTTTCTCATTACCAGTCAACTGAGGTGAGGCACATACGGCCTTTAAACTGGCTTCGTCGCGTCGGTTTGTTGTTGTCAACTACAATCCTGAATCTACCATTCAAATCAGGTAATGTAAGGAAAGGCGTCTCTGGCAATGTTCTCTTGATGCTCTCCGTGGACTTCTGCCTCTCTCTGTGCTTATGACGGTGCTTCCTGTGTACAGAGCATCCAGCTGAAGTATTTCCCTTGCATGAGTGCTTCACTTCAGCCAGAGCTCTTGCGAGATACTTTTTCACTATCTACATAACCTGAGTGGAACTAACGGCGGCCTGAACCACTGCATGCCAGTGCATTATTAGTTCAGGGCGGCGCTCAGCAGGTGCCACTAGGGGCATGACGAGCGGATAGGATACAGAAAGAATCACCAGCGACGGTGCACCTTCTGCTTTTCTCCGTAGTCGGAATTCTTCTCGAAGCTAGTTTGGCTTCATTCACAATTGTAGGGGTGGTGTGGTGCGGAGACCTCGCGTTTGGTCCATTTCCACGAAACTAAGTATTCCTAGTATCGGTGGGCCTTGTGACCACTATTTAATTAGTTTCGGGGACAGTTCCCATGTGAGTAAAAAACCTCGCAAGGTAAATAGAGTCGCTCTGGAATTGTTTATGGTTGCGTCGATTTGACGATTCGTGTCCTTGTCCTTCGAACGTCGGTGGTTTTCCTGCTTGGGCTTTGCTACCTTTGGTACAAAACCGGTTGCGCCTGCCAGCAAGCCTGCCGTGTTGGGTTGTTGGCTCCGACGAGCAATACGTCCCAATTGTTAGTACTTGGGAGCAACAGCCTGCCACGGCAGACTTTTGCTGCAAACTGGTTGCAATCTGGTGGCCGGCTTTATATACCAATTCCAATAATTGACAGAATATTACTTTTTAGTCCCAAAGCAGCAGTTCGGTGATCAGACATTAGCGTCACCAATATGGTGACGGTTTGAATTCCTCTTGACGGTTTTTCATTAGGGTTTTCATCATTTTCTTTGGTTGAGTCAGTCTCTGTACTCATTTCTTTTATTAACCAAGTAGCTAATATCTGTGTCTGTGTTTGTTTGTGGTGGTGGGTTGAGGAGCACTGGTGTGGAATGGTTCGTTCACTCCCCGAGTACTAAAAAGTCAAAATAACGATGACGTGCAAAACAAGTTTTTTTTTTACGACAAACAGTGGTAGACATCACACTTCATGCACCTTGATTGTGTCCTGGAGTTACAGCCTGACACTCGGCAATGCCGCGCGGTTTTGAGATCATCCACTTCCGGCCAGTGGCAGTACCCATCGAACCTCTTCTTGTCTTCTGTCGGTATCTGAGTCCTCCGCAGTTGCTTCCCTTATCTTTGACTGATATCAGTGGAGGGTGAACTGGTATTTCACTCAATTTGGTGCACGATCCCATATTCTGTATATCAGTCAATCATTGAGGTCGTGATTACAAAGTTTTTCAAGACAACTTGACAAGGTTTGTTTGGAACGTATCGCTTCAACTATAAACGATCGAGATGCATAAGAATCATGGCTAAAGTGCCACCGCGTACTTCTTGCAGGTCACTTTTTCAGAAATTCTCTATTCTCCCTGCTCCCTGTGTTTACATTTATCAGGTATTATTATTCGTTCGCGAACACCCAGAACACTTCCCTCTTAATTCAAACTTTCACTCTTATAAAACTCGGTCGTGTTCAAATATACATGTAGGCAAATTTGCTACCTCCCTTCGTTTGAACAGTCCTCCGATTTTAGGTGTTCGTCTATATAACGCTCTCCCGGTTGAAATTAAATCTGAAGAAAGTTTAACGATTTTTAAAAAATTGCTAAAATCATATTTACTTGAAAATGTTTTTTATAGTTTAGAGGAATTTCTAAATTTGTAATTTAACTGGACAACCAGGCGTTTTATACTTTAGTTCCACCTATTTTTTGTGGGACAAGGTCAACAAAACGTTAAAAAAAAAAAAAAAAAAAAAAAAAAAAGTGGTTAAAATCCCACTATCCCATATTGAAAGTTAAACAGGGAAAGTAGCTGGCCTATTTAAAAGTTTTTTTTTTTTTTTTTTTTTTTTTTGAAAATTATCACTTTTTATTTTGATGGCAAATTTCGGGAATCTTAAACTGACCCCTCTCGCCCTTGCGGCAGCTTATGTAGGGTGACCCTTACTCAACACTTGAGCAATTTCTTTTGGTTGGCTAAAAAGCTGAATATCCTGCCTACTTGCATACCTCTCCGACCTTTCTGACGCCGCAGTAGCGAGTCTGATGGTCCACGATAAAGCATAATCCCCCTTCACTTCACTTACCAATACTGATGATATAATGATAATGAGGCAATATGTTTCCTACATATCTCCGTCGTAGACCACCAGTAATCTTTAGATAAAGCTATCGGCAGCCTTCTTATGGATTTTACAATAGAGAAACCTGAATATCTTCCCCTGCGTTTCAGTTGCCTTTTATATGGGGTTTTAATAGATCATGGTCATTGGATGTCTATGAGTCTTCCCACACTCATTACAAGGAAACCTTACACTTGTGTGAGCTCTCATACAGTAGGTATGCTGAGTCTTAGTCATAAATCTCCTTTCACACACCTCAAAAGAAAACTTTCACAAATAGAGCTGAATTTTAGGCTTCTCTTCACTAGGAACAGCTAAGTCACTAGTTTTCTCATTTTTTCGGGTGACGACTGGGTGGCGTCGTTATGGGTGTTGCGACCTAGCTGCTGCTTGATGTACTCCTTGTCTCCTTGTTCAGGCGTTTCACGACCGACGAAATATTTGTATCTCGGTTCCACCCCCGTACGTCATTGAACAAACTCGAAAGATTCGCACCTCTGGTCGTCTCATTCAAAGCCCCTATATAGCACCGAATTTTTCAGGTTGCGAGCTATTATAAGGAAATGTAAAGATTACAATGAAAAGTTTTCAATTCACTCACTTTCTCAGTTTTTGCTGAATTGAGACTAACCCTATTGGCGTCAAACCGGTTTATGGCTGCCACATAAACTCAGGAGAACCCCGGCCGTTTACAGTGCCAATTACTTGTCAGTGACAACGGTGTTCATCTGCCACTAAACGGACGTTTTCTCTAGTTCCCTGGATTTTAATTATGTCTATCCGCACTAACCACGGTAAGATTGCGTGCATGAAGGGCCTAACCCACTGTCCTTCGCTCATGGTCTCCCCGTATCAGTCTTATCCGCACAGGCACTTTTATCAAAAATGACTCCACCACAACTTATTGTAGCTATAATGGTATCACTGATATAATACTGGTATGATACTGGTACTGTTTATGCACTTTCACAGTTCAAAGACCATTCTGAATAACAGTGAAAAATATACATCAGCCAAAGAAATAAGAACAGCCCCTGCGGCTGACGGCACTGACGGCTGTTGCTTTGTTGACTCGAACGAGAAAACACTTATAATGTATATACATATATAATGAATATGTTCAATATCTCCCATAAGATTTTGTGTGGTCAGCCATCGTGTCTCAAGGCGCGAGTAGGGTATTATTCGTCTTTTGGGACAGTTGACAATATCGCAGGCATTAACGGCTACCATCGGGAGTTCTTATGTGTTTAGTCAAACCCCCCTTCTGAGAAAACCTCTTGCCACAGTCATTACACTGAAAAGGCCTAATATAAATATACCGCAGTATACCCCATAAGCACAACAAGACTCTACCTGCCTAACCTGAAAAGTACAAGGACTTAACTCACCCTTCTCCACCTTGAAAGTAGGCCCCAAGGTAGCTGGACGATGGCTCCAAGTCCCGCTCGAGTGACGTCTCATCTGAATCAAATATCGTACAACAACATTAGACCAAGAAAATAGTTAAGTACACTTTTTTTGAGGAAATTTGATCTGAAATATAATATGTCTTTTAAACGTCCGAAATTGTCGTGATATTACGGTTGAGTACAACCACTTTTAGTCAGCCATCTTAATATTTATAATCTCCTCGATAATCCACAATATACTTTCGAGTATAATAAGGAACTACTCCTTTTTGCTTCTCAAATCTTTTGGTGTGACAATAAGGTATTCGTCTTTTGGGACAGTCGACGATATTTCGGGTATTACGGCTACCCTCGGGAGCTCCTTCATCATCTTTATATTTATAATCTCTTCGATAATCGATAATATACATTCGAGTATAATGAGTACGGAGTACCAAAGGGCAGATGCTCTCTACCTCAGTAGACTGCGTGGCTTCGTCCACCATCACAATAAGCTTCCTGTTGCTCCCGCTGAGTGCTGCTTTGAAGGCATCCGCTCCGCAATGGATGACGCTACTGAAGATGACGTCTGCATCCGCCAGCCCGTCAACTGAGGAGTCAGGGCCGCCATAACTGAAAGTAATGACACCTAGCGCGTTGGTCCAGTGCCTGAACTTCACATGGAGAACGTCGAGGGCCGAAGGCGCCGAGCAACAGACAATGACTCGGGGCGTTTGTGACAGTGGGGGACGAAACAGCTGAACCAACAGCGCCATTAAAATATTTATCTCCAATATTAATTTCTACGGGTGGAGAGGGTAGTTGAAAGGTCAGAATAACTAGTGGAGTCTCATTATATCTTGGCGACACCACTTTTTTCTTGGCCGATGTTACTCGTTCATGTTTAAGGAGGTCAACGATTTCTTCCTCAGAGAAAAGTGCCAAATCAGGGTCACAAACCACACCCTTACAGCTATCTCCCTTCTGAAAATTGGAGACACTCACAGGTTTCCCCAGAAAATCGGAAAGGGAAATAAGAGTCTCAAATTGTGAGTCCGTAGAGATTTGCACGACAAGTTTATATATATATACATATGTATAATGAACATATACTATTAGCTGCATCATAAGCCGTTCCACATACTTCACACTAGAACGGCTTTCTGCCAGTATACGTTTTTGAATGTTGAATGTTGTCCATCTGCCACAAAACGGACGTTTTCTCTAGTTCCCTGGATTTTAATTATGTCTTAAACGTAATGATATAATAATAATGAGGCAATATGTTACCTCCATATCTTCGTCGTAGACCACCAGTAATCTTTAGATAAAGCTATTGGCAGCCTTCTCATTGATTTTACAATAGAGAAACCTGAATATCTTCCCCTGCGTTTCAGTTGCCTTTTATTTGGGGTTTTAATAGATCATGGTCATTGGATGTCTATGATTCTTCCTACACTCATTACAAGGAAACCTTACACTTGTGTGAGCTCTCATACAGTAGGTATGCTGAGTCTTAGTCATAAATCTCCTTTCACACACCTCAAAAGAAAACTTTCACAAATAGAGCTGAATTTTAGGCTTCTTTTCTCTTGAAACAGCTAAGTCACTAGTTTTCTCATTTTTTACTTTCTCGCCCGTATGAAATACATGGGCTGAGAAAGTTATGTCTTCGTGCAAAATTTCGATTTTGAGATTTTGGGTTTCCCATGATCCTAGAGGTCCCCCGAGTCCAAAAAAGTGGTTTTTAAAAAATGTCCGTCCGACGTACGTACGTACGTACGTACACGTACGTACGTACGTCACTCTGTCGCGCAACTGGACGTCACACCGTTCGTCCGATTTTGCTCAAATTCGGTATGTAGGTACCTAATGTAAATATCTGGACCCGTTTTTTGATAAATTTTGATAACTCAAAAATTGCGCCTGCTATGGTCAAAAAAAGGCAAAAAATCGTGTTTTTTGACAGTTAAGAAGGGCTGGAAGCTACGTATATCAAGTTGGAACCTTGAAAATTTGCGAAAGTGTTTTTGAATAGATGCTTTAAGGTTATTTACAATCATTTGGAGGTGGGCCAATAACTTGGCCCAGTTTTGGCCCCAAACGCGTTGGTCATCTCTCCGGTAGCACTATTCGATCGATTTCAGTAAAAATTGGTAGGGAGGTGTACTTTAACCTATTTTGATGTTTTACCGAACGAAATTTATCCAACATAATAATTATGGCCAATATTGGCATTATCGTAGGAAAATTTTCCAAAAATGGAAATCACGTTTTTCATTGGTTCAGACGGATTTGCAACAACCCTAATCGACAGATTTCCTTGAAAATTGGTGAAAATGGTCTCAGATAGATGCTTCAAGGTCATTTTCAATAGATTTTCAATTACTTGAAAATTAAGGCCGTGACATGGAAAATAGAAAAAACGTACTTTGCGCGTCAAACGACGCTTCACCATTTGACGGATATGTTTGAAATGCGGTGAGTAGGTGCCTAAAATTATTGTCCAGTGTATGGCAAAATTGTTTTTAGAAAAAGTTAAAATTTTGGTCCAAAAAAAATAAATTACGTAAAAAAAAATCAAAATTTTCGATACCGCTGGCGTAAAAATTGCGAGAAAGTCAAGTGCGACCATTGTCGGACCCTTTATTTCGGGTGACGACTGGGTGGCGTCGTTATGGGTGTTGCGACCTCGCTGCTGCTTGATGTACTCCTTGTTCAGGCGTTTCACGACCGACGAAATATTTGTATCTCGGTTCCACCCCCGTACGTCATTGAACAAACTCGAAAGATTCGCACCTCTGGTCGTCTCATTCAAAGCCCCTATATAGCACCGAATTTTTCAGGTTGCGAGCTATTATAAGGAAATGTAAAGATTACAATGAAAAGTTTTCAATTCACTCACTTTCTCAGTTTTTGCTGAATTGAGACTAACCCTATTGGCGTCAAACCGGTTTATGGCTGCCACATAAACTCAGGAGAACCCCGGCCGTTTACAGTGCCAATTACTTGGCAGTGACAACGGTGTTCATCTGCCACTAAACGGACGTTTTCTCTAGTTCCCTGGATTTTAATTATGTCTATCCGCACTAACCACGGTAGGATTGCGTGCATGAAGGGCCTAACCCACTGTCCTTCGCTCATGGTCTCCCCGTATCAGTCTTATCCGCACAGGCACTTTTATCAAAAATGACTCCACCACAACTTATTGTAGCTATAATGGTATCACTGATATAATACTGGTATGATACTGGTACTGTTTATGCACTTTCACAGTTCAAAGACCATTCTGAATAACAGTGAAAAATATACATCAGCCAAAGAAATAAGAACAGCCCCTGCGGCTGACGGCACTGACGGCTGTTGCTTTGTTGACTCGAACGAGAAAACACTTATAATGTATATACATATATAATGAATATGTTCAATATCTCCCATAAGATTTTGTGTGGTCAGCCATCGTGTCTCAAGGCGCGAGTAGGGTATTATTCGTCTTTTGGGACAGTTGACAATATCGCAGGCATTAACGGCTACCATCGGGAGTTCTTATGTGTTTAGTCAAACCCCCCTTCTGAGAAAACCTCTTGCCACAGTCATTACACTGAAAAGGCCTAATATAAATATACCGCAGTATACCCCATAAGCACAACAAGACTCTACCTGCCTAACCTGAAAAGTACAAGGACTTAACTCACCCTTCTCCACCTTGAAAGTAGGCCCCAAGGTAGCTGGACGATGGCTCCAAGTCCCGCTCGAGTGACGTCTCATCTGAATCAAATATCGTACAACAACATTAGACCAAGAAAATAGTTAAGTACACTTTTTTTGAGGAAATTTGATCTGAAATATAATATGTCTTTTAAACGTCCGAAATTGTCGTGATATTACGGTTGAGTACAACCACTTTTAGTCAGCCATCTTAATATTTATAATCTCCTCGATAATCCCCATATACTTTCGAGTATAATAAGGAACTACTCCTTTTTGCTTCTCAAATCTTTTGGTGTGACAATAAGGTATTCGTCTTTTGGGAAAGTCGACGATATTTCGGGTATTACGGCTACCCTCGGGAGCTCCTTCATCATCTTTATATTTATAATCTCTTCGATAATCGATAATATACATTCGAGTATAATGAGTACGGAGTACCAAAGGGCAGATGCTCTCTACCTCAGTAGACTGCGTGGCTTCGTCCACCATCACAATAAGCTTCCTGTTGCTCCCGCTGAGTGCTGCTTTGAAGGCATCCGCTCCGCAATGGATGACGCTACTGAAGATGACGTCTGCATCCGCCAGCCCGTCAACTGAGGAGTCAGGGCCGCCATAACTGAAAGTAATGACACCTAGCGCGTTGGTCCAGTGCCTGAACTTCACATGGAGAACGTCGAGGGCCGAAGGCGCCGAGCAACAGACAATGACTCGGGGCGTTTGTGACAGTGGGGGACGAAACAGCTGAACCAACAGCGCCATTAAAATATTTATCTCCAATATTAATTTCTACGGGTGGAGAGGGTAGTTGAAAGGTCAGAATAACTAGTGGAGTCTCATTATATCTTGGCGACACCACTTTTTTCTTGGCCGATGTTACTCGTTCATGTTTAAGGAGGTCAACGATTTCTTCCTCAGAGAAAAGTGCCAAATCAGGGTCACAAACCACACCTTTACAGCTATCTCCCTTCTGAAAATTGGAGACACTCACAGGTTTCCCCAGAAAATCGGAAAGGGAAATAAGAGTCTCAAATTGTGAGTCCGTAGAGATTTGCACGACAAGTTTATATATATATACATATGTATAATGAACATATACTATTAGCTGCATCATAAGCCGTTCCACATACTTCACACTAGAACGGCTTTCTGCCAGTATACGTTTTTGAATGTTGAATGTTGTTCATCTGCCACAAAACGGACGTTTTCTCTAGTTCCCTGGATTTTAATTATGTCTTAAACGTAATGATATAATAATAATGAGGCAATATGTTACCTCCATATCTTCGTCGTAGACCACCAGTAATCTTTAGATAAAGCTATTGGCAGCCTTCTCATGGATTTTACAATAGAGAAACCTGAATATCTTCCCCTGCGTTTCAGTTGCCTTTTATATGGGGTTTTAATAGATCATGGTCATTGGATGTCTATGATTCTTCCTACACTCATTACAAGGAAACCTTACACTTGTGTGAGCTCTCATACAGTAGGTATGCTGAGTCTTAGTCATAAATCTCCTTTCACACACCTCAAAAGAAAACTTTCACAAATAGAGCTGAATTTTAGGCTTCTTTTCTCTTGAAACAGCTAAGTCACTAGTTTTCTCATTTTTTTCGGGTGACGACTGGGTGGCGTCGTTATGGGTGTTGCGACCTCGCTGCTGCTTGATGTACTCCTTGTTCAGGCGTTTCACGACCGACGAAATATTTGTATCTCGGTTCCACCCCCGTACGTCATTGAACAAACTCGAAAGATTCGCACCTCTGGTCGTCTCATTCAAAGCCCCTATATAGCACCGAATTTTTAAGGTTGCGAGCTATTATAAGGAAATGTAAAGATTACAATGAAAAGTTTTCAATTCACTCACTTTCTCAGTTTTTGCTGAATTGAGACTAAGCAGCCTATTGGCGTCAAACCGGTTTATGGCTGCCACATAAACTCAGGAGAACCCCGGCCGTTTACAGTGCCAATTACTTGGCAGTGACAACGGTGTTCATCTGCCACTAAACGGACGTTTTCTCTAGTTCCCTGGATTTTAATTATGTCTATCCGCACTAACCACGGTAGGATTGCGTGCATGAAGGGCCTAACCCACTGTCCTTCGCTCATGGTCTCCCCGTATCAGTCTTATCCGCACAGGCACTTTTATCAAAAATGACTCCACCACAACTTATTGTAGCTATAATGGTATCACTGATATAATACTGGTATGATACTGGTACTGTTTATGCACTTTCACAGTTCAAAGACCATTCTGAATAACAGTGAAAAATATACATCAGCCAAAGAAATAAGAACAGCCCCTGCGGCTGACGGCACTGACGGCTGTTGCTTTGTTGACTCGAACGAGAAAACACTTATAATGTAAAGTAAGTAATGAAATATTCTGTTAACATTGTTAAGTATGGTGCACACATCGCTAAAGGCTCTGCCTGGAACTGCAGTGGTGATTCTTATCGTACCAGTTGCAGTGACTTCTTCACCCGTAATCTATAGATGAAGCTGTCGGCAGCCTTCTCATGGTTTTTGAAATAGAGAAACCTGAATATCTTCCCCTGAGTTTCAGTTGCCTTTTATATGGGGTTTTAATACATCATGGTCATTGGATGTCTATGAGTCTTCCCACACTCATTACAAGGAAACCTTACACTTGTGTGAGCTCTCATACGGTAGGTATGCTGAGTCTTAGTCATAAATCTCCTTTCACACACCACAAAAGAAAACTTTCAGAAATAGAGCTGAATTTTAGGCTTCTTTTCTCTTGAAACAGCTAAGTCACTAGTTTTCTCATTTTTTCGGGTGACGACTGGGTGGCGTCGTTATGGGTGTTGCGACCTCGCTGCTGCTTGATGTACTCCTTGTCTCCTTGTTCAGGCATTTCACGACCGACGAAATATTTGTATCTCGGTTCCGCCCCCGTACGTCATTGAACAAACTCGAAAGATTCGTACCTCTGGTCGTCTCATTCAAAGCCCCTAGCACCGAATTTTTCAGGTTGCGAGCTATTATAAGGAAATGTAAAGATTACAATGAAAAGTTTTCAATTCACTCACTTTAGTTTTTGCTGAATTGAGACTAAGCCCTTTGGTGTGAAACCACTTTATGGCTATCACATATTATACTCAGGAGAACCCCCGCCGCTTTCAGTGCCAATTACTTGGCAGTGACAACGGTGTTTATCCGCCAAAAAACAGACCCTTGAAATGGATCCTCGGAAAAACCATCACTGGTGGCAGTGCGTTGTCTGTTGCGGATAATATCAGGCAGGTGGTTACTAGAACCCCTCTTTCAGCACTTGTAACCTGGCACACTTGTTTCTTCCCCTTGTAGGCAAGGATCTTTGGTTGGTGATCGGGGACAGTCTTAGTGCTAGTCTCGTCAAGATTATAAATACGGGTTCCATTTCTAAAGCATTCATGCCTCTCTCTATAACCGACTTTAAATTTTCACACAACTTGCTCACGTTATGCCGATTGAAAGACGTCGCGCGGCTGGCACTGCATGCATCAGGTTTTCTCAGAGCTATATCAGGATGGCGACGCTTAAAACCTTGCATCCACTCCAAACCTGCTTTTTTGTCTCGAACCCAGCTGTCTGGGGTAGGAATTTTATTCGCTTTGGCATAGTTTGCGTTGCGTTGCGAACGAAACTTCACACTCTGCTGCTGCTTTCCGCAGCTTCACACCACTCTCTACAAGCTCCAACGCTTTCTTCATATTTTCGGGCTTATACTGTCCTTTGTTTGATTTTCTTTGGTAGTTCCGTCCCATGACTGGAAAGAAAGAACAAAAGTAAGTATAGCAAAACATCCATAAAAGAAAATAGGTCCACCATGAAACGTTTCATGGTGGAACAAACTGGCCTGTGTCATCGTGGACCACAAGACAGTGATAAAGTCAATGCTGAATTTCATCGGATAAAATAACAATCTACAATCAATTCTAAAATTAATATTATACCTACACAAGCATGCTAAGTAATGGTAAATAAGACAAACCTGTAATTTTCGAACAAAAAAATTGACGGACTTCACTAAAAATAGAAAAACAATTAATTTATTTTGCAAAAACACATTCTTCTACGAAGCTGCTACAATAATGGCTGTTCTTCGTAGAGAATGGTCAATGTGTGCCAACGTAACGAATTTGAATGTTTTAAAAACTGATTTGGCGCCAAAGATTGTTTTTACTTTCTCGCCCGTATGTAATACATGAGCTGAGAAAGTTATGTTATCGTGCGAAATTTCGATTTTGAGATTTTCATTGCAAAAGGCGTTTCAGAGGTCCTAGATACCAAAAAAGTGGTTTTTAGGTCATGTCCGTCCGACGTACGTCCGTCCGTCCGTCTGTCCGTCCGTCCGTCCGTCCGTACGTTTGTCTGTAGCGCGGCTACAGGTCACACCAGTTAACCGATTTGGCTCAAATTTGGAATATAGATGTCTAAAATCAGTTCCGAGATACATTTTTAATTTAATTTTGATTACTCAAAAATTGCGCCCACTATTGTCAAAAAAGTGTCAAAAAAAATTCAAAATCGTGTTTTTGTCTACTCAAGACGCATTTCACGGTACGGTAATAAAGTTAGAACCTTCAAATTTTGCAGTTGTGTTCCCAGATAGATGGTCCAGGATCATTTTTATTGTTTTGGAGATGGGCCAAAAATTTGGGCCAAAATTGGCCCATACGTGAAAATCTTGGCCCCATGAACAGTATTAGCCGGAATTTCTCAAAAATCCATAAACTTGTGCTTAATAACATTACTTAAAGGTTTGTCGAAGAAATATTCAATCATTTCAAAATTGCGGCCAATATAGGCAAAATAAAGTCAGAAATAGGAAAAAAAACTAGAATCTCGTTTTTGATTGGTCAAGACGGATTTGGCACTACAGTTATTAGATCCTTGTAATTTCGCAATACTGTTCCCAAGTAGATGCTACAGGATCATTTTTGTTCTTTTTGAGATGGGCCAAAAATTTGGGCCAATATTGGCATTATCGTAGGAAAAATTTTCCAAAAATGGAAATCACGTTTTTGATTGGTTAAGACGGATTTGCAACAACCTTAAACGACAGATTTCCTTCAAAATTGGTGAAAGTAGTCTCAGATAGATGCTTCAAGGGCATTTTGAATAGATTTTCATTTACTTAAAAATTAAGACGGTGACATGCAAAATAGAAAACATATACTTTGCGCGTCGAACGCCACTTCACTGTTTGACGGATATGTTTGAAATTCGGTATTCAGGTGCCTGAAAGTATCGTCCAGTGTGAGGCAAAATACTTTTTAGAAAAAGTTAAAATTCTGACAATTATTCACGTAAAAAAAAAAATCAAATTTTCGATAAAAATTGCGAGAAAGTCAAGTGCGACCATTGTCGAACCCTTTATTTCAAATAGTTATTGCGTTGTTTCAAGGTAGAACATGTGTCATGGTAGACCACTCTCCCCTACTTACCTACAGAAATAGGTCAGAATTTTATGCTTCACATCACTTGAAACTACTAAGTCACAAGTTTCTATGGTGTCACTTACTCAACACTTGAGCAATTTCTTGTCTTGTATTACATATTGGTTGGCTAAAAAGCTGAATATCTTGCCTAGAAGCACACATCGGTTGTTTAAAATTTCATCGTTTTCCCAGGTGTCAATATTTCCTTCACATTTTATTAATCATTTTTACTTTCTCGCCCGTATGTAATACATGGGCTGAGAAAGTTATGTTATCGTGCGAAATTTCGATTTTGAGATTTTCATTGCAAAAGGCGTTTCAGAGGTCCTAGATACCAAAAAAATGGTTTTTAGGTCATGTCCGTCCGACGTACGTACGTACGTACGTACGTACGTACGTACGTACGTCCGTCCGTTTGTCTGTAGCGCGGCTAGAGGTCACACCAGTCAACCGATTTGGTTCAAATTTGGAATTTAGATGTCTAAAATCAGTTCCGAGATACATTTTTAATTTAATTTTGATTACTCAAAAATTGCGCCCACTATTGTCAAAAAAGTGTCAAAAAAAATTCAAAATCGTGTTTTTATCTACTCAAGACGCATTTCACGGTACGGTAATAAAGTTAGAACCTTCAAATTTTGCAGTCATGTTCCCAGATAGATGCTCCAGGATCATTTTTATTGTTTTGGAGATGGGCCAAAAATTTGGGCCAAAATTGGCCCATACGTGAAAATCTTGGCCCCATGAACAGTATTAGCCGGAATTTCACAAAAATCCATAAACTTGTGCTTAATAACATTACTTAAAGGTTTGTTGAAGAAATATTCAATCAATTCAAAATTGGGGCCAATATAGGCAAAATAAAGTCGAAAATAGGAAAAAAAAGCTAGAATCTCGTTTTTGTCTACTCAAGACGCATTTCACGGTACGGTAATAAAGTTAGAACCTTCAAATTTTGCAGTCGTGTTCCCAGATAGATGATCCAGGATCGTTTTTATTTTTTTTGAGATGGGCCAAAAATTTGGGCCAATATTGGCATTATCCTAGGAAAAATTTTCCAAAAATGGAAATCACGTTTTTGATTGGTTAAGACGGATTTGCAACAACCCTAATCGACAGATTTCCTTCAAAATTGGTGAAAGTGGTCTCAGATAGATCCTTCAAGGGCATTTTCAATAGATTTTCATTTTCTTAAAAATTAAGACGGTGACATGCAAAAGAGAAAACATATACTTTGCGCGTCGAACGACACTTCACTGTTCGACGGATATGTTTGAAATTCGGTATGCAGGTGCCTAAAAGTATCGTCCATTGTGAGGCAAAATACTTTTTATAAAAAGTTAAAATTCTGACAATTATTCACGTAAAAAAAAATCAAATTTTCGATAAAAATTGCGAGAAAGTCAAGTGCGACCATTGTCGAACCCTTTATTATTTTTATGTTTACAGAAAAGTCCAAAAGATTTTTATAACTCATTACCGAATTGTTATAAATCGTTGCCAGATTCTTGCCCACCCGTGCCACCGTGTCTCCGCCTCTGTTTATGTTGGAGCCATAAATGTGTTCTAGATAGTTCCCAGATTCTTGTCCCGTCCAAACATGTCTTCGATCTTCCACCATTTTGCAATCAAGGCCAACAGTCTAGAGTAGAGGGACTGCTGCCACACATGATCGCAGAAGTCATATCGACCTTTCTGATGCCGCTGTAGCGAGTCTGATGGTCCACGATAAAGCATAATCCCCCTTCACTTACCAATGAGCCGTCGTTGCTGCAGGACTAGTAATACTAAACATGGCACACCGTGTCTTCTTTTTTTGGGCGGGGGGGGGGGGGGGGGGTTACGCACTGCGACCATAGAGTGATCTATTGTGCTTCCCTACTACAGCTCTGAGGCTTGCCATCCAGTCCTAATTCTCTGAGGAAGTTGAGGATCTGGCGTGGGTCCAGAGACGGGATACCATCTTCCTGTAGCAGGTACTGATTGTTAGCAACTGGCTACACATGTCTTACCGTACTCATCCTTTATTGCAGAATCCATCTTTGTTATATTCACGAATATTATCAGCTCTTCTTCAATTTTTAAAGCAAGAAATTAGTAGGATAGTTTATGTTGTAAACAAAGCGACAATGGGACGATGTTGATACGCTGTTGCTGAGCCCTAAAAAATAGAGGGACTTGAAAAAATCTGGCGCTAGTCCTTGTTGTTTCAAAACTATTTAAAAGTTTCCTTCCTGGCTTGTACGCTATGATCGCTTGTACCCCTCCAGGGGGCCATTACTACGTGTGATATATTGCGATATGTAAGATTTTGTAAATACTTCCCTGGTTATGGTTGGTAGAAATTCATTCTAAAGAATCCATTTTTCTGACTCAAAAGTTGTACTGTATCTAAAAGACAGGGGCCAAAATTTTCAGAGTACTCGGTCGTGAGATCAAAAAATATTTAGCTAGTTTCCAACGCTAAAAGACGTAGCATATTCCAGAATCAAATTTATATCCAGCAGATTCCTTAGAAAAATAGCGCAGTATGGTATTGTCTACAGGCATCCAGGGATACAAACCTGATTGTCAGGCACCTACCTCTACCTAGGCACTTCGGCATTCCAAAATGTTCAGTTTAGCCGTTTAAGGGGCTACCTTGCATTGCTACCGAGCCACGCCTTGTTTTATTTATAGTGTCGGCTTATAGCCTGATATAAAGGTAAATAACGTTAAAAACACGAATGTTGCAATACCACCTGTAGATACATATCTTTTTCAGACAACCCTGTACTTTTCATACTTGCATTCCGAACATGTCTCCCCAAAATTTAAGTACCTGTGGACATTTTTACTTTACCTGTATACGGAGTATACGTAAGGTAAAGTATTGTATTCGTGCGGGCCAATTTTCGGCAAACCTCAACTTTGAACCGTCATTGCTCCCAGACCTCAAAAGCGATTGAAACTTGCATATACATTTCAGAAACGTCCATGCCTTCGGAATATGAAAACCAACTCACTTTTGTCATCCGACGAAAAGTTTGCCCACAGGAATTTTTAGAAGAGGTCAGGTACGCCGTGTCAGTACGTATGTATGTATGTATGTAGCTATGTATGTATGTAGCTATGTATGTATGTAGCTATGTATGTGGCATTGACCTGGACGGCACACTTTTCAACCGATTTTCTTCAAAATCGGTAGTGACCTTTCTAAAATTGGAAGAAATAAAAATCCAGAAGCCCAGTTTCCCCCCTTTAAAATTAAGGGGGGTTACCCCCCTAAAACACCCCCAAAAAGTAGAAAAAAAATATTTGCTCAAAATCGGCTCTAACGATTTCGATCAAATTTTAGACAATTATAGAACAAATAATTACGAATCCAATGATACCACCCACTACCCCCGCATAACTCCCTGGCCGCTAAAAAAAGGGGGGAAGTCCCCCCTGGACCTGTAAAAGGGCGAAATCAGTGGATTCAGTTGTTTGTGGTATATGAGTAGTTCTGGATATGACACGTGACAACGGCCATACTCGTCACAAATGGTATATGGCTCATTTTGAGCCTCCCCCCTTGGGGGGGGGGGGGGGCAATTTTGAGTGAATTTTAAAGTGCGGCTTATGGGGTCTCAAACTGTTCGGGCGAACGTTGTGAAGCAATTTTTTGTATCAAAAAGTTTTTCTGAACGTATCCAAGCACCCCACCCCCTAAGGGGGGTAGATTTGAGTGGTTTGCGAAATATGGGTTGTGGGGGCTCAAAATGATCGGGAGATCGTTCTGAGGCAATTTATATGGTCAAAATGATTTTTCGCCACATCCCCCCCCCCCCCCTATGGGGGGAGTTTTGGATACTTTCCAAAGTACGTTGTATGGGGTATCAAAATGCTCAGGGAAACGTTCTGAGGCAATTTATTTTGTCAAAACGTTTTTCCGAGCTTCCACATCCACCCCACCTCCTTTTAGGGGGTAGTTTTGGGTGGTTGCCGAAGTATGTCGTGTGGGGTCTCTAAGTACTTGGGAGAACATTCTGGGGCCATTCCTTTCGTCAAAAAGTTTTTCCGTCTCCAATCATTTAACCAAGGGTTTATTTCTAGGAATCACGCAAATAAGCAGGTAAAGTTTTGTCCGACCGTGTCGTACCGCTTGTTTTTTTTGCTCTTTACTTCATATATATGGTCGTGTATGTATGAGTGCAATGCCGCTTCAAAATCGTATCTTTTATGTCGAGCAACAAAAACTTTTCAGTGAACTTCTGATAATCTACTGTTGGTACCGCTTTAAGTAATCTACTGCTAGTTAGTACTGAGTTAGTACTTGGCTATGTATGCATGTATGTATTATTATACTGTGTAACTTCAGAACACATATGAATCAAACTTTAATCAAACCTAAACTTTTACGCTATACCTGTACTTGTAATAATTGTTGAGTTTTGATTGATACTGACCTGTTAGCAGTACTTAGTGTAAGATCCTTATTACACTTGCTAAGATATAAACAATTGTGGATTATACGTTTTATACTAAATTGTATACACTTGTTTGTTTAATTATCAATTATCTGCTAAGAACAGTTAAGGTAGTGAAGTAGGTTTCTGAACTCTTCGCTTACTAAAAGGGTATATTTATTTTCTGAGAAAAGAAGCCCATAAGAGTTTCCATTGGAAGATGTAACTCAAATCTATTCTGGCTAATTGTTTCCCTTAAGGAGGTTAGAAAGTCACTGAGATAAAGAAGTGACTATATTGTTTGTTCCTCTCACTTGATAATATTGCAGATTGGCTCTGAGACATTTTTCGTTTATTATTCATATGTGTCTTTTATACGTTTAAAGATTATTTCGTAGAAAGTATGGAAGGTATGGGCCATACAAGAGACACAACTGTTGGTGCTTAGGTACAGCCTGTTAAATGGCCCGAGGGGACAGATGTTCATTGGCCAGAGCCAAATGAATATTTGGTGTGACTCATGCTACCAAAGCGGGATTCGAGCCCAGGACTCAGTCGTGCGATTTTAATGTTTACCCTCAGGCGGAGGTACACTAAGCATGCAAGAATACCTACGCCCTATAGAAGGATGCCTGGAAAGTAAACGTCTCAGCACAGTATCAGCTTTGATGGAAAACCACCAGTAAGTAGAAAACAGAAGTTGGTGCCTTTCACCATCCTGCCGATAGCGCCCTTACTATAAACGGCAAGGTATAGTTTTCGGCTACCTTTTTGAGATTTTAAAAAATATAATGATTATCTTGAAACATTGCAACACCATCGTTCGTAATTTTTTAGACTGAGTTCTGAGTTACCTTCTGTTTATTAATCAAAAATAACCCAGTAGGGAAATAATATTCTCCATTTTAAATTTCGCGCGCCATATTTAGCGGATATCGATAGTCCTGCTCCATGCGGCCGTCTGAAAAACTAACCACAACCACCTCCTTTGTCCTTTTGCCTTTTGCTGCAGCTCAACAGTGGCCATTGACCAGTGCGAAATTTTCTGCAAGTTTCTGAGTGTCTGGGTGGAAGAAACCTGCTCTGCTATCGCTGTAAGTCGCTAATAGTAATCGCTTAATAAGTTATTCAAGTGTGCACGAAAAGGTAAATACGCCACCGGCACACAGCAGCTCTATTTTTGTCGGATCGATAATCTGGTTTGACGTGGCATCCTCTTGGCTGCATTGAAGCCTACTTACATGTTGCTTCAATTTTACTCCGTATTATTAAAGTTTTTCAGGCATTTAGCACACTAATCTTTGTATATTTGACACAGAAAGTGAACTGTGACATTGATATGCGGAAATTTGTTCGGAATCCACACCCATTCTGTCATTTCTGTCGCCCTCGTTTACCGCAAGATGGCTGGGTGGACAGGAACAAATTATACTTAGGCCTCGCATTTTAGCAGAATTGATTATCATGAAGGCAGGCAGTGCTACTACTAAGCTGATGTTAGGTTCCCTCCTTAGCGCATTTTGTTTGAAGTAGGTACCTACTGTGCATCTATTAGGTTATGTTTTGTCTATGGCGTTGCTTGTAGGGTAGTGCATCCCGTACCGTCATCTTGCCTTACTAAAAATTAAACTGGAGATTTACCATGTTAAATTTAACTTAAAAGTTAAATTTAACATGGTAAACATAGGACAAAATCTCCAGTTTAATTTTAACTGGGCATGGTGGGACGCATCCTAAGAGTCGATCATATAGAAAAGGCAGGGGAAATCCTTGACATACATTACGGTACTTAGTAGGTATCTCTCTATAACAACCCTGGGGATCTTATCAATTTGATCGCTATAGAGAGGGTTTGTCAGGGGACTGTAGTTTTCTCTAGATATAGAGAGACAACTTGTATATTCCAAAACGAGCAACAAAAGGCTTTGAATAGCGAATCAAATCGACAGCATCCCCCCCTCCCAGTGACGGGATGCACAAATCGAACAGTACAAGCAAATCCTATCGACAGCATCTGTTGTTTAGCAACTCCCGAACCCCTCAGCACCCCCTCCCCCCCCCCCCCCCCCCTCAATGACGGCGTTCACAAAGCGAACAGTACAAGCAAATCCTATTGACAGCATCTGTTGCCTGGCAACACCCCTCCCCCCCACCCCCCTTGACGGCGTCCACAGCCTTTCATTACAGATCAGATCAATAGCGTCCGTTGCTTGGCAACCCCACGGGGGCTTCATTTAGGTATTTAAAAAAATTCGTTGTTGATTTGGTAGCGTCTGCTACTTTGGCGCATTCTCGCGCTGCGTAAGCTCGAAAGTTTTAGCATTGGCCGGTCCAGAGTTAGCGTCTGCCTGCTCATGTTCTGGATTAGGTAAATGTGTTACCAACGAAGTTTGTATCAGGAAAAATGTTAACATGTACCTAAGTTTATTCTTTCGAATGTGATAATACTTTATCAAGGTTCATAAGATTTAATCATATTTTGTCATCTTTGTCGAACACTTGTCAACCCAGTCTCGTACGTACGTACGTTGGATGGACATTTTTTAAAAACCACATTTTTGGACTTGGGGGACCTCCAGGATCATGGGAAACCCAAAATCTCAAAATCGAAATTTTGCACCAAGACATGACTTTCTCAGCCCATGTATTACATACATACATACGGGCGAGAAAGTAAAAGTGATATTCTTCCCCACTAACGATACATCCAGGGATGTTCACTCTCTTACGTGGCCACCATGAACACTAGAGGTGCTCAACATGTCATTCTCTTATTTTAGGGAAGCTGTCCTGCCTATAACTTGCTGATGCCGTCGGTGGGAATCCGTTTCCATGGGGTGTTCTTGATGCCCAAGGGTACGGCTTCTCACCGTCGTCTTCAGTTTGGCTTCTTAACCTTCTTCAAAGTGCCCTGGGTCCTGGGTAATATCAAAAGGTAATAAAAGATAAAGGTGCTCAAATAGTATCGTTCCTATATTGTGTTTCAGGAGAGAGTTCTTCTTCTTTCTTTCCGTGGATCTACAGGTTGCTGACGCCGATGGCATAGTCCTGATTCTCGTCGTAACGCATTTCACCTTTGTTTTCAGTTTGCCTTCTTCAAAGTGCCCTGGGTAATATTAAAAGGGAGAGGTGCTCACATAATCCCATGGCTGCAATATGTTTCAAGAGTCTTCTGTCTTCGCTTGGATCTACAATTTGCTGATGCCGCCGGTGGAAAACCTTCTTGATTCTCAAGAATAAGGTATGTAACCATCGTCTTCAGTTTGGCTTCTTGACCTTCTTCATGCTTTCCTGGGTAATATCAAAAGGTAATAAATAAAAGGTAAAGTTACTTAAATAATATCTACCATTCCTTTTGTGTTTCAGGACAGCCATCCTACCTCCTTTGCTTGTTTGGATCTACGCAGCCATTTCCTCCTTTCGAGGGCTTAACCGGCAAAGAACCGTCATACCGGCAAAAGGTAATGAAAAGTAGAGGTGCTCAGATCGAACCGTTCCTTTTTATGACACAGGAGAGGCGATATCCTTCTTGGTTTACTGGATGTAGAATTTGCTGAAGTAATACCGGTCATCCTGCCTCCTATTCTAGTTCTGATCTAAAAACTGCTGATGTCGGATAGTCTTAAATTCTCAAGGGAATGGTTTGTCACCCTCGTGTTCAGCCTCAGAACCTTCTAAGTAATGTGAGTACAGAAAAGTAACAGCAGCAAGCTATCTTACTTTTTTTTTAAGCTACAAACTTGCAGTTCCCAGCATGGACGTAATCTGGGGGGGGGGGCAAGGGGGCACGCGCCCCCCCTGAAATGTTTCAGGGGGGGCGCTGCCCCCCCTGAAATCTGTCTCCTCGGATGAAGTGAATTTGAAATAAAGGGTCCAACAATGGTCGCACTTGACTTTCTCGCAATTTTTACGCCAGCGGCATCGAAATTTTTGATTTTTTTTAAGTCAATTATTTTTTTTGGCCAGAATTTTACCTTCTTCTGAAAAACATTTTGCAACGCGCTGGACAACAATTCTAGACACCTGTGTACAGAATTTCAAACATAATAACCGTCAAACAGTGAAGTGTCATTCGACGCGCAAAGTACATGTTTCCTATTTTCCATGTCACGACCTTAATTTTCAAGTAATTGAAAATTTATTGAAAATCACCTCGAAGCATCTATCTGAGACCACTTTCACCAATTTTCAAGAAAATCCGTCGATTAGCGTTGTTGCAAATGTGACCTAACCAATCACAAACGTGACTTCCATTTTTGGAAAATTTTCCTACGATAATGTCAATATTGGCCATAATTATTAATTATTACGTTAGATAAATTTGGTCCGTTAAAACTTCAAACAAGGTTAAAGTATACCTCCCTACCAATTTCTATTGAAATCGGTTGAACAGTGCCACCGGAGTGATGACCAGCACGTTTTGGCCAAAACCGTGCCAAGTTATTAGCCCACCTCCAAATGGTTGTAACTGACCTAAAAACATCTATTCAAAAACACTTTTACAAGTTTTCAAAGTTCCAACTTGATATACATAGCCTCCAGCCCTTCCTAACTGTCAAAAAACACGATTTTTTTGCCTTTTTTTGACAATAGCAGGCGCAATTTTTGAGTTATCAAAATTTATCTAAAAACATGTCTACATTAGGATTAGGTACCTATATACCGAATTTGAGCAAAATCGGATGAACCCTACCGACTATTGGCTTGCTTGAACCTTGCCCCCCCTGAAAAAAAATGAGATTACGCGCCTGGTTCCCAGGATGAAGATGTGTCACTGCTGTCGTCAATTACGGTTTGATCAAGGTATATAGTACGTAAAGGTAAGGGTCCTGACATAACCATTTTGTTTTATTACCGTTTCAGGATTCTTCCTTAAGGACCGTTTGTGTCTGCTGACGTGGCTGTGATCCTGAGACTTCTGCTGGAGTTTATGTCGATGATGAGCTGGGCTCTCGTGGGGGCCCTGCACGGGCCCAGAAGAGTCCTCCAGCTATGTGACCATTCCTTTCTCCTGACCTGCTCGTCACCCTGCCGTCCTTGTCACGTGTAAGTATAATATTCTGATCTGGGTGATAATGGGGAAAAATCTGGACCTCAGGAAATGATTGGATTGAGTAGTCTGATGTCTGACTTAGTTTCTGTATTATCGCATTGTAGATTCTGACCACTAAATAAGTTATTACGCGCTAAAGTGGCCGGATTTCAAGTTGGTATGGGAGGCGAAAATGACGTTACCTACCATTTGGTTACGTCATCTTCGCCTAACCTCCGCGTCTTCTGATACTGAAGGAACATCAACTAATGATAAAGATCGATATATCAAAGTCTAACAAGGACACAGCTACTCTACTGTCTCAGCTATGAAACCGGAAATCAAAATTTTCAACCCGCTATATCTACGAAGCGAGAAGGCCTTTGGAAGAAATTTAGAGATCTACAAAACCGCTTGGAAGGCTGATATATGTACAGACTCTTCTAATTCGATACCATGCTACAAGCTCATTGAAATCTCTTCGAGAAGCATCTGACTACTAATTATCTAAAAACGTGACTCTCTTTCAGATTGATCGTCGGCTTGTGATTGGCTGCTGCCTACCACTACGAACAAGTGAAGGTGGCAGTGTGAACGCGTTACCCAGCACGGTGTCACTAACACTGATAAATCAAGACCAATTGGAATAGTATGCAGTCTCTTCCTCGCGGTTGGGAGACAGTCAAAAGTAAGTCGCGAAAACTGAGACGTGTGCACTGCGTTTTAGTTGCCTTAAGAGTGGGAGCGCTAATCAGGGAGATATGAATCACCCATCAATCAACACACACTTTTTCTTCAGACTCATAGTCGTTTCTGAGACGATTTGAATTCGGTGATGTTTGAATCAATCACCCAAATCATTGGCCACTATGTAATGTACTTGGAATATCTAATGGTGGCTACATACGATGAGTTTTGGAACGGCCGTTCTGGTGGGTTGGCACCACCGGACGTATCGTTACTGGGGAGGGATGGCAGTTTTTGTGTGGTCACCCCCCATCCCTGATAGGCCACATTCCAAGCCCGCCATTCCTGGCCGGCTTAAGGCAGTGTTCTCTAAACTACCCTACTATATTCCAAGTCAGGCTGGGAGCGTAGGTACCAATTATTCATATTTTCTTGAAGATTTTCAGTTGACGCCGATCCGGATTTGGGTTCCATATTCTACCATACGCTAAAAATGCCAATCCGACTCTGAGCAGATATTCCCTGATCAAGAAGAAGTTTTGATCAGCCTAGATTTGCAAGAAATTATGAGTAATCGGTACGCTCCTAGCCTGACTTGGACTACTTACCTACCTATATCTGCTCAGTCAACTACAGTTCATTAAAGTTTTTTTTTCTTTCAGAAATCCACCCTGCCTCCTTTTTAGATCAGCGTGCTACTGTTGCTGTTGGTGGAAAACCTTTTTCATGGGATAGTTTCGATCTCAAGGAAAAGGTCTTTCACCAACAACTTCAGTCCTAGCCTTAGAAGTGGCGTCTCCAATGGAAGAGTATATAGGTGGAGGAATGCAGTGTTTTCAGAAAGCCTGAAATTCCCCAATTACTTTATTTCAGCAGGAAAGTCACCTACAGCTGTTTGGATGTTCGTGTTGATGATGAAGGTGGTGAGGAGTCCTTGTCATGAGTTGTTCTTGTATCTCAGGAGAAGGGCTTCTCACCGTTATCGTCAGTCAAATCACTTCACTTTCTCCGAAATTGCCTTGAGTGTGCAATAGAATAAAAAGTGTAAGGTTGTGAAATTTGGCGAAAATATAGGTAGGTACTTAGGTATGTCCAGAAAATAATTCTTTCGTATTTAATTCATTCAGGGAAACCATCGAACCTCCTTCAGGTTGCTGATGCTGTCGGTGGAAAACCTTTTCCTTGTGATTGTCGTGATTCTCACTGAAATGGCTGTTCCATGGTTGTCCTCAGTTTGGCTTCTTAAGAGGACGCTATACCTGACGATGCATTTTTTGCCGCCCATAAGATTAACATTGCGAGCAGCGATTCATTTTCAAGGTTTACCCTTGGTTGGTAAGACACAAAATTTTGCCTGTACCTAGCCCTAACAATGTTCTAGGGAGTGTTCGAAGCAGCTTTCCCAATTTCTCACTGGTTTCTTTTATTGCAACTGTTTTGCAAATACTAGCATCGCATACCTCAAGAAAAGTGCTGTATCTCGAAAACCAGTAAAATAAAGGGTTCGACAATGGTCGCACTTGACTTTCTCGCAATTTTTATCGAAAATTTAATTTTTTACTTTCTCGCCCGTATGAAATACATGGGCTGAGAAAGTTATGTCTTCGTGCAAAATTTCGATTTTGAGATTTTGGGTTTCCCATGATCCTAGAGGTCCCCCGAGTCCAAAAAAGTGGTTTTTAAAAAATGTCCGTCCGACGTACGTACGTACGTCACTCTGTCGCGCAACTGGACGTCACACCGTTCGTCCGATTTTGCTCAAATTCGGTATGTAGGTACCTAATGTAAATATCTGGACCCGTTTTTTGATAAATTTTGATAACTCAAAAATTGCGCCTGCTATGGTCAAAAAAAGGCAAAAAATCGTGTTTTTTGACAGTTAAGAAGGGCTGGAAGCTACGTATATCAAGTTGGAACCTTGAAAATTTGCGAAAGTGTTTTTGAATAGATGCTTTAAGGTCGTTTACAATCATTTGGAGGTGGGCCAATAACTTGGCCCAGTTTTGGCCCCAAACGCGTTGGTCATCTCTCCGGTAGCACTATTCGATCGATTTCAGTAAAAATTGGTAGGGAGGTGTACTTTAACCTAGTTTGATGTTTTACCGAACGAAATTTATCCAACATAATAATTATGGCCAATATTGGCATTATCGTAGGAAAATTTTCCAAAAATGGAAATCACGTTTTTGATTGGTTCAGACGGATTTGCAACAACCCTAATCGACAGATTTCCTTGAAAATTGGTGAAAATGGTCTCAGATTTTGGTCCAATAAAAATAAATTACGTAAAAAAAAAATCAAAATTTTCGAAACCGCTGGCGTAAAAATTGCGAGAAAGTCTAGTGCGACCATTGTCGGACCCTTTATTTTTTACGTAATTTATTTTTTTTTGGACCAAAATTTTAACTTTTTCTAAAAAATATTTTGCCATACACTGGACAATAATTTTAGGCACCTACTCACCGGATTTCAAACATATCCGTCAAATGGTGAAGTGTCGTTCGACGCGCAAAGCTGTGTTTTCTATTTTCCATGTCACGGCCTTAATTTTCAAGTAATTGAAAATCTATTGTAAATGACCTTGAAGCATCTATCTGAGACCACTTTCACCAATTTTCAAGGAAATCTGTCGATCAGGGTTGTTGCAAATCCGTCTGAACCAATCAAAAACGCGATTTCCATTTTTGGAAAACTTTCCTACGATAATGCCAATATTGGCCATAATTATTATGTTGGATAAATTTCGTTCGGTAAAACATCAAACTAGGTTAAAGTACACCTCCCTACCAATTTTTATTGAAATCGATCGAAAAGTGCTACCGGAGTGACGACCAACGCGTTTGGGCCAACACTGGGCCAAGTTATTGGCCCACCTCCAAGTGATTGTAAAAGACCTAAAAACATCTATTCAAAAACACTTTCGCAAATTTTCAAGGTTCCAACTTGATATACGTAGCTTCCAGCCCTTCTTAACTGTCAAAAAACACGATTTTTTGCCTTTTTTTGACCATAGCAGGCGCAATTTTTGAGTTATCAAAATTTATCAAAAAATATGTCCAGATATTTACATTAGGTACCTACATACCGAATTTGAGCAAAATCGGACGAACGGTGTGACGTCCAGTTGCGCGACAGACTGACGTACGTACGTCGGACGGACATTTTTTAAAAACCACTTTTTTGGACTCGGGGGACCTCCAGGATCATGGGAAACCCAAAATCTCAAAATCGAAATTTTGCACGAAGACATAACTTTCTCAGCCCATGTATTACATACGGGCGAGAAAGTAAAAAAATGGGCAATCTGCTTCGAACACTCCTTAGAACATTGTTAGGGCTAGGTACAGGCAAAATTTTGTGTCTTTCCAACCAAGGGTAAACCTTGAAAATGAATCGCCACACGCAATGTTAATCTTATGGGTGGCAAAAAATGCACCGTCAGGTATAGCGGACCCTTAACTTTCTTTAAACTTCCCAGGTAATATCAAAAGGTAGGTACAGATGCTCAGCAGATGCCATTCCTTTTTGTGTGTTTCAGGTTGAGGCACTTGAAGTTGCTGAAGCCAATGGTGGAAAACCTTTTTCTTGAGATGGTCTTGATTCTCAGAGTGCCGTGGGTTACAGCAAAAGGTAATGATAGGTAAATAAATGTACCACTCCCTTTTTGTGTTTCAGCAGTCACGCTATGCGGAAATGTGTTTCAACTATTGGATTTAAATATTCTGAAAAAGAATAGGTACCTAACCTTGGTACCTACCTCCCTACTCATGAGGCTAATGACGATCGCGGTTAATTGTGGACACTCATGATGAGTATATAGTGAGTGACGTTATCATGTTTCAGACTAGGTATTGAATAGTTTGCTCACGAAGTTGTAATAATAATTATTGTCACATTGTTAATTTCATAATTTGTGTTGTAGGCGACGTGTGGTGCCGGCGGTCGCGGCGGTGGCTGGTGAAGAAGAACAGAACAGACAACCTGAAGCTGAAGCTAGTCCTGGGACGCCTCCGGAGTGGCTTCAAGCGTAGGTACCTACTTATTATATATTTAGAAAGCGTCGAAACCTCATTGACGATGAGACACAGTGATGTCCGTGCTGTCATCATAATATTATGCATAATATGCCTGTGTGTGTGTTCACAGAATCAGGCAACTCGGACTGGACAACAACGGGCTGAGCTTGTGGCAGCGGAACGCTGTCGCAGCCGCCATCGACGGGCGTGACGTGTGTCTCGTCGCGGCGGAGCCGATGACTCCGTCCCTCGTTGCGGCACTTCTGGCTCCGGTGGGCTGCGTCACTGTTGTTTTTACACAACTTTGTTTTGTGGATTGATTGAAAAAACCGTATTAATTTGCTGCGAACTTTGAAGGTCCCACGCCAATACCAAAGGTACGACCGGATGCCGTGTAGGATGACGTTGAGTCGTCTTGTAGACAGCGGCAGCGGCGCGGTCCCGTCTGAAACCACAACGAAAAAAATTGCCTGAGTCCAAAAAAGTGGTTTCTGGAAAAAGTCTGTCCGTCCGTCAGTCCGTCCGTCAGTCCGTGCAGTGCTCTAGCGCCTATACCGTTCATCCGATTTTGATGAAATTTGGTATGGACCTGTCTAAAATCACTGCCGAGGGGTATTTTCAAGGATTTTTTGATTGGTCAAAAATTGCGGCCGCTATTGTCGTGTTTTTGGTTAGTCGGACAAGCGCCGACGGTACACTTTTCAATCTATAACACTGAAAATTGGTAAGTGTGTTGACGAATAGATGCTTCCAGGTCATTTGCAACTAAAATTGAATTGGTTGAAAATTACGGCCGTTCTGGACCAAAGTTCGATCGTTTCGGCGCCATTCACATTTATTGACCGATTGTCATGAAATTTGGTACATTTGTGTAGAACCATGTAACTTAAACATTTGTCGAACAAATTATTATTTGTCCGCGTTATTAAAATAACGCGGACAAAACGGGCGAATTAAAAAGCAAAAGGAAACTGCGCAGCGGCGCGGCGCCATGACACTCGCTGATCGACGCTCGACTAGGCGTTGTAGAGGCGGCGGCGTACCTATAGTACCTGCTATACCTACTGAAAGAGATTTAGAAGAATATAAGTGCCCGCTCTGCGATTGGGTCGGTGTCTTTACTGGTCTAGCATATGCAACAAGGTACCTAACATTGTCAAGGTTCAAGGTTGTTTGCGATTGCGACCCACTTCAATGTCCTACTTAGAGAAGGCGCGCATATAAAAGAACTGCTCAAATGGCTTCGTGGCAACATCGTCTGTTATGTGACATTTGAAAGTAGGTACGTATGGGTTGCACGATGAAAACTCGAAACCTTTAGTAATTTACAGACCTTGGAAGAGGCGTAGTGCGTGAGCAAGCACTACGCAAGTCGACGTAGAGACGCGTCACTGTTTATTTTTCTGAAGCTTGTTACAAATAATTGTGAGCCCTGATTTAAATACTCTATAATATACTATATATACTGTATAATTTAGTTGATTGAAAGAAGCTAGATATCCGCCGCGCGACATGGCTGTGTGAGTGCGTAGTTTCGCGCTTGTTTTTTGAATTTTACTAGTACGTACCTATTATGACCTATTATTATTATAGGCAGGTAGGTAGGTAGGATAGGTACCTATTAGATCAGTCATTATTTGTTTAGCTTTGTTTTGTTTGAGCGACAAACCCTACGACATAATCGAATAAAACAGAATGGAATTGCGAATGGAATAATAGGTATTATATAAATAATAAGTAGGTAGGTAGGTATATCAACTCTATATCCTCGTTCTCGCCGTGACGAATGCGCGTCAAAGTCAGGGAACATGGTGTGGCACTGAGCAGGAGCACGGGCGAAGTAGGTGCAGGTAGAGATGCCATTGTGTATGCATATTTGAAACTTTTTAATTTCTTAATTGGTTTGGTTAGCAGCAGCAGCAGCAGCAGCAGCACCACTGGTTTGGTTGACATGACCACGTGGCATTTAGGTACGTATTTTTTGTTTGTTTGTGCACCACTTTCTCTGTTACCTATTCACCTTTTGATGATGTGTGGCGAGGGCAGCAGCAGCACCGAGTATGCATGGCGGCGAAGCAATAGGCAGAGTGACGACGTCGCGATGATGGGGTGACTGTAGGACAGAAGAAAGATAGATAGATAGATAGATAGATAGATAGTTAGACAACGAGGGCCCAAACTGTAGCTTATTCATCCCCCGTTACGACGATATTATTATTTGGGTGCTGCAGCTCGATATGAGATGAAAAGATGATGAGTGGTCACCACTTTCTGGTAGGTAGGTAGGTATAAAACGAGGCGGCTATGTTGTGAGTTCACACCTACCTCTATACGTGTGTGCGTCTTTCGTAGCACTTGATGTCATTGGATGTGAGCTACAGCGGACATGGAGATAGATGCGGCAAGAAGGGGGTGGTGCCACTGTCGAGGGTCGGCGGCGGCCAGCTCCTACCTGGAGATAGATAGATAGATGTGTAATTAGCGTGGCACAAGAGGCAACGTGGCCAACAGTGCGAGAGGTGTACTCCCTCATCTCATCGTTACTAGCGTTATGATGTGATGGTAGCACCTAGGCAAGTAGTTTTCTTTCGTACCGGGGAGGTTATCGACGCGGCGGCAGAGGTTTACACACGGTCGTCATCATCATCGACGACTGTCGTCAGCCGTGCATCATGGTGGTACCTACTGCGAGGAGCATGGGCACGTTGCTGCAGTAGGTAGGTACCTGGAGATAGATAGAAAAGAAAGCGATAATAAGATGTTGTGTATGCATAGTTCTACTAGTTCTAATTTTGTTAATTTCACCACTTTGCGGGCACGGTTTACAGAGAAAAACGAACCCAACCCCCGAACTCACTGACTAGACTGCTGAGATGAGGGTTCGCAAAGTATACCCGCGTCGAGTCGTGTGTGCTGAGGGTTGGTTGGCAACGATTACCTATAAGTAGGTACTCTTATTGTGAGTCAACACTGCCGTCACGGCTCGTCATCATGCTGCTGTGCGCCTGACTGCTGAGCAACTGCAAGATGAGGAGGAGGACGAGCAGCTGGTTCTGTCGCAGCGGCAGGCCGTTGCACCAGCAGTAGTTCCACCACCATGCTGCTGTTCCTGCTGCGGCTGATCCTGCTGTGGCCGATCCGTGGAGGCATGAGGAAGCGTTGCGGCTGATCCTGCTGCGGCCGATCCGAGCACGCATGGGAGCATGGCATGGGTGCCCACAGTCGCGACACGTTTCTAGGGTCATTATTCACACCTCGGCACCTCGATCTGTCGTCGCGTACGCCCGCAGGAATCGTCGCAGTGTTTTTTGACAGTTAGGAAAGGCTGGAGGTACGTGACGGTGACTGCATCGTTGCAGGACTGATCCTTGAAAATGAGAAGTAGGCAAACATTTTTCAATTTGTACGTCATGTTCGTTCAAAAAAAGGCAAAAAATCGTGTTTTTTGACAGTTAAGAAGGGCTGGAAGCTACGTATATCAAGTTGGAACCTTGAAAATTTGCGATAGTGTTTTTGAATAGATGCTTTTAGGTCTCTTACAATCACTTGGAGGTGGGCCAATAACTTGGCCCAGTTTTGGCCCAAACGCGTTGGTCGTCACTCCGGTAGCACTATTCGATCGATTTCAATAAAAATTGGTAGGGAGGTGTACTTTAACCTATTTTGATGTTTTACCGAACGAAATTTATCCAACATAATAATTATGGCCAATATTGGCATTATCGTAGGAAAATTTTCCAAAAATGGAAATCACGTTTTTGATTGGTTCAGACGGATTTGCAAAAACCCTAATCGACAGATTTCCTTGAAAATTGGTGAAAGTGGTCTCAGATAGATGCTTCAAGGTCATTTTCAATAGATTTTCAATTACTTGAAAATTAAGGCCGTGACATGGAAAATAGAAAACACGTACTTTGCGCGTCGAACGACACTTCACCATTTGACGGATATGTTTGAAATCCGGTGAGTAGGTGCCTAAAATTATTGTCCAGTGTATGGCAAAATATTTTTTAGAAAAAGTTAAGATTTTGGTCCAAAAAAAATAAATTACGTAAAAAAAAAATCAAAATTTTCGATACCGCTGGCGTAAAAATTGCGAGAAAGTCTAGTGCGACCATTGTCGGACCCTTTATTTACTTTCTCGCCCGTATGTAATACATGGGCTGAGAAAGTTATGTCTTCGTGCAAAATTTCGATTTTGAGATTTTGGGTTTCCCATGATCCTGGAGGTCCCCCGAGTCCAAATAAAGGGTTCGACAATGGTCGCACTTGACTTTCTCGCAATTTTTATCGAAAATTTAATTTTTTTTTTTACGTAATTTATTTTTTTTTGGACCAAAATTTTAACTTTTTCTAAAAAATATTTTGCCATACACTGGACAATAATTTTAGGCACCAACTCACCGGATTTCAAACATATCCGTCAAATGGTGAAGTGTCGTTCGACGCGCAAAGTACGTGTTTTCTATTTTCCATGTCACGGCCTTAATTTTCAAGTAATTGAAAATCTATTGAAAATGACCTTGAAGCATCTATCTGAGACCACTTTCACCAATTTTCAAGGAAATCTGTCGATTAGGGTTGTTGCAAATCCGTCTGAACCAATCAAAAACGCGATTTCCATTTTTGGAAAATTTTCCTACGATAATGCCAATATTGGCCATAATTCTTATGTTGGATAAATTTCGTTCGGTAAAACATCAAACTAGGTTAAAGTACACCTCCCTACCAATTTTTATTGAAATCGATCGAAAAGTGCTACCGGAGTGACGACCAACGCGTTTGGGCCAAAACTGGGCCAAGTTATTGGCCCAGCTCCAAGTGATTGTAAAAGACCTAAAAGCATCTATTCAAAAACACTTTCGCAAATTTTCAAGGTTCCAACTTGATATACGTAGCTTCCAGTCCTTCTTAACTGTCAAAAAACACGATTTTTTGCCATTTTTTGACCATAGCAGGCGCAATTTTTGAGTTATCAAAATTTATCAAAAAACATGTCCAGATATTTACATTAGGTACCTACATACCGAATTTGAGCAAAATCGAACGAACGGTGTGACGTCCAGTTGCGCGACAGACTGACGTACGTACGTACGTACGTACGTACGTACGTACGTACGTACGTACGTACGTACGTCAGTCTGTCGCGCAACTGGACGTCACACCGTTCGACCGATTTTGCTCAAATTCGGTATGTAGGTACCTAATGCAAATATCTGGACATGTTTTTTGATAAATTTTGATAACTCAAAAATTACGCCTGCTATGGTCAAAAATAGGCAAAAAATCGTGTTTTTTGACAGTTAAGAAGAGCTGGAAGCTACATATATCAAGTTGGAACCTTGAAAATTTGCGAAAGTGTTTTCGAATAGATGCTTTTAGGTCTTTTACAATTATTTGGAGGTGGGCCAATAACTTGGCCCAGTTTTGGCCCAAACGCGTTGGTCGACACTCCGGTAGCTTTATTCGATCAATTTCAATAAAAATTGGTAGAAAGGTGTATTTTAACCTAGTGTGATGTTTTACCGAACGAAATTTATCAAACTTAATAATTATGGCCAATATTGGCATTATCGTAGGAAAATTTTCCAAAAATGGAAATCACGTTTTTGATTGGTTAAGACGGATTTGCAACAACCCTAATCGACAGATTTTCTTGAAAATTGGTGAAAGTGGTCTCAGATAGATGCTTCAAGGTCATTTTCAATAGATTTTCAATTACTTGAAAATTAAGGTCGTGACATGGAAAATAGAAAACGCGTACTTTGCGCGTCGAACGACACTTCACCATTTGACGGATATGTTTGAAATCCGGTGAGTAGGTGTCTAAAATTATAGTCCAGTGTATGGCAAAATATTTATTAGAAAAAGTTAAAATTTTGGTCAAAAAAAAATAAATTACGTAAAAAAAAAATCAAAATTTTCGATACCGCTGGCGTAAAAATTGCGAGAAAGTCAAGTGCGACCATTGTCGGACCCTTTATTGTCATTGTCTTTGTGGGCTACTTACTACCTACATGTTACCTACAGCTGCGGCTGCAGGTGCTGCAACATGATTATTATTTAATCGCAGCCAGTGCAGTACAGGTTTATCTTATTTTTCTTTTTACTTTCTCTTATCGTCCTAGTACTGGGATTATGCGTACCTACCTACGTAACATCGTTCTCATGCTGACCTTGTGACGGTAGGTTTTGATGAGTGGTGATGAGCGAACAGCGCAATAACAGGACGCAGTGATGTGATGTCAAGTCAGTGATTCTCACTCATTCTTGACGACACGGGAGATGGGCAGTAATCTGAAAGGGTCAAGAGTAAGAGTACCATGTCATGTCGAGGTAGGTACCTACTGTGTCGAATTCGCGGTCACCTCACCAAGAATAATAAGAGACCTTGTGAGCAAAGACACATTAAGTATAGCACCACCGCCGCGCCGCCGGCTCGATTTGTCAGCTGACATCGTAGTCAATGCAGTGTATAGAGGTATGCTACCTATGTGCAATAGGTAGGTACTTACCCTGGACAGCGTAAAAATGGAAACACAAAAATCTATATTAATAAAAACGCTAGCAGCCATCTTGGATTTTGGCCGGCGCCATTACTGTCCCATTTTTCGATTCTTTTTTGGAACGCATAAACCGAGAACTGCTGACGATGCGTTAGACACTAATAAAGTAAAATGGAATTATTCAGCAAAACATTACGAAAACGTAAAAAAGTAAATGAAAAATTAAGAAGCGTGTGACGAATTTGAACTTTCCGCAAAAAAAACGTGGCAGCAGACATGAAGTCGATTAATCGATTGACACGGCAGGAGCGAAAGAGCAAAATAAACATAGTCGCCGTAAATCTAATCATAAACCGAATAGACAACCATTGTATTTTATTACTAACTTCCAATTTTTATAATTTAGATCTATATTAATAAAAACACCTAGAGTATCTACTCAATTCCTCGAGAACAATCTAGAACTTTGAGGCAGACATCTTGGATTTTGATCGGCTGTCTCATTTTTTGATTCTTTTTTGGAACAAATAAACCCGGAACGGCTCACAGTACGTTACAAACTAATAAAATAAACTGGAATTATTAAGCGAAACATTACGAAAAGGAAAGGAAGTAAGTGATAGATTAGGACGCGTGTGACGAATTTGAAACCTGGTTGGCGCCAGAGAATTGGGTGGAGCAAATGCCAGTACGTGTGATCTAAGTTGAGCAAAAATTGTGCGTAGCAAAGTGAATTTTTTCGCGCCAAAATTTAAAAAAATGTAACACTATTTTTTATACTTTCGCACCCAAGAGTGCCCTAAAATGCAGCATCGTCACGTGATCTTCTGGCAGCATTTGATCTACCTAAGCTGAAATTTAACCTTAAGGCGGAATACACCCATTTGGTTCGCAATGCTACGTACTTCAAGCCCTACTCCGAAGTTACAGGGCGAGTGAAAAGTGTTTATTGGGGGATGTAAACCTGAGACTCTTTGTCGTGAGGTAGTGTTGTATTTTTGCATGAAATAGAGTAATAAGCCCACAGGAGCGATTTTAAACAGTCAACTACCAGTCCTCATGTTTTTTTGACAGATCGCGGAAACACAACACTACCTCACGCGAAATATTTTTTTGTAACGTTTCGGACTAAAACAGTATGATTTTATTGTCACATTTAGTAGAAAAGCTTGATAAATATTTGTAATATTTACCGCCGCCATGTTACATGTTGACAATTTTTATTTCACTTACGGAAGTGGGTAATTTCAACACCATTTCTCTACTTTTTCTCCTGTAAAAGCTAAACATAGTGTCCTACTTTCACTCGTTGGTTTCGCGTTCGAATAGCACACTATGTTTAGCTTTTAGAGTAGACACAACCATTACGAAATTGCAATTACCAGTCTCCGGCTGTACTAAAATGTAAACATTAGTTTTGTCGAATATTTACTTTCGCACAGTGGTTTTGGTGGAGTTCGTCGAGAATGTATGGTGGCCCTTAACCTAAACCTAAACGATTGCTTGTGGGCGCAAATAGGAACTGCTGCATCGCAATGAAATGTTTTGCAGGTTGTAGGGGGTGCCAAATGGAGTTGAGCTGGTAAGCGATTGCTGCCCGCAACTACTGAGTAAGCAATGCAAAAATGTTGTGTCGTGCAATTTATTGAGCTATGCAGATGGTATTAGCACGGTAAAGTGCCCTAATGGCCCAAATGACGAAAACGGTGCCAAAGTAGGTAGGTACCTATATAGCCATATTAGAAAAAAAAAAAAAATACTGAGACTTTCCAAAACGCTAGCAGCCATCTTGGATTTTGGCCGGCGCCATTACTGTCCCATTTTTCGATTCTTTTTTGGAACGCATAAACCGAGAACTGCTGACGATGCGTTAGACACTAATAAAGTAAAATGGAATTATTCAGCAAAACATTACGAAAACGTAAAAAAGTAAATGAAAAATTAAGAAGCGTGTGACGAATTTGAACTTTCCGCAAAAAAAACGTGGCAGCAGACATGAAGTCGATTAATCGATTGACACGGCAGGAGCGAAAGAGCAAAATAAACATAGTCGCCGTAAATCTAATCATAAACCGAATAGACAACCATTGTATTTTATTACTAACTTCCAATTTTTATAATTTAGATCTATATTAATAAAAACACCTAGAGTATCTACTCAATTCCTCGAGAACAATCTAGAACTTTGAGGCAGACATCTTGGATTTTGATCGGCTGTCTCATTTTTTGATTCTTTTTTGGAACAAATAAACCCGGAACGGCTCACAGTACGTTACAAACTAATAAAATAAACTGGAATTATTAAGCGAAACATTACGAAAAGGAAAGGAAGTAAGTGATAGATTAGGACGCGTGTGACGAATTTGAAACCTGGTTGGCGCCAGAGAATTGGGTGGAGCAAATGCCAGTACGTGTGATCTAAGTTGAGCAAAAATTGTGCGTAGCAAAGTGAATTTTTTCGCGCCAAAATTTAAAAAAATGTAACACTATTTTTTATACTTTCGCACCCAAGAGTGCCCTAAAATGCAGCATCGTCACGTGATCTTCTGGCAGCATTTGATCTACCTAAGCTGAAATTTAACCTTAAGGCGGAATACACCCATTTGGTTCGCAATGCTACGTACTTCAAGCCCTACTCCGAAGTTACAGGGCGAGTGAAAAGTGTTTATTGGGGGATGTAAACCTGAGACTCTTTGTCGTGAGGTAGTGTTGTATTTTTGCATGAAATAGAGTAATAAGCCCACAGGAGCGATTTTAAACAGTCAACTACCAGTCCTCATGTTTTTTTGACAGATCGCGGAAACACAACACTACCTCACGCGAAATATTTTTTTGTAACGTTTCGGACTAAAACAGTATGATTTTATTGTCACATTTAGTAGAAAAGCTTGATAAATATTTGTAATATTTACCGCCGCCATGTTACATGTTGACAATTTTTATTTCACTTACGGAAGTGGGTAATTTCAACACCATTTCTCTACTTTTTCTCCTGTAAAAGCTAAACATAGTGTCCTACTTTCACTCGTTGGTTTCGCGTTCGAATAGCACACTATGTTTAGCTTTTAGAGTAGACACAACCATTACGAAATTGCAATTACCAGTCTCCGGCTGTACTAAAATGTAAACATTAGTTTTGTCGAATATTTACTTTCGCACAGTGGTTTTGGTGGAGTTCGTCGAGAATGTATGGTGGCCCTTAACCTAAACCTAAACGATTGCTTGTGGGCGCAAATAGGAACTGCTGCATCGCAATGAAATGTTTTGCAGGTTGTAGGGGGTGCCAAATGGAGTTGAGCTGGTAAGCGATTGCTGCCCGCAACTACTGAGTAAGCAATGCAAAAATGTTGTGTCGTGCAATTTATTGAGCTATGCAGATGGTATTAGCACGGTAAAGTGCCCTAATGGCCCAAATGACGAAAACGGTGCCAAAGTAGGTAGGTACCTATATAGCCATATTAGAAAAAAAAAAAAAAATACTGAGACTTTCCAAAACGCTAGCAGCCATCTTGGATTTTGGCCGGCGCCATTACTGTCCCATTTTTCGATTCTTTTTTGGAACGCATAAACCGAGAACTGCTGACGATGCGTTAGACACTAATAAAGTAAAATGGAATTATTCAGCAAAACATTACGAAAACGTAAAAAAGTAAATGAAAAATTAAGAAGCGTGTGACGAATTTGAACTTTCCGCAAAAAAAACGTGGCAGCAGACATGAAGTCGATTAATCGATTGACACGGCAGGAGCGAAAGAGCAAAATAAACATAGTCGCCGTAAATCTAATCATAAACCGAATAGACAACCATTGTATTTTATTACTAACTTCCAATTTTTATAATTTAGATCTATATTAATAAAAACACCTAGAGTATCTACTCAATTCCTCGAGAACAATCTAGAACTTTGAGGCAGACATCTTGGATTTTGATCGGCTGTCTCATTTTTTGATTCTTTTTTGGAACAAATAAACCCGGAACGGCTCACAGTACGTTACAAACTAATAAAATAAACTGGAATTATTAAGCGAAACATTACGAAAAGGAAAGGAAGTAAGTGATAGATTAGGACGCGTGTGACGAATTTGAAACCTGGTTGGCGCCAGAGAATTGGGTGGAGCAAATGCCAGTACGTGTGATCTAAGTTGAGCAAAAATTGTGCGTAGCAAAGTGAATTTTTTCGCGCCAAAATTTAAAAAAATGTAACACTATTTTTTATACTTTCGCACCCAAGAGTGCCCTAAAATGCAGCATCGTCACGTGATCTTCTGGCAGCATTTGATCTACCTAAGCTGAAATTTAACCTTAAGGCGGAATACACCCATTTGGTTCGCAATGCTACGTACTTCAAGCCCTACTCCGAAGTTACAGGGCGAGTGAAAAGTGTTTATTGGGGGATGTAAACCTGAGACTCTTTGTCGTGAGGTAGTGTTGTATTTTTGCATGAAATAGAGTAATAAGCCCACAGGAGCGATTTTAAACAGTCAACTACCAGTCCTCATGTTTTTTTGACAGATCGCGGAAACACAACACTACCTCACGCGAAATATTTTTTTGTAACGTTTCGGACTAAAACAGTATGATTTTATTGTCACATTTAGTAGAAAAGCTTGATAAATATTTGTAATATTTACCGCCGCCATGTTACATGTTGACAATTTTTATTTCACTTACGGAAGTGGGTAATTTCAACACCATTTCTCTACTTTTTCTCCTGTAAAAGCTAAACATAGTGTCCTACTTTCACTCGTTGGTTTCGCGTTCGAATAGCACACTATGTTTAGCTTTTAGAGTAGACACAACCATTACGAAATTGCAATTACCAGTCTCCGGCTGTACTAAAATGTAAACATTAGTTTTGTCGAATATTTACTTTCGCACAGTGGTTTTGGTGGAGTTCGTCGAGAATGTATGGTGGCCCTTAACCTAAACCTAAACGATTGCTTGTGGGCGCAAATAGGAACTGCTGCATCGCAATGAAATGTTTTGCAGGTTGTAGGGGGTGCCAAATGGAGTTGAGCTGGTAAGCGATTGCTGCCCGCAACTACTGAGTAAGCAATGCAAAAATGTTGTGTCGTGCAATTTATTGAGCTATGCAGATGGTATTAGCACGGTAAAGTGCCCTAATGGCCCAAATGACGAAAACGGTGCCAAAGTAGGTAGGTACCTATATAGCCATATTAGAAAAAAAAAAAAAAATACTGAGACTTTCCAAAACGCTAGCAGCCATCTTGGATTTTGGCCGGCGCCATTACTGTCCCATTTTTCGATTCTTTTTTGGAACGCATAAACCGAGAACTGCTGACGATGCGTTAGACACTAATAAAGTAAAATGGAATTATTCAGCAAAACATTACGAAAACGTAAAAAAGTAAATGAAAAATTAAGAAGCGTGTGACGAATTTGAACTTTCCGCAAAAAAAACGTGGCAGCAGACATGAAGTCGATTAATCGATTGACACGGCAGGAGCGAAAGAGCAAAATAAACATAGTCGCCGTAAATCTAATCATAAACCGAATAGACAACCATTGTATTTTATTACTAACTTCCAATTTTTATAATTTAGATCTATATTAATAAAAACACCTAGAGTATCTACTCAATTCCTCGAGAACAATCTAGAACTTTGAGGCAGACATCTTGGATTTTGATCGGCTGTCTCATTTTTTGATTCTTTTTTGGAACAAATAAACCCGGAACGGCTCACAGTACGTTACAAACTAATAAAATAAACTGGAATTATTAAGCGAAACATTACGAAAAGGAAAGGAAGTAAGTGATAGATTAGGACGCGTGTGACGAATTTGAAACCTGGTTGGCGCCAGAGAATTGGGTGGAGCAAATGCCAGTACGTGTGATCTAAGTTGAGCAAAAATTGTGCGTAGCAAAGTGAATTTTTTCGCGCCAAAATTTAAAAAAATGTAACACTATTTTTTATACTTTCGCACCCAAGAGTGCCCTAAAATGCAGCATCGTCACGTGATCTTCTGGCAGCATTTGATCTACCTAAGCTGAAATTTAACCTTAAGGCGGAATACACCCATTTGGTTCGCAATGCTACGTACTTCAAGCCCTACTCCGAAGTTACAGGGCGAGTGAAAAGTGTTTATTGGGGGATGTAAACCTGAGACTCTTTGTCGTGAGGTAGTGTTGTATTTTTGCATGAAATAGAGTAATAAGCCCACAGGAGCGATTTTAAACAGTCAACTACCAGTCCTCATGTTTTTTTGACAGATCGCGGAAACACAACACTACCTCACGCGAAATATTTTTTTGTAACGTTTCGGACTAAAACAGTATGATTTTATTGTCACATTTAGTAGAAAAGCTTGATAAATATTTGTAATATTTACCGCCGCCATGTTACATGTTGACAATTTTTATTTCACTTACGGAAGTGGGTAATTTCAACACCATTTCTCTACTTTTTCTCCTGTAAAAGCTAAACATAGTGTCCTACTTTCACTCGTTGGTTTCGCCCAAATGGCCCAAATGACGAAAACGGTGCCAAAGTAGGTAGGTACCTATATAGCCATATTAGAAAAAAAAAAAAAAATACTGAGACTTTCCATTTATTATTGAGCCACGCGGACGGCAGTCGCTGGATATATTTAGTGCCCCGATACCTTTGATGATAGCATGTCGTTTTATTTTGCACCGATCGTTATGTGTGATGGACACAGGATGCAGTCAATGAAGAATCTGCGGGGGGAAATGTAAATAGGTACGCGGTAGGTAGGGGCGTAGGGAGAATGAAAATTGTTCCGGACTTTTCATTTTTTATTGAGGTAATCGGTCGGAAGTCATAGGGCATAGCGGCCCAATGATCCCAATGACGAATATGTCAAATTAGCCAGAGCCGTAGGTAGCCGTAGGGTTGCGCACATTCTGTTCATTAACATGCCATCTTGGTATACCTACAGCAGATGCATTTTACAGGTGGTGCTAATAAAGAGTAGGTATGTGACAAAAATAACAGGAAGTACCTACGCGTAAACCAGGGGCGTAGCCGGGATGAAAAACTTCATTTATTGACATAGCCGGATTGAAGTAGGAGGGTGCAGTGCCTTAACGGGTCCAATGACAGATAATTTGCAAATTTTGACTTAGCCAGGGCCTTAGCCACGACTAAAGAATCTTGTACAAATGATGTTGTTTACTTACCGGTCGTTACGATTGTAGCGCAGTGGTCTCTACTATAAAGTACTAATGGTACTAATAAGGTACTAATGCAGAATATGTGAATAGTAACCGAATTGACGTGTTCACCAGGGGCGTAGCCACGATGGAAAAATTTCCGATATTTCATTTATTGACATGGCCGGACGTGACTCGGAGGGTATAGCGCCCCAATGGCCCCAATGACGAATCTATATGATAAGAAAAGGTGCAAATTCATGTTACCTAGGGCCGAACCCAGGATAACGGAAAAAAGGGCCAACACCTTCTGCCTCTTCACACCGGTCACCATCTTACTCATGGGCTGCAATGTCTGGGGTGTAGGTAGGTACCAGTGTTGAACATGAGCAGGAAATGGAAACACACAGGGACATAGCCAGGATGGGAATGTTCCAGCTTTTCATTTACAGAGGCGAGCGGATGGCAGTTAAGGCCGTAATGGCCCCGGTGATATTTTTTTTGTTGCGAAATAGGAAACAATCCAATTAGCCAGGGACGTGACCAGGATTGTCAAATTTCGTTCGACACTTCCTTCATAGACCTTTTTTAATTTTCACATGTGCGCTACACAGGGGGTAGTAATGGAACGTGTGAAACCTTCCGGATATGTGCGTTAACCAGTGACGTTTCAAGGATAGGAAATAACATTAGTTAAATGTTCCATTTTTGAGCCAAGCAAACAGCAGTCGCAATATACGCCGTATCCAGGATATTGAAAAATTGTCGCCTTGGCCGAACCAATGATGGGAAAATGTTTAAACTTGTAAGGTTTAAAGAAGGATTTCGCTATATTATCACCTAGGTCGAACCAACAGTGGGAAAATTTCCCTACCTGGCAGTTTTGTTCCTCATACACTCAAAGAAAGGTCTATGGAAGGATTTAGCTGCATTCAGAGGCGAATCCAGGATATCACTAAATTGTAACCCAGGCCGAACTTATAGTTGGAAAATTGTCATACTTGGCTGTTTTGTTCGTCATACACTCAAAGTAAGGTTTAAGGAAAATATTTCACCGCAATCAATGGCGTATCCAAGATATAAAAAAAAAAATATATATATATATATATATATATATAGCTCAAATCAAACTAACAACGGGAATATTTAAATTCACAGCAGCACTATTCCTAATGCACTAAAAACACGCTCTAAGGCACGATTTCACCACATTCAGTGCCGTATCCAGGATGTTTCCAACATTCGTCCAGGCAGCGATCTGACGTTTGGCACAGTGGTATGTTGTGTTACATTAACTAACATGGCGCTGTTGACTTGCTCCGACAGCGCTCAGTACCGGCACTGGGATATTCCAGTGGGGCCAAACAATGACCGTGACGGTCGGACTTAGGTTTTTGGCGTTATGTGGTCGGAGTCATTTACAACGGTGGGATCACTAGGCGGTGAATACAGAGCGACAGCGATAACTCTTCAGTGGAGAGGACGACTATCAGGTCTGGTGCTGTTCACCTGCTCAGAAGCGGATCTAGGATATACAAGTAGGGTGTTGTATGGAAGTGAAAGCGGGGCGCGAACGAAGAGTGACTTGAGCAGGGTGAACGCGACGCAAATGTAGTGTCTCAGGAGAATAGCCGAAAAGACCAGGCATGACCGCGTACGGAATGACAGAATCCATGAAGACCTCCAGGTACCAGCAGTACGCCGTAGGATACAAGAGCGGCAACTCCCGTTGTTCGGGCATGTAGCTCGGATGCCAGAGGAGCGTGGACCACGGCAGTTCCTAGAAGCGACACCCCAAGGCCGGCATCCTAGAGGCCGTCCACAGACGACGTGGGAGCAAGTTGTGACCCTGGTGGCGGAACGAAAGAGAAAGACGATGCGTCACCTACGAAGACTCTCTCAATGAACAAGACTACTTCTAAAGACTTTGTCCGATTCCTCCCCCTAACACCCTGAAAGGGTAGAATAGGGTAGAAGAAGAAGAAACAGGTTCTTAACAGGTCTTAACCATCAGGTGCTGTTGGAGTGCTCAGAAGCGGATCTAGGGTATACAACTGGATTCTAATACAAGGCCTCATTTCCTTAGCGTAACGCGCAGCCATTCACAAGATCGGTTATCGCAACAAAAACAACAGAGTACGTTTCAACTTATTTCCAACAGAAATCAAATGGCATATAGTTGATACAAGGTTTACGCACCTATACGAAAACTCTTTTACCTTGATCGTGGTACAAACCAAATCATTACATATTATGATGGTAATATCACTACATAACTATTACTTACCTTTTGTATGATACAAAGCAAATTATTGCATATGATGGTAGGTAATCTAACTACATAATTCCTAGGTAGCTACTATCCTCCCCCAGTATTCAACTAGATAGGTAGCAACTTCTTCAAATTTACGTAACCCAACCTGACCTCTTCAATTTTCTATGTCGCATAACTCATGAAAACCATCAGTAAAAAGTGTCGACAATATGATGTTCCAATTTTTGTATACATTTACCACTTATCTAAAACAACCTACTCAAATTGGTCACCTAACCAGACCTGTTAAATTTTCAATGTCGCGCAACGGGTCGCTATCATGGAAACCATAAGTAAAAAGTACCAACAACATGATTTTGCCATTTTTGTATAGATTTACGGTTTAGCGCTTACCTACTTAAAATAACCTACTGAAATACCTACTCCCCACAATTAACTGTTTCAATTTCTGTAAAGATTTACCACTTACTTAAAACAACCTACTGAAATACTACCCATGATTAAAAACCAATTATATACGTGTCTTGAATTATTCTATAGAGATTTGTTGTATATAGGTATGTCATAAAACCTCCTTCCTCATTCCACAATCTACACGTCATTTCTTCATGTACGTACTACATATTTCCAGTACATAGCATACCTTACCGCAACCCTGGATTCACACGAAATTATGTATGTAGGTATGATAGTAACAAGAGGCTAAAAATACGTCGACAACGGGAAAAGGACATTAGGCCACTATCAGCTTTCTCACACAGACTGCAAAAGGTGAAACATACTGCTGTTGAAAACGTTGAAGAGCGTTAGCGCCAGAAGGTATTACGAAATATACCGCAATTACTTCCAAGTTATAACATCTCTCGTATAATCGCATTAATGTGACTGTCTGCCGCCGGTGGAAACATCTAACTTCAATTCACCAACAACATTACCTACATTTCTGTCACTTTTTTCTTTCCAAACCTGCATTTGCACAAAAAAGAATCGCAGTAGACCTACTGAATATCATACCGTCTTTTCCCTCTCACCAACGGTCAAATGAACGGCGGCAAAGGAGCGCGGCGGTGGACCAATACTAGACGCCGAGCGGCGCGAAGCGCCGCGAGGCGGCTAGTCTATATTAATAAAAACGCTAGCAGCCATCTTGGATTTTGGCCGGCGCCATTACTGTCCCATTTTTTGATTCTTTTTTGGAACGCATAAACCGAGAACTGCTGACGAAGCGTTAGACACTAATAAAGTAAAATGGAATTATTAAGCAAATCGTTACGAAAACGTAAAAAAGTAAATGAAAAATTAAGAAGCATGTGACGAATTTGAACTTTCCGCAAAAAAAACGTGGCAGCAGACATGAAGTCGATTAATCGATTGACACGGCAGGAGCGAAAGAGCAAAATAAACATAGTCGCCGTAAATCTAATCATAAACTGAATAGACAACCATTGTATTTTATTACTAACTTCCAATTTTTATAATTTAGATCTATATTAATAAAAACACCTAGAGTATCTACTCAATTCCTCGAGAATAATCTAGAACTTTGAGGTAGACATCTTGGATTTTGATCGGCTGTCTCTTTTTTTGATTCTTTTTTGGAACAAATAAACCTAGAACGGCTCACAGTACGTTAGAAATTAATAAAATAAAATGGAATTATTAAGCGAAACATTACGAAAAGGGAAGGAAGTAAGTGATAGATTAGGACGCGTGTGACGAATTTGAAACCTGGTTGGCGCCAGAGAATTGGGTGGAGGAAATGCCAGTGTGATCTAAGTTGAGCAAAAATTGTGCGTAGCAAAGTGAATTTGTTCGCGCCAAAATATGAAAAATGTAACACTTAAACCTAAACGTATGCGAATGGGCGCAAATAGGGTGTCGTGCAATTTATTGAGCTAGGCAGATGGTATTAGCACGGTAAAGTGCCCTAATGGCCCAAATGACGAAAACGGGTAGGTAGGTAGCCATATTTTAGAAAAAAAAAAAAAAATACTGAGACTCCAGATGGTATTAGCACGGTAAAGTGCCCTAAGTAATGACCCAAATGACGAAAACGGGTAGCCGTATTTAAAAAAAAAAAAAAAAAAAAAAATACTGAGACTTTCCATTTATATTATTGAGCCACGCGGACGGCAGTCGCTGGCAAAACATCATCAAAATCAAAATGTGTAAAAATTACCCTAAGGACAAACCTTAAGAAATTTTAAAACCTAAATATTATGGTAAAAAATCAAACGAAAAACGGACTTGTACGACCTACTTACTGTTATTTTACATTAACCTCCAACTGTGAGGGTGCGTCCCTTTATCACACATTTTTTCAGTCTTAACATTAATATAGATTTAACTTTTACTGACTTGTACGACCTACTTACTGTTATTTTACATTAACCTACAACTGTGAGGGTGCGTCCCTTTATCACACATTTTTTCAGTCTTAACATTAATATACTTAGATTTAACTTTTACTGACTTGTACGACCTACTTACTGTTATTTTACATTAACCTCCAACTGTGATTCTTTATCAAGCATTTTTTCAGTCTAAACAAATTTTACACAGTAAGGGTGCGTCCCACCGTAGGACACACCTTAAGAAATTTTAAAACCTAACAATAAACATTCAAAGATTTAACTTTTACTACACCTTAAGAAATTTTAAAACCTAAATATTATGGTAAAAAATCAAACGAAAAACGGACTTCAGGACAAACCTTAAGAAATTTTAAAACCTAAATATTATGGTAAAAAATCAAACGAAAAACGGACTTGTACGACCTACTTAGTGTTATTTTACATTAACCTCCAACTGTGAGGGTGCGTCCCTTTATCACACATTTTTTCAGTCTTAACATTAATATAGATTTAACTTTTACTGACTTGTACGACCTACTTACTGTTATTTTACATTAACCTCCAACTGTGAGGGTGCGTCCCTTTATCACACATTTTTTCAGTCTTAATATTAATATAGATTTAACTTTTACTGACTTGTACGACCTACTTACTGTTATTTTACATTAACCTCCAACTGTGACAAGCATTTTTTCAGTCTTAACAAATTTTACACAGTAAGGGTGCGTCCCACCGTAGGACACACCTTAAGAAATTTTAAAACCTAACAATAAACATTCAAAGATTTAACTTTTACTACACCTTAAGAAATTTTAAAACCTAAATATATTATGGTAAAAAATCAAACGAAAAACGGACTTGTACGACCTACTTACTGTTATTTTACATTAACCTCCAACTGTGATTCTTTATCAAACATTTTTTCAGTCTTAACAAATTTTACACAGTAAGGGTGCGTTCCACCGTAGGACACACCTTAAGAAATTTTAAAACCTAACAATAAACATTCAAAGATTTAACTTTTACTAAACATTTTTTCAGTCTTAAATTTTAAAACCTAACAAAGATTTAACTTTCACTAAACATTTTTTTCAGTCTTCACAAATTTTACACACTAAGGGTGCGTCCCTTTATCAAACATTTTTTCAGTCTTAACATTAATACCTATAGATTTAACTTTTACTAACAGATTTTTTCAGTCTTAACAAATTTTACACAGTAAGGGTGCGTCCCACCGTAGGACACACCTTAAGAAATTTTAAAACCTAACAATAAACATTCAAAGATTTAACTTTTACTAAACATTTTTTCAGTCTTAAATTTTAAAACCTAACAAAGATTTAACTTTCACTAAACATTTTTTTCAGTCTTCACAAATTTTACACACTAAGGGTGCGTCCCTTTATCAAACATTTTTTCAGTCTTAAGGGCCACCATACATTCTCGACGAACTCCACCAAAACCACTGTGCGAAAGTAAATATTCGACAAAACTAATGTTTACATATTAGTGCAGCCGGAGACTGGTAATTGCAATATCGTATCGGTATCTAAAAGCTAAACATAGTGTGCTATTTCAACGCGAAACGAACGAGTGAAAGTAGGACACTATGTTTAGCTTTTACAGGAGAAAAAGTAGAGAAATGGTGTTGAAATTACCCACTTCCGTAAGTGAAATAAAAATTGTCAACATGTAACATGGCGGCGGTAAATATTACAAACATTTATCAAGCTTTTCTACTAAATGTGACGATAAAACCATACTGTTTTAATCCGAAACGTTACAAAAAAATATTTCGCGTGAGGTAGTGTTGTGTTTTCGCGATCTGTCAAAAAAACATGTGGACTAGTAGTTGACTGTTTAAAATCGCTCCTGTGGGCTTATTACTCCATTTCATGCAAAAATACAACACTACCTCACGACAAAGAGTCTCAGGTTTACATCCCCCTATAAACACTTTTCACTCGCCCTGTAACTTCGGAGTAGGGCTTGAAGTACGTAGCATTGCGAACCAAATGGGTGTATTTCCCCTTAACATTAATATAGATTTAACTTTTACTAACAGATTTTTTCAGTCTTAACAAATTTTACACAGTAAGGGTGCGTCCCACCGTAGGACACACCTTAAGAAATTTTAAAACCTAACAATAAACATTCAAAGATTTAACTTTTACTAAACATTTTTTTCAGTCTTCACAAATGTTACACACTAAGGTTGCGTCCCTTTATCAAACATTTTTTCAGTCTTAACATTAATATAGATTTAACTTTTACTAACAGTCTCGAGTCATTTCTTAACTGGGGATGGTAGGACACACCTTAAGAAATTTTAAAACCTAAATATTTATTGTAAAAAATCAAACGAAAAACGGACTTCTACGACCTACTGTTAACATTAATATAGATTTCACTTTTACTGACTTGTGCGTCCCACCATGCGCAGTTAAAATTATACTAGAGATAACTTTATCAAACATTTTTTCAGTCTTAACAAATTGTACACACTAAGAGTGCGTCCCACCATGCGCAGTTAAAATTATACTGGAGATAACAAGGTAAGGAAAAATTATTATTTAAGGTAAGGAAAATTTTTATAACTTTAGTGAAGATGTAACGTTAACCGAGTATAGTGGGACACACCATCAGAAATCAAAATACAAAAATCTAAGATATTTATGACTACTAGGATTATCCTAATCCTAAGAAAGCGCGCACCGTGAGAAATCAGAGAAAGCGCTACTTAAATTTCTTAGTAATGACTTTAACGCTGGACAGGAGGTTGGCAACGTGAGCTTTCCTCTTCCGAGCAATAGCCACAGCCACCCCAGCCTTCTTCAAATCTGCCTCCTTTATATTGAGAGCAGTAGAGGCTGCACCCACAGACTCTGTCAAGTGCATCTCAACACGGTCCAACAACAGGCGGACCCTGTGCGCTTCTGCCGGAGAAAAACAAATTGAACCTGGCGCACAAACCTCTTCCCGGACAGCTGATAGAATGCTATCAGGAATCTCGTCGTCCCATCTGAAAGTAAATAATACAAAAACACTACTCTTCCGAGAAAGATTTCCTAACTACACATGTCACAAATATATAATTCCAATTTATGCAATGACACGTTATGAACCTACCTACTTTTTGAAACACAACCGAATTAGGTATATCTGGTTTGCCGCAAATACTATCACAACACTTGGAATCCATCACAGACACGAACAATGTTTCCATTGTTACTTTCCTTGCGTCCATGTACAAACGAATTTCAGAAGTGACATCCATTACTCCAAAACTTCGTTCCACAGTCTCCAAACCACATACAACAACATACTTACTCATAAGGGAACGCACTGCCTCCATGAGACTGCAGAGCAGTCTGCTTATGCAACAACATGTTACACTTACCTACATTTACACCCCAATCTGTTAAAATATCTTGTATTCAACTTACTTCCAACAAATACAAGATAGTACCTATATAGTTGACACAAGGTTCAGACAACTATACAAAAACCCTTTCACCTTGACCGTGGTACAAACAAAACTGTTACATATATGATGGTAATATCACTACATAACTATTACTTACCTTTTACATGATACAAAGGAAACTATTGCATATGACCGTAATCTAACTTCATTATTCCTACATACTTACTATTTTCCTCCAACATTCAACTACGTAGATAGCAACTTCTTCAAATATACCTACATTACACAAGCACATCTGTTCAATTTTCAATGTCGCATAACTGATGAAAACCATAAGTAACAAGTGTTCACGATGTGATGTTCCAATTTTTTTTGTACATTTAGCACTCAGTCAAAACAAACTACTCAAATAGATCACCTAACCAGACCTGTTACATTTCCACTGTCGTCCAACGGAAACCTGGAAACCATAAGTAACAATTACCAACAAGATGATTTCGCAATTTTTGTATACATTTCCGATTTACCACTTACTGAAACAACCTACTTAAATAACTACTACGCACCACTAGCTCTTGCAATTTTTATACAGACTAGCGTTTTCATTAATATACATTTACCACTTACGTGAAACAACGTATTGAAATACTACCCATCATTAAAAACCAATAAATACGTGTCTTGAATTATTCTCTCTTTGTTGTATACCTATACGTCATACACCTCCTTCCTCATTCCACAGCCTCATTCCATAACCCACAAGTCATTTCTTCATATACTACATATTTCCAATACATAGTTTACACATATCCTTCCTCTAACCACAACCAATCATCCCCCCCCCCCCCCCCCCCATACCCACTTCCACACAACTACTGATCGCAACCCACCAACATCACCTCCACATTACGAAAAAAACAATATAACTACAATAGCAAGAACATACTACAAATACCTACGTCGACAATGACAAAGGCGCATTAGGCCGCTCACCAACTTTCTCACACAGACTGCACAAGATGAAACAAACGGCTACTGAAAAATTTTAAGGGCATTACAACCAACAAGGAAACACGAAATATAGTGGAATCACTTCTACAATCTCCCGAATGATCACTTTAATCTGACTGTCTGCCGCCACTGGAAACATCTCACTTCAATTAACCAACAACACTACATTCCTCACACTTTTTCCTTTCAAAGCCTCCATTCCCACAAAAAAAAATCACACAAGACCTACAAAACATTCTAACCTCTTTTCCCTAAACGGCGGCAAAGGAGCGCGGCGGTGGACCAATACTAGCCGCCTCGCGGCGCTAAAATCACACAAGACCTACAAAACATTCTACCCTCTTTTCCCTAAACGGTGGCAAAGGAGCGCGGCGGTGGACCAATACTAGACGCCGAGCGGCGCGAAGCGCCGCGAGGCGGCTAGTCTATATTAATAAAAACGCTAGTTTTAAAATAATAAGCCGCCATGTGCAAAGTCCGCCATGTTGTGGCAAAAACCACAACATTATAAAAATAAACAAATTGAAATGAAAAGATTTCGAGTTTTTACATAATAACTGACATATCATTATGAAAAAACTATATAAATCAATATAAATTGGACAGGATGAAAGAAAATAAAGTTTTATTCTGCGAATTAGCGGGCGTTGTTTTCCTTGTTCATAAGGTAAACATAGAAACGAGTTGGTTTGTTTTGGATTTCGTTACAGCTTGGCCGCCATCACAGCCGCCATTAGTTGCTCCGTGCTTGGCTTGCTTGCTGGCTTGAGCCACTTTCTACTTTCCCAGTGATCCCAGGCTACACGCCGACGCAGCCAGCACCATTTGCACAGGTATTCTTCACTATTTTAACCCTAGATTTGAAGCTTCCTTCCACGGCTCAGTCACGAAAGCTGCCGCGTTACTGTGGCTGGCAAAGTGACATTGAAGAGAGCAGTGAGCATTCCCGGTTGGATTTAACCACACGGTGGCCAGGTAATTGGCCACCGTGTGGTTAAATCCAACCCCGAATCAGAGGCAATACAATTTCATTCGAAATGTGTGTAGGTAAGTAGGTACCTATGAGATGTGGGCCGGCACACCATCGTTCTGCCCAATTCTGCGTTAGGTATCTCTGATTCTGCAAATAAGCAATGGCTGCGGCTGTTGTTTATATTTGAAATGTGTTTCAGTCTGGTGAGTAGGTACCTTGTCCAATATTCTAGATTACGACATAAAAAAGAGAACTTAAGGTCGGCACACCGGAAAGGGAGTCCTGATTAAACAAGGAACGTTAATAAAACGGAGCGGTGCAAAATCTAGTCGATGCATTGATGTATTCAGTATTTTTCAACAAAGAGCGTTGAGATAGGTAGCGTAAATTGGCAATAGGGGTGAGTATTCAGGTGGGTTTCACGGCAGACTTCTTAGCGTGGGGGAACAGAGCATCAGTACAGACTTAGAATCCGTGGCTTGCTGTGGTGCGTTGCCTTTACAAAGCCGCTTCTTAGAGTAACCAGAACAGATTAAGCTCCCCTCCTTTCACTTCCATCCTTCCTTTTCTGAAAGCAGCTTTTGATATGAGTCGAGAGCCAGACAAATTTCAATTACCTGCCTTGCCTTGCCCTCATTCCCTGCTTCTGAAAGCAGTCCCAGATAGATTTTCAATTACTTGAAAATTAAGGTGGAATACACGTATTTGGTTCGCAATGCTACGTACTTCAAGCCCTACTCCGAAGTTACAGGGCGAGTGAAAAGTGTTTATAGGGGGATGTAAACCTGAGACTCTTTGTCGTGAGGTAGTGTTGTATTTTTGCATGAAATGGAGTAATAAGCCCACAGGAGCGGTTTTAAACAGTCAACTACCAGTCCACATGTCTTTTTGACAGATCGCGAAAACACAACACTACCTCACGCGAAATATTTTTTTGTCACGTTTCGGACTAAAACAGTATGATTTTATTGTCACATTTAGTAGAAACGCTTGATAAATGTTTTTAATATTTACCGCCGCCATGTTACATGTTGACAATTTTTATTTCACTTACGGAAGTGGGTAATTTCAACAGCATTCCTCTACTTTTTCTCCTGTAAAAGCTAAACATAGTGTCCTACTTTCACTCGTTGGTTTCGCGTTCGAATAGCACACTATGTTTAGCTTTTAGAGTAGACACAACCAATACGATATTGCAATTACCAGTCTCCGGCTGTACTAATATGTAAGAATTAGTTTTGTCGAATATTTACTTTCGCACAGTGGTTTTGGTGGAGTTCGTCGAGAATGTATGGTGGCCCTTAAGACCGTAACATGCAAAATAGAAAACATGTAGGTACTTTCGTCAAAGGGGGATTCTCAAATTTCAATTTCGTTTTACGTTTTGGGGCATTCCGAACACTTTTTTTTTTATTCTAAACATTTTTTGGACATAGAAATTTTTCGCCATCCAAAATATGGCAGAGTCCCGACAAATTTCCATGTTCTTTTCACTTTCAGGAATTAATATCTCTGTTACGGTCAAGAATATGGGGCTGGTTTGTTGGACTTTTTTTTTAGTCTACGCACTACTTAAAACTTTTTCCTCAGACATTTTTCCTAAAACCCACTTTCATTGCCCAACTTGCAGATAGTTAGCCAGGCGGTGGCCATCAAAAATTCGGCAGAGTCCCGAAAAAATTTCTATGTTCTTTTCACTTTCAGGAATTAATATCTCTGTTACGGTCAAGAATTTGGGGCTGGTTTGTTGGACTTTTTTTTTAGTCTACGCACTAGCTAAAATTTTTTGACCGTAACAGAGATATTAATCGCTGAAAGTGAAAAGAACATAGAAATTTGTCGGGACTCTGCCGAATTTTTTATGGCCACCGCCTGGCTAACTATCTGCAAGTTAGGCAATGAAATTGGGTTTTCGGAAAAATGTCTGAGGAAAAAGTTTTAGGTAGTGCGTAGACAAACAAAAACGTCCAACAAACCAACCCAAAATTCTTGACCCTTAACAGAGATATGAATTCCTGAAAGTGAAAAGAACATAGAAATTTGTCGGGACTCTGCCATTTTTTCGACGGCTTACTATCTGCAAGTTACGCATTGAAAGTGGGTTTTAGGAAAAATGTTCAAGGAAAAAGTTTTAGGTGGTACCTAGGTGAACAATAAAGTCGAATATACCAACCCCAAATTCTTGACCGTAACGGAGATATTAATTCCTGAATTTGAAAAGAACATAGAATTTTGTCGGGACTCTGCCATATTTTGGATGGCGAAAAATTTCAATGTCCAAAAAATTTTTAGAGTAAAAAAAAAAAAATGTGTTCGGAATGCCCTAACACGTAAAACGAAATTGAAATTTGAGAATCCCCCTTCGACGAAAAATACTTTGAAATTTTTCGAGACTTAGAAAAATTACCTGGCCACCGTGTGGTTAAATCCAACCAGGATTCCCTACATTATGAGCACCATACGCCGTATTGTAGTCAAGCAGAAAAAGCTAGTTTTCAACCTTATTTTGGCATTTTTCTTGGTTACCTACTGTTGCTTTACCCAGGTGTCCATTACTTACCCATGTGTTGCGAATTTCAGGTTTTACAAAGACGGAGGAAAATAACATGGAATGTCTAGTGGAGCAGAATAATACGGAAAAGAGTAACGGTGGAGACCATGCTGACCATATTGCGTAAGTTGTGCCCAAAGGCGCTTAACCATTGTCATGACATTAGGTAGGTAGGTACTACCCCAACCTCGTTGAACTGTTCCATGTAGTGTCCGTACCTGTTGAACGACGTTGAAACTGAAAATGGTGACGGAATGTGTACACGCCTTAAGAAGGGTATTTACATTAGTTAAGTACGATAAAGATAAATGCATTAGGCAAACAAATGTTCTGCCTCTGCGATCTCAGCAGCCATTTTGTAACGAGGACATGCTCCCAACCCCTTGCTTAATATTAGTACCTAGATTAGTGCCTAGATTATGCAAAACCTGATGAAGTTGACGTTAACTTGAAGAATCAAACAGTTGATAGGTGTGCGTGTGCACTACGGGAAAGTTGCTCGTTACGTCATGTTACGTTACTCGCAGTGCTACTACAGATATTGCTCATTTCTTCAGCTTAACCTGCTTAACCTACCCAAGTTGGTAAATCGTGTTTGAAGTTAGGCTTGAGAGCGGTTGTGGTTATGCATGATTGTGATGAGTTGGCATAGTGTTGAGTTTAGACTGTAGAGAGCAGTAGAGGCTGCAAGGCCATTTTCTTGGAACGTGCCTCTTGAATAGGTAGGTACACTACGGGTGCGTCCCACCATGCGCAGTTAAAATTAAACTGGAGATTTACCATGTTAAATTTAGCTTAAAAGTTAAATTTAAACATAGGACAAAATCTCCAGTTTAATTTTAACTGGGCATGGTGGGACGCACCCTAACATTATTACTGCTTATAAGGCAATACAATAGGTACTCTGACTTTCTCAACAAACTTTTCGATATTCACGTATTCTGAAATATAAGATGTTGTTCTAACACCACAGAGAGTGTCAGCTATTTTGGTTGCATTAGGTATATCCTCAGAAACGCAAATAACAACGTGCACCAGTTTGCACCACTGCGCTTTTCTATTTGAATAGTTGTTTGTTTGTGCCCCAAGCCAATAGCCTTCCAAGTATAATTGGCTAGGAATGTCGCAGATAGGCAGAAGTGACTAGGGGCTAGGGGCATAGGGCCGCGTGACTGGATAATAATAGCCAGCTTTGCCTTATTTGTCTTAAAAGCCGTAAGCTGTAGATACTCAATCATTTTTTAGGGTCCAAGTTAATTATCAGAATCACGTCCAATTTTTCTCAAGCCAAGGAAGGCTTGTCCATCAGGGGCAAAGGAGGCTTGTCCATCAGGGGCAGGGCCAGGGCCATATTCACCGGGAAAAGTCTCGACTCGAAATCTTAATCATGTTTTGAAATTTTCAGGCCAAAGGAGAAAGAGGAGGGAAAACTTGTAAGGCTTCAGAAACGTTTGGCGACGACCCTGACAGAGAGTATGAAGGTTGAGCTTAGTGGTACCAGCGGCAGCGGTGATGAGGCCTCGAACCGGAAACGCCTTCGCTCTTCTGTCGGAGGAGAATCCGAGAACCCTAAAATCATTATGAGGATCAGTAAGCGAAAAGTGACTGACCCTAGCACGGGGAGTGAAGATGAGGACACCAGTAGGAAACGCCGCTGGGGAAAAAGTATTGATAGTGAAGATGAAGAATCCAATAGGAGACTCCGCAAAGGAAGAACTGTAGACAGAGACGTTCAAGACACCAACAGGAGACCCCGCAGAGCGAAAACTGTAGACGGAGACTATGAAGACACCAATGGGAAACCCCAAAGGAGGAAAAGGGAAGATGGGGGAAAAGAGCGAGGAGGGAGAGAGACGCCGCGGCCAAGGGGGAGACCAAGGAAACATGCCCAGCAGCAGCAGCAGCAGCAGCTGCTCCATCCATCCACGGGGGACACCGTAAGTTTAGGAGGGTCTCCCTGTGGCGTCACCCCTGGCGTGGCTCTTATTTGAAGTTGATGCATTTCTTTCACATTTTACTTTCTTCTTTCTTGGTTGGAAAGAACCAGTTTCTCGTAGACGTCCTTGTTTGGCCCCATTTGCATTGCTTCTCGCGGTGGTAATGTTACTGGTGGCAGAAGTGCACCACCTGCTGCTGCATAACCTTAAACGAGGCAACATACGTAAATTGGCGTACCTAGCTAACACTTTTTCCGCACATAGTCATTCAGAATCAATAATCAATCAAAAATTGATTTGTGTCGATCTAACATTTAAGGCCTCGGACGTAGTTTTCGTCTCGATTTGAGCAAGTAGTTCTCCCTTGTCGTTGAGAGGTACCCAAAGTACCTAAAGTGAGTTGACATGACAAAGGTATGGCGCATGACGCAAGGAACAGGTTGATTTGTGAATGTACATGAGTGATTAGATGATGACGTGGTGACCCGGGTGACCTTCTGATAGGACAGCCTCTCCGCTGCCGGTAAATACTCGATCTCACGCAGAAGGAAACAGCAGGAGCAGCATAGGCAGGCCTGCAGGAGCAGCATCCATCCAGCTGTTTATTTCCAGTTGAATGGTGAGACTGTTTGTCTCACTCAATCTCAAACTAACTGAATAGCTATCACACAGAAGGAAATTTGGTTTTTTTAAATAAATGGGGGTGTAGGGTAAGTTTAGTAGTGGTAGCCCTGAATATGAATGAATAGTGTAACGGCCCTGCTACCTACACGTTCACATTTTCGTTTCATTGCTACCTACTTCTCCTTACCTACCATAGTATGGAGAAAAATGTTGACGTGTTGATAGCTAATTTGTCAGTTCTCGGAAAATTGTAGTGGTCACAAAATTTAATACAAAGAGAAATTGTGTCAACATAAATATGAAAGTTTAGTCTGGTCCATTGAGTTTTAGCATTGGTGTCGGCTTCGGCTTCCACGCCAGGGTGGGGGGTGCGCGAGTCGGCAACGCCTTGGCCGGGGTTTGCGTTGTATCGAGCGGTGACTTGGCAACACTGCGGCGCTCTGTACACCCGCGGACACGAAGCCTCGCTCCGGCTCCAAGCTCCTCGCGGTTGTATGGGCCACATGGGTCGTTGCTCCGCACGCTAACTAGGGACTGGTAGGGACCTCTCCTCCACTACCGAGTCTGCTTCTATTCTTCACAGACCAGCTTGTCTTGCCTTTGTTGCGATTCTAGGTGCATAGCTAATATGCTGGTTGTATGATGTCTCTAGTCTAGTGCAAGGAGATGATAGATTATAAGAATATTTCATGCGCATGTCTATATATATGACTCCGACGTCACCTGTACGACAGCCTGCTTAGCTTATGACGCCTGATTTGTTTTGAACTGTGGTATGTCTTGTTAACGTCCGAAATGAACTGGCTACGTTTTGGGCAAATTTCTTATGGACAAAAATCACTCGATCGTAAAATTACAGCCAGTTCATTTCTGACCTTAAAATGACATTAGATTTCAGAATATTTGAATATCCAATAGTGTTCTCAAAAAACGGTCGGAAGAACGTAGCAAATGTATATTCAGTCTTAATCCAAAAGGTTTCATTTTGTTTAATAGTTAATGGACCTGCGTGGAATATGCTCGGTAAACTCTGTGGTGTATGCTGGTGTATGCTGGTAGAGGTTGTTAGCAGTACGAGGTGATAGTTAGGACATAGGTTGGTAGATAGAAGGTTTGTGTTGGCACCGGCAGGCATACATTTTTCCTCTTTGATTTGCTGCTTCGGAGTCCACTTTGAACTGCAGATCCCCAACAAAGACTAGGATGCTTGATATATAGTGCGAGTCGAGTTCTCCCCGTGGCTATGGAACAACCAGGGACTGAGTTGAATAAATTTTCCGATGGTATTCCCATTGTTGGCAGGTGTCGAGTCACAACATTCGGAAAAGTTTAGGAATATACCTTACATTCCTGTCAATTTAATCGTACAATATGGTATTGTATATGAAGTTGGTAAAGACGGGATTAGTTAGGGGTCTAGCAGATTGATATTTGAATCTATATTGTCGTGTTGCAGGCAATACATGGACAGGGCTCGGACGCATTCTGCTGGACGTGCCACAAGCGTGATGCGTCCGTGAACTGCGTCACGTGCCCACGTACCTTCCACACACGCTGCGTCACCCTCACGCCGCAAGGTCTGTGTCCTGAGTGCAGCGCTGCCGTGATAGCTGACAGCGAGTACCGGGGCAACGTGTCACGCAGGCCCAAGCTGGATCAGCTGTGTACACTGCTTACCTTCACCCTGGAGCGCATGAAGGATGTCCCTAATGTGCGTACTCTGACATATTTATCAAAACTGCCCGAAAAACTAGAGCAAAAAAATACGTAATAGTAAGTGATAACAACGAGAAATCAAATGAAAAGCCATGACATAAAAGCTAGATTTGTTTTGTTAGTCGGAGGTGTTCTGGAATGCCGTGGACCCTTCGGAAGAGCCACTCTACTACAATTACATCCACAACCCGATGGATCTGAAGCTGCTGGGGCAGAACATCGAGAAGCGTGTGTATGGGTCGACAGTGTCGTTCCTAGCGGACGCTAAGTGGATCCTCCACAACTCGATCTTGTTCAACACGACCCAGTCAACCCTGACCAGCACAGCGAGAGCGGTCCTCAAGGTCTGCAGGCAGGAGCTCGAGGAGATTGACAAGTGTGCAGACTGCTACCTGAACGCCCACACCAAGACCGATTGGTTTGTTCAAGTCTGTGTGAGTACTTTCAGTATTCAGTATTTATTATATTCATTTACAAAGTTCAGTTTAACAAATCATTCTGCTCCCCTTAAGGTCAAGGACCTTGTGTGAGTACTTTCTTCTACGGTTCTGCTTACATCTAGGTACAGTAGGTAGCAGATTACCTCCTCCTGCGGTTCTGCTTACATCTAGGTACAGTAGGTAGCAGATTACCTCCTCCTGCGGTTCTGCTTACATCTAGGTTCAGTAGATGGGATGTCCCTAGCGGAAGTGGATCCTCCATCGTGTTAACTCCAGGGTTGCGTTTATTCGTGACCTTGAGAGACCTGTACCTCCTGCTTACACTCAGGTATTGTGTCTGGACCGGCAGGTTCGTGCAAGCAGTACGTGTTAGTGGTAAAATGAGTCATTATTGGGTTTGGTTGCAGGGGAAGCCGCACCTGCTGATCTGGGCCTGGCTATGGGTAATGATCACCTGCTGATCTGGGCCTGGCTATGGGTAATGATCACCTGCTGATCTGGGCCTGGCTATGGGTAATGATCACCTGCTGATCTGGGCCTGGCTATGGGTAATGATCACCTGCTGATCTGGGCCTGGCTATGGGTAATGATCACCTGCTGATCTGGGCCTGGCTATGGGTAATGATCACCTGCTGATCTGGGCCTGGCTATGGGTAATGATCACCTGCTGATCTGGGCCTGGCTATGGGTAATGATCACCTGCTGATCTGGGCCTGGCTATGGGTAATGATCACCTGCTGATCTGGGCCTGGCTATGGGTAATGATCACCTGCTGATCTGGGCCTGGCTATGGGTAATGATCACCTGCTGATCTGGGCCTGGCTATGGGTAATGATCACCTGCTGATCTGGGCCTGGCTATGGGTAATGATCACCTGCTGATCTGGGCCTGGCTATGGGTAATGATCACCTGCTGATCTGGGCCTGGCTATGGGTAATGATTGGGTTTGGTTGCAGGGGACGCCGCACCTGCTAGTCTGGGCCCGGCTGAAAGGGTACCCGTTCTGGCCGGCGAAAGCTCTCTACACCAACACGAAGACGCATATGGTGGATGCCAGATTCTTCGGAGCTCACGACAAGGCCTGGGTCCCTGTCAAGGTCAATACTCCACAAATATATTGTATAATCAGCGGAGATAGCTGATTTATGTACATAATATAGAAGGTTGTCTTGAGAGGAAGGGTGGTGAGGTGGTTGTGAACACTAAAGTGTGGTGTGGTGGTTGTGAACACTAAAGTGTGGTGAGGTGGTTGTGAACACTAAAGTGTGGTGTGGTGGTTGTGAACACTAAAGTGTGGTGTGGTGGTTGTGAACACTAAAGTGTGGTGTGGTGGTTGTGAACACTAAAGTGTGGTATGGTGGTTGTGAACACTAAAGTGTGGTGTGGTGGTTGTGAACACTAAAGTGTGGTGTGGTGGTTGTGAACACTAAAGTGTGGTGTGGTGGTTGTGAATACTAAAGTGTGGTGTGGTGGTTGTGAACACTAAAGTGTGGTGAGGTGGTTGTGAACACTAAAGTGTGGTGTGGTGGTTGTGAACACTAAAGTGTGGTGTGGTGGTTGTGAACACTAAAGTGTGGTGTGGTGGTTCGGGGCACCTGAAGCTGTGCACTGCACGGAGGATGCTAAGCTTGAACAAACTGGTGTCACAGAAAGTGTCAACCATCATTCTTCGTTGAAAACACCACCCCAACGGTTATTTCAGAAGCACTTCTGAAATATTCCGGTCTTTTTGCCATCAGAAACTGCGTCATTTGTAAACAGTTTTTGGTGTGAATAGACGGTATTATAGTTGAGGAAAAATACCTGACAGTTGTAGGTTATAGGAGGTTAATCTCGTTCCCTTGACGCTCAACTAGCATCCATTTAACGCCATGTAACAAGAAGATGTGTTAAGAAGCTAAAGCTTGACGTGGCCGTCAATATGAACGTGAGAGAGGCGTGACAGCATTTGTGTTATTTATTTGCAGGACTGCTATCTGCTGAGCAAGACGTGTCCCCCGAGTGGGTGTAAAAATCGAGGCGGCGACCTGGATGACGCCTTGGTGGAGATGGAGCAGCACATCGCCAATATCCGCGGCCGGCTCGGGGAGTTTGTGTATGCTAGGAAGAAGGTGCCCTATGTGCCAGAGATGGGTGACAAACAGCTGAAAGCCATGATGCCAGGCTGGGCCCCCACCCCTGTACGGTGAGTACCCGATGCTTGCCTTTTCAGGAAGACAGGGTGCCCTATGTGCCAGAGATGAGGGACAAACAAGGTGAGGTACGATGATTGCCTATAGAGGAACACTGGCTCGCCACCCCTATACGCTGAGGTACGATGATTGCCTATAGAGGAACACTGGCTCGCCACCCCTGTACGCTGAGGTACGATGATTGCCTATAGAGGAACACTGGCTCGCCACCCCTGTACGCTGAGGTACGATGATTGCCTATAGAGGAACACTGGCTCCCCACCCCTGTACGCTGAGGTACGATGATTGCCTATAGAGGAACACTGGCTCCCCACCCCTGTACGGTGAGTACCCGATGCTTGCCTTTTCAGGAAGACAGGGTGCCCTATGTGCCAGAGATGAGGGACAAACAAGGTGAGGTACGATGATTGCCTATAGAGGAACACTGGCTCGCCACCCCTATACACTGAGGTACGATGATTGCCTATAGAGGAACACTGGCTCCCCACCCCTGTACGCTGAGGTACGATGATTGCCTATAGAGGAACACTGGCTCGCCACCCCTGTACGCTGAGGTACGATGATTGCCTATAGAGGAACTCTGACAGCCGAGGTGATCCAGTTCGCAATTATTACCTAGTTATTACCTAGGACTGCCATATGTTCTGTTACATAACGAATTTGTTAAATTTAACGCTTTAAAAGACTTTATTTATTTTCGTAAATGAGACAGTCAAAAAGCTCACTATTTTCTTAGTAAACATGTGAAAATTCATTTTACTACTCTCCATAATGCCTGCAGTACGAGGCACAAAAGAAGACCATGCAGCAGTAATAGCTCTATTCAAGTGTGGTCACACCCAAAGCCAAATATTCAACCTCTCGCAGATCCGAATTGCGTCGGGAATATTTATTTATAGTACAATAAAACGATATAACGGAACTGTGAGTATGGAAATCCGGCCAAAATCTGGTCGCCCCAGAATCGTAGGGATTTCAGCAGCCACCAAACGGATTAGGGAACCTTAAGGCAAAAATCCATGCGCAACCAGATAGTAATGAGCCGTGAGACCAACGTAATGGTAACAAGTCCGATTCGATTGATCAGAGACGATCTGGGAACACAGACCTATCGTAGCTCCAAAGCTCATCTTGTTACTGTTTGTTTAAAGAAAATTAGGCTGAATTAAATCTGAAACTGCTATCCTGGCACGCTCAAAATGGCCACAGTGACACCCCCTTTAAAGATGAAAAAATCTTCACCATCGAAGTGTATTTTAACAAACAAAATGATAGAATCTATGGAAGAAGATCTAAAGAAGCTAAAGAAACAGCTCCTAGGATAATCCGTGGCCATCATCCAGCTTCAGTGATGGTTTGGTGGGGTGTGTCGGGTCAGGGCATGACAGCACTGCATTTTTGCAAAAAAAGCGTCAAAACTGGAGCAATAGTTTACTTATTTTCTTACTGGAGCCAGTTTTAAAATCCCTAACTAATACACTCTTCAATAGGAAAAGATGGATTGTCCAAGAGGATTGTGCACCAGCTCACAAGGCGAAGAGTTCGGTGGAGCAGCTTGCGCTAAACCAAGCCGCACTTATCAAGGCACAAGATTGGCCATCCTCAAGCCCAGACCTCAACCCTCTGCACTATAAATTGTTGTCTATTCTAGAGGCCAAGGCATTTTCTAGGATGGGTACAAATGTGGACTCGGTAAAAAAATGGTATGGCATAATAACAGCTGAAAACTCAGAAAAAACTGCGCGTGCCGCGATAGACGAATGGTCTCACCTTCTTCGGGCCTGTACCAGGGTACGAGAGGGACATTCTGGAGAATTTCTTCGGCAAACTCTTACTGAAGTGTTGCTTTATTTGATTAATTTTCGTCAAATTTTAAGAAAATGTCTTGTAACAGAACATATGGCAGTACTAGGTATAGATTGAGTGCCACGCTGATTTTGAGAACACTTCCGTAAATGATTTGTGAGTGATATTTGAATATTCCCATACAGATAGTGAATGTATGAGACCCCGTATGAAACAATACCGTTATTCCTATTTGAATGACATGGCACTCAATATCAAGGCAGTCTTGGTTTTCAGTATTTATGCTTAATTTTGAAAAAATAAGTTGTGTAATTTGGTTTCAAGCAGCGACTGTGACGTAATAAGGAAGGAGCGAGTGAGTCGGAGGTGAGATGAGATAGCAATTCACCAGTTCGGTTTGGCAGTCATACTCATACTCACACCTCACACTCATGCTCACACTCATGCTCACACTCATGCTCACACTCATGCTCACACTCATGCTCACACTCATGCTCACACTCATGCTCACACTCATGCTCACACTCATGCTCACACTCATGCTCATACTCATGCTCACACTCATGCTCACACTCATGCTCACACTCATGCTCACACTCATGCTCACACTCATACTCATACTCACACCTCACACTCATGCTCTCACTCATGCTCACACTCATGCTCACACTCATGCTCACACTCATGCTCACACTCATGCTCACACTCATGCTCACACTCATGCTCACACTCATGCTCACACTCATGCTCACACCTCACACTCATGCTCACACTCATACTCACACCTCACACTCATGCTCACACTCATGCTCACACTCATGCTCACACTCATGCTCACACTCATGCTCACACTCATGCTCACACTCATACTCACACCTCACTCTCATGCTCACACTCATGCTCACACTCATGCTCACACTCATGCTCACACTCATGCTCACACTCATGCTCACACTCATGCTCTCACTCATGCTCACACTCATGCTCACACTCATGCTCACACTCATGCTCACACTCATGCTCACACTCATGCTCATACTCATGTTCATGCATGCACTATTTTTTATCGTTATTGGACCGGACTGGCACTGAGCCGTGAAGCAACCGAAATTCATTCTGGTGAATCTTGCCACACCCTGGGCCTATCTAGACTAGCTCGGATCGGTTCCGGCGGGGGGAACTGTGACCAAACCACCCCCTTGTGTACCTACAGAGGTCCCAAAAGGTTGCACCCTGCACCCCACTATAGTACACGAGGGCTGTAGGGCTAGAGCTTCAACTAATCTGCTCGAATTGTTGGTTGTAGTAAATCGGTGGAGAATTGGTCAGCTGGTCAGCGACAGGGCCCTGAGGATCAGGTGGTGCGTGATCTGGAGCTGATGGCTGCGCCTGAGATGGGCGATGGGGAGGAAGCAGACGACACGAGTACTGACTGTGATGACGTCAGCAGGGAAGTGGAGCATGGACGCACCCCTGAGCATGGCTATAGCCGGAACACACCAGAAGGTGACTCCGAGGCCATGCAGGTACGTCACTACATAGCCAGTTAACTCTCACTGTTTGACGGATATGTTTTTTTTTTGCAAAAGCTAAAAATTTTGCCCCCAAAAATAATAATTCACGACAACAGTCGCACTTAACATTCTCGCCCCATATGAAATTTTCATTTTTTCTAGAGATTTTTTTTTACTTTCTCGCTAGCCATATATGGCGAGATAGTATTGTTTTCGTGCAAAATTTCGAAATTGAGATTTTGGGTTTCCCATGATCCTGGGGGTCCCCTGAGTCCAAAAAAGTGGTTTCTAGAAAAAGTCTGTCCGTCCGTCAGTCCGGCAGTCCGTGCAGTGCTCTAGCGCCTATACCGTTCATCCGATTTTGATGAAATTTGGTATGGACCTGTCTAAAATTACTGCCGAGACACATTTTCAAGTATTTTTTGATTGGTCAAAAATTGCGGCCGCTATTGTCAAAAAACCGCCAAAATAATTCAAAAATCGTGTTTTTGGTTAGTCGGACAAGCGCCGACGGTACACTTTTCAATCTATAACACTGAAAATTGGTGTGTGTGTTAACGAATAGATGCTTCGAGGTCTTATGCAACTAAAATTGAATTGGTTGAAAATTACGGCTGTTTTGGACCAAAGTTCAATCGTTACGGCGCCACCAACATTTATTGACCGATTGTCATGAAATTTGGTAAATTTGTGTAGAGCCATGTAACTTAAACATTTGTCGAACAGAATTTTGTTATCTTCAAAATTATGGCCGTTGTAGTCAAAAAAGTGTCGAAAATGAGTTGAGAATGAGAAACCACGTTTTTGAATGGTCGGAACGCATTTGGGACTACAGTAATAGAATGACAGCCATGAAACTTGGTGGGAGTGATCTCAGATAGATGCTCTTGGGTCATTTTCAACCGATTATGGATTGCTTAAAAATTACGCCCGTAAAAAAATCTCAAAGAAATAAAAAAAAAAAAAAAAAAAATCACATGGGGCGAGAAAGTTTAGTGCGACTGTTGTCGGACCCTTTATTTTTTTTGCGGGCGTGATTTTTAATTTTTAAGCCGCTCGGGGCCTCACCCCATGCCCCACTCTTTACTTAGCCCGCCATGGTCTTGGCTAAGTTCAGACCCCCAATAATAAAGGGTCCGACAACAGTTACACTTAACTTTCTCGCCCCATATAAAATATTCGTTTTTTTGTTGTTGATATTTTTTTGCGGGCGTAATTTTCACGCAATCCGAAGTCGGTTGAAAATGACCCAGGAGCATCTATCTGAGATCACTCACACCAAATCTCATGACTGTCATTTTATTACTTTAGTCCCAAATGCGTTCCGACCATTCAAAAACGTGGTTTCTCATTCTCAACTCATTTTGAAGATAAGAAAATTCTGTTCGACAGATGTTTAAGTTACATAGTTCTACACAAATTTACCAAATTTCATGACAATCGGTCAATAAATGTTGGTGGCGCCGTAACGATTGAACTTTGGTCCAAAAAAGCCGTAATTTTCAACCAATTCAATTTTAGTTGCATAAGACCTCGAAGCATCTATTCGTTAACACACACACCAATTTTCAGTGTTATAGATTGAAAAGTGTACCGTCGGCGCTTGTCCGACTAACCAAAAACACGATTTTTGAATTATTTTGGCGGTTCTTTGGCAATAGTGGCCGTGATTTTTTACCAATCTAAAATTCCTTGAAAAAGCCCCTCAGCCGTGATTTTAGACAAGTCCATACCAAATTTCATCAAAATCGGGTGGACGGTGTAGGCTCTAGAGCAGTGTACGGACGGACGGACAGACTTTTTCCAGAAACCACTTTTTTGGACTCAGGGGACCCCCAGGATCATGGGAAACCTTAAATCTCAATTTCGAAATTTTGCACGAAAACAATACTTTCTCGCCATAGGTATATGGCTAGCGAGAAGGTAAAAAATCAAAATTTTCGATACCGCTGTGCACTGGCGTAAAAATTGCGAGAAAGTCAAGTGCGACCATTGTCGGACCCTTTATTCTTTTTCTGTTATGTTTTTGGAACAAGTTATCGAAGCATTGCTTGCAGGAGTGTTTGTTGCTCCATTGCGTGTGTTCCTGTCCAGGACCCGCTGCTCGATGTTCGGCAGCCCATGGTGAAGATAGTGGACCTAAACAGGCTGGGCGCGCGGCCTCAGAGAAAATCTTCCCAAGACTCGAAGCAGAATGGAACAAGTCTGTCCCAAGAAACGAAACAGAAGGACAACAAACAGACTTCTTCCCAAGACTTGAAGAAGAAGAAACCTTCGCCAGCCTCCGATGGTAAGCTGAGACTGTCTGATGAGGTGAGCCTGCTCGTGCTGGATGGTGGTTATGGGAAGAATAGTGGCGGCAGCAGCAACAACAGCAGCAGCGGTAGCGCCCGCAGCGCCAAGCCGCGCAAGCCCCCCAGCAACACAGCCAGGAAAAGCATCCGTAGAGCGCCTGACCGCCTCGACAATTCTGTTACGATCACCACGTCTTCAAGTGAGGTACGTCCGAGTGAAGATGCATCCCTAGACGTCTTAAAGTGGGGAGGGATAGACCGTTTTGAAGGGATGCCGTTCCGATCTTGGAATTCCAACGACGCATCCCTTGTGGGCGTCCATTTGTTGAAGATATGACCTTTTTGCATTAATCAGCTATTTTTCTTGTGCATTTATCTTAGGTAGATTTCGTAGTCGTACCAGTAGACTCACTTTTGAAAAATTTCTTCACAGTTCTTCGTTTCATGACCCCTGGATCCCAAAACCGCCATCAGCTCAAAAGTTTTTATATATATATAAATAAATAAATCTCGGTTCGTTAAATGGGGAAATCGAACGAAGGGGGGCGAAATGGGGGAATCTGGTTATTTGGCCATAACTCCCTTAATATTGCAACTAATGAAATTTGGTTTTTTCCGTGGGTCGTGTAACAGTATTTCTTGTACTTTTCTTGTAATGTTTTTGGATCCCACCCCTTATGGTTGATTAAGGGTGGAAAAACAGGGGTTGGCGTAACGTCACAACTCACTTATTTGGTGAGATATTGAGTTTATTCTTTTTGCTATGAGTTTCTATTAATAACATCTACAACTTTTGTCTGAAAAAGTTTTTTTAAAATCATTTTCATTTTCTGTCGGGGAGGGGGGGGGGGGGGGGGGTGAAATTTCAAAACTATATTCCTCTCCGTTGTTATTGGACGGAATGCATCGGGATTAACTGAAAATCTTCTTAATCGTCATTCTAAATGAATGTGGACTGCTTTTAGTGGATGGAAGTAATCTTCCGCCTACGCATTTCGGGGCTGTCGAAAGGAATTTTTTCATATTGGAGTCAGATGGAAATTTTTTGAGAAGATTTATTGAAGAATATCAAGAGACAGACGAAACACTGTGATTGTCACAATAAAATAAAGGTCTCATCAATTTCTTGTAAACAAAAGACAAAGCACAGGGATGGGGGATGGATGTATCGTGTGTGGGCACCAGCCATCCCTGAGTTGACATCCCAAACCCGTATCCCTGCCCGGCAGCCAGGACGCCGTCCCAAATGCATTCGTATGTGGCCACCTTTAAGGTAGTTAGATGCAGCGCTGTCTAAAATCATTAATCATTACCAATGACGGTTATGAAGATTTTCAGTTGATCCCGTACCATTCCCTCCAATAACAACGGAGATGTTACGTTTTGAAATTTCACCCCCCCCCCCCCCCCCCCCCGACAGAAAATACAAAAAACTTCTTGAGACAAAAATATAGTAAGTCGTAGGTAAGGCAAATGCATTTAAAAAAATCCCTTTCGGCAGCCCCGAAAGGCGTAGGTAGATTTCGAAGATTACTTCCATCAACTAAAAGCAGTCTAAAATCATTTAGAAAGACGGATAAGAAGATTTTCAGTTGATCCAATTGCATTATCTACAATAACAAACGGAGGAATTGAGTTTTGAAATTTCACCCCCCCCCCCCCTTAACAAGAAAATGAAAGTGAATTTACAAAAAACTTTTTCAGACAAAAGTTGTAGATATTATTAATAGAAACTCATAGCAAAAAGAATAAACTCAATATCTCACCAAATAAATGAGTTATGACGTTTTGTCTGCCCCACAGAAGGGAGGAGGTGGCGATCGCTCGCCTCCGCATTGGACATACCCGGCTTACCCACGGGTACCTCATGGCTCGGGAGGACCCCACACAATGCACTCAATGTAACACCCCTCTGACGGTGTTACACATCCTTCTTGAATGTCCCCTCTACGGGCCTAGCCGTCAATCCCTCAAAGGCCAATCTCTCCCCACAATACTAGCAGATGATGTCACTTCCATTCAAAGTCTTTTAAACTTTCTTTCCCAAACTGCCCTCCTCCCACAACTGTAAATTAATTTTTTCCCCACAAGTATTCGCGTGAACCCCTCGAGGGACTGGCGATTAACCCTATAAAAAAAAAAAAAAAAAAAAATGACGTTTTGAAAATTCAACCCCCCACCCCCTGCCTAAACGGTGCGTCGGACGAAAAACTTGTTCAGACAAAAGTTGTAGGTAATATTGAGGCAAATGCATTACAAAACAAAAGAACTCGATAACACAATAACAAACGGAGGAATTTAGTTTTGAAATTTCACCCCCCCCCCCCCCCCTAAACAAGAAAATGAAAGTGATTTTACAAAAAACTTTTTAAGACAAAAGTTGTAGATATTATTAATAGAAACTCATAGCAAAAAGATAAAACTCAATATCTCACCAAATAAGTGAGTTATGACGTTTTGAAAATTCAACCCCCCACCCCCTGCCTAAACGGTGCGTCGGACGAAAAACTTTTTCAGACAAAAGTTGTAGGTAATATTGAGGCAAATGCATTACAAAACAAAAGAACTCGATAACACCCCTAGGACACAAGTTATGAATTTTTTTTGTGCGCAAAACCCTCTTTTTCCACCCCTATTCAACCATTAAGGGTGGGATCAAAAAACGTTACTAAGAAAAGTTGTAGGCAGTACTGTTAGACGACCCTCAGAGAAAACTACGTTTCATTAATTGCAATATTAAGGGAGTTATGGCCAAAAAGCCAGATTTAGAAAAGGTCCCCCCATTTCCCCCCCCCCCCCCTTGGTCCGATTTCCCCCATTAACGAACTCGACCGAGATTTTAGTCCCTTATATTTTATTAAATAGTCAAAACCAATTATTTTTCAAAAATACGGCTGCTAGCCGTATATATATATATATAAACTTTTGAACTGATGGTGGTTTTGGGATCCAGGGGTCATAAAAAGAATAACTGTGAAGAAATTTTTCAAAAGTGAGACTACTGGTACGACTACGATAGGTAGATTTTTCTTCGAAATCTACCTAAAAGAAAGAACTCGATACCACCCTTAGGACACAAGGTATGCGTTTTGTTTACCAACCCCCTGCAACCATAAAGGGTGGCATCAAAAAACGTTCGACTCAAGAAAGTAAAAGAATTTCATTATTTTCAATAATAAAAAATAATTGCCAAAAATGGATTTAAAAAAAACTCCACCCATTTCCCCCACTTTTGTTTGATTTCCCCCTTTGCGATCTCAGTCTAGATTTAAGGCAAGTAAAATACGGCTCGTAGCGTGTTGACAAGTAAGTAAAAAAATGTATACATACCTACATAGATAGACAGATATACATAGAAACTTTTGAGCAGATGGTGGTTTCGGGATCCAGGTGCCATCAAACGAAGAACTGTGAAGAAAAAGTGAGACCATTTTACCAATGGTCTGAACTACAGTAGGTAGTATTTCTTCGAAGTCTATCTAAAAATGCATATCTTATTTTGATTTTGTCTCTTGTCTGAGTGGATTTTGTTTGTTCAGGTCGGGGTGAAGGGGATGGCGCGGAGTGTGAACGTCATCTCCATGGACACAAAGAACTCGGACGCGCAGAAGAGTCTGCTCAAGAGTTTGTGCTTGGAGGAAAAGCGGCCAAAGCGGGGGACAAGACAAGTGGCACAAGAGCCTGCGAGCACTCATCTAGCGCCTAACCTAGTGCCCCTCAAAGACGGCAACATTCTCTGTCAGAACAAGAACTTGAGCGTCGCAAGTCTAACACAGACTCCGAGCATGAACGGGCCAGTCTTCCTAGCGCAAAACACTCCAACCTTCCTGGCGAATTCGCAGAACCAAAACATTTACGCCTTGGCACAAAACAACCTGGGTGAAATCAGCCTGGTGCCGCTGGCCAACTTGTCCAGTGGAATCCACACTAACTTTGGAAACATGGCGAATGACACACTGCCACTTCAGAGCTCCTACCCGGCCATTCTTGTGAGTGGAGCTCCGCCTCCCCTCAGCCCCTTCACCACCTCCACAGGGGGTGTCCTCATCTCACCAACTCCTGCTATCCAGACGCAGGGGGGCAAGAGCGCCCCACGTCCTGCTATCCAGACGCAGGGGGGCAAGAGCGCCCCACGTCCTGCTATCCAGACGCAGGGGGGCAAGAGCGACCCACGTCCTGCTATCCAGACGCAGGGGGGCAAGAGCGCCCCACGTCCTGCTATCCAGACGCAGGGGGGCAAGAGCGACCCACGTCCTGCTATCCAGACGCAGGGGGGCAAGAGCTCCCCACGTCCTGCTATCCAGACGCAGGGGGGCAAGAGCTTCCCACGTCCTGCTATCAATACGCAGGGGGGCAAGAGCGACCCACGTCCTGCTATCCAGACGCAGGGGGGCAAGAGCTCCCCTCGTCCTGCTATCCAGACGCAGGGGGGCAAGAGCTTCCCACGTCCTGCTATCAATACGCAGGGGGGCAAGAGCTCCCCACGTCCTGCTATCCAGACGCAGGGGGGCAAGAGCTCCCCACGTCCTGCTATCCAGACGCAGGGGGGCAAGAGCGCCCCACGTCCTGGCACTATATTTGTCAAGACGGCTGCGTCACTTGGAGCGGCTGCGCCCAGCGCTCCAGATCCCATCCTTGAAACTGGCGTGAATCTCGACGTTAAAGAGGTATGTCCGCGTAGCTGGCGTGAAGCGCCACGCTAAAGAGGTATGTCCGCGTAGCTGGCGTGAAGCGCCACGCTAAAGAGGTATGTCCGCGTAGCTGGCGTGAAGCGCCACGCTAAAGAGGTATGTCCGCGTAGCTGGCGTGAAGCGCCACGCTAAAGAGGTATGTCCGCGTAGCTGGCGTGAAGTGCCACGCTAAAGAGGTATGTCCGCGTAGCTGACGTGAAGTGCCACGCTAAAGAGGTATGTCCGCGTAGCTGGCGTGAAGCGCCACGCTAAAGAGGTATGTCCGCGTAGCTGGCGTGAAGCGCCACGCTAAAGAGGTATGTCCGCGTCTCTGTCACACGGGTCACACCCCTGTCGATTCTCGACAGAGACCGGTAATTGCAACACCATTTCTCTCCTTCGATAGTATTTTTTCTTCCGTGAAAGCTAAACATAGTGTCCTACTGTCAATCATTTGTTTTGCGTTCGAATGGCATACCTACAATGTTTAGCTTTTAGAGCAGTCACGGCCAATGGGGCTGTTGCAATTACCAGTGTATTCAGTAGCGTAAGATGCAGCGCTTGGGAATGGCACGGTGCATCTTCTCGACGTACGAGTATAAGGTATCCTTACTCATACGACCGGATTAGCTCAATCTGACCTATGAAGCAAGGGGACTCAAGTTTCGAATGTGTGAGAAGAGGTGACGAAAGTTTGCGCTAGGCCCTGCACCTACTCACCGTATTTCTTATGTTAATCAGATCGCGGAGACGCATGAGGGCACGATCATGTCGGTGCTTCACCGCGTGGCAGACGATGGAGACCCTGACCCGCGCCTCAGAAGACTCAGTAATAGGATCAAGCGGGTCGAGTCGCAGCTTCAGCAAAAAGATGCAGCATACGGTAATAACTGCTCTCATGAAATCACATGGAGGTGTTAGCTAGTGATATAAGCCGAAATAAGGAAACAATTATGTAAATTGTTGTTCTAATTGTGTGTAGAGAGAGATATACCTAAATAATAATAATAATAACGAGCTAAAGCGCAGGCTCCGCCTGCTCTTCACCTCGCCACTGCGTGGGGCTAGACACCTCGGCCTTCGGCCTCGTGTTTTCTTCTGATTTTCAACGGTGGAGGAGTCCGTCCATCTAGCCGTGGCGCACCGCACCCCTAGACATTACCGAACAAACGGCGGTAGAGCCGCACTTAACTTCCTTGCCCTTGCCCCGTATCAAATTTGAGTTTTTTGTGTGATTTTTTAATGATTTGGTTTTATTCATAACGGGGTTATTTTTATGCAATCCAAAATCGGTTGAAAATTCCCTTAGACCATCTATCTTTAGCTCATAACCAATCTCATGCCTGTCATCAATTTATTGTTGTAGTGGCAAGTGCGTTCAGACCATAAAAAACGTGGATTCTTATTTGGAAACATTTTTTGAGAAAAACAGCCGTAAGTAATTTCCAAAATAGCGAAATTCTGTTCAACAAATGTTAGTAACGTTGTGTTACAGAAACGCAGCAAATTTCGTGCCAATCCGTCAATAAATGGGACTGGGGCCAAATCGATCGAAATTTGATCAAAGACGGCCGTAATTTTCAACTGTTTGAAATTTTATTCCAACGAACCCTCAAGCATCTATTTGCCAACACACTTAAGTATCAGTTTTCAATGTTATAGATTGGAAACTGTGCTTTCGGCGCTTGTCTGACTAAACAAAAACACGAATTTTGAATTATTTTTGCTAGGTTTTGGGCATTCTCTCTCTATAACGAATATTTCGTAACAAAACTCATTTTTCTATGACGAAAACTTTCTATTTTTTTTTAATTGGATTTTTTTTAAACATCAAGTTTTGCCTAAATTTTTAGAGGTTCATTTCTGAATTGGCAAAAATCTAATAGTCCCATCTTAAGTACCTCTACCTTTAAATTTGCCTAATAGCCCACATTATGCTGAAAACAACCCACTTCTCACCTTTAAAATCGGACAAATAATTAAAGTGTAGTACTTATGATTGTTTTCGTAAATCTCCGTATGGAGTCTATTTTTTGGAATCAGTTTTTTTTTTTTTTTTTTTTTAATCATCAAGTTTTGTCTAAATTTTAAGAGATTCATTTCTAAATTGACAAAAATCCAACAGTCCCGTCATTTGCCTAATAGCCCACATTATGCTGAAAACAAACCACTTTTCACCTTTAAAATCGGGCAAATAATTAAAGTGGTATGATTTTTTTCCTAAACCACCGTATGGAGTCTAGGGGTTTTGAATTTTGGCGGCAACCCGCCAGTCGTGGCAGTAGACGGATGGTCGGACATCCGGCTAGTGTGTCCGAATCAAAACATGGCCGTTTTTTTGCCGTTTTCTTATCTAAAAATATTTTTTTACGTGATATTTCATTATAGTTTCTACATGTGTTGCATATCAAACTTTAGCTAATTTAATGGCATCCATTAATTTGTCATTCTTTTTCTTCCTTCTTTCGAATCCGATTTTTTAATGCAGTTTCTGTAGCACTTTTTGTGGGATTTTTGACCAATACTTGTCTTTGAACGAAAAAAAACTGATACATCTTCACATTTGGCAACTAAAATTTGGTTCACCTGAAAGCCCATTTCATTCTGAATAAAACCAGTATAGAAAGGTACAATGTCACTGACTCTAGCTATGTTTAAAATGTGAAACTAAAGAGGAAGAAAACCCAAGATTTTTTCATGGCTAATTTTCCTCACCCAAAAAGACCCTTATAAACTTAAATGGAAACGTTTTCTTTATATTCGTCTTGTAGCACATCTCATGAGGAGTAAAATGAACCATTTCGATCACGTCTAGCCTCAAAGGTAAAAAATCGCCCCACTAAAAACCGACAGACTACACTACCCCTTTTTCTTACAGTGCGTCCGCTTATGGGAATCGTACACTAAACCACTGGTCTGCCGCACTCTAACCTGACATAGGGACAGCTCCTAAAGCGCGACCCGTCCATATTTTGAGGGCGAGACAATTTTAATATATAGACGAGCTAAAGCGCAGGCTCCGCCTGCCCTTCACCTCGCCACTGCGTGGGGCTAGGTCCGTCGGACTGGGGCCTCGTGGTTTCCGTTTGATTGCACGCGCTGCGCTGGCTTGTATCTCGCACCTACTTGCATTAGGTCGGAGGTATGAAAAGATCCATATTAAAAAAAATTAAGGGTCCGACAACAGTTGCACTTAACTTTCTCACCCCGTATGATTTTTTGGGGGGGGGGGGGGGATTTTTTGAGATTTTTTTGCGGGCATAATTTTTTAAGCAATTCAAAATGAAAATGACCCAAGAGCCGTAATTTTCAAGATAAGTTACGTAGTTTTAAACAAATGTACTTACCGAATTTCATGACAATCGGTCAATATATGTGAATGGCGCCGAAAGGATCGAACTTTGGTCCAAAACGGCCGTAATTTTCAACCAATTCAATTTTAGTTGCAAATGACCTCGAAGCATCTAGTTGTCAACACACTTACCAATTTTCAGTGTTATAGATTGAAAATTGTACCGTCGGCGCTTGTCCGACTAACAAAAAACATTATAAGCGTACGCCTTTGGAGTTGTTGGGTTAATTCTATAAACCACACCCTAAGAGCGGTTGGCGGTTTTTTGAGTTGTTGGGTTAATTCTATAAACCACACCCTAAGAGCGGTTGAGTTATCAAAATTTATCAAAAAACATGTCCAGATATTTACATTAGGTACCTACATACCGAATTTGAGCAAAAATCGGACGAACGGTGTGACGTCCAGTTGCGCGACAGACTGACGTACGTCGGACGGACATTGCTTTCATTACTGTGAAGGCATATAACCAACTACATACAATATAATCACCCTCTCATTGACAGAGAGCAGACATGGGTCATTATAAGAAGTATAGATACTACATTAAAATTCGGAAACTCGTCCAGCCGCGGCAGCGCAGCCCCCTTCGGGGTATTTATCGGACGAATGGTGTAGTAAAGCCAATTTCTCACTGGTTTCTTTTATTGCAACTGTTTTGCAAATGCTAGCATCGCATACCTCAAGAAAAGTGCTGTATCTCGAAAACCTGTGAGAAATTGGGAAATCTGCTTCGAACACTCCCTAGAACATTGTTAGGGCTAGGTACAGGCAAAATTTTCTGTCTTTCCAACCAAGGGTAAGTAAACCTTGAAAATGAATCGCCGCTCGCAATGTTAATTTTATGGGCGGCAAAAAATGCACCGTCAGGTATAGCGGACCCTTAAACGAAAGGCGTTAGAGCAATTTTACCTCACCATGCTACTACTACTTGCTAGTAACAAAAAAAAAAAAAAACCGAGTTCCGACCATTCAAAAACGTGGTTTCTCATATGGAGCGCTTTTTTAAAAAGAACGGCCATAATTACGAAATTCTGTTCTAAAAAATGTTTAAGCAACGTTGTTTTAAACAAAAGTACCAAATTTCAGAATAATCCGTCAATAACTGGGATTGTCACCAAATCGTTCGAAATTCAGTCAAAGACTACTGTAATTTTCTACTAATTGTAATTTCATTCGAAAGAACCCTCAAAGATCTATTTGCCAACATACTTATCAATTCATATAATGTTATAGATTGAAAACTGAGCTCTCGGCGCTTGTCCGACTAATGAAAAACACAAATCCCATCAAAAAGTACTTTAAACTTAAAAGGATCGCTCGGCCATGATCTTAGACAGGTACACATCAAATTTCATCAAAATACTTATATAGGCTGTGTGTTTGTTTTAGAGAGAGAGTATATAAGGTACCTATATGCTATTGTGTTTGTTATAGAGAATATTCGTTATAGAGAGCGAACTCGTCATAGAGAGAGTATTGTAGGTTATAAAGTGGGAATTTTCGTTATAGAGAGGAACCTCGTTATAGAGAGAGTGTTGTAGATTATAAAGCGGGAATGTTCGTTATAGAGAGGGACCTCGTTATAGAGAGTGTTGTAGATTACAAAGTGGGAGTGTTCGTGATTATAGAGAGGGACCTCGTTATATATAGTGTTGTAGATTATAAAATGGGAATGTTCGTTATAGAGAGAGACTTCGTTATAGAGAGAGTGTTGGTGATTATAAAATGTGAATGTTCGTTATAGAGAGAGACCTCGTTATAGAGAGTGTTGTAGATTATAAAGTGGGAGTATTCGTTATAGAGAGAGACCTCGTTATAGAGAGAGTGTTGTAGATTATAAAGTGGACGTGTTCGTTATAGAGAGGGACCTAGTTATAGAGAGAATGTTGTAGATTAAAAAGTGGGGGTATTCGTTATAGAGAGACACCTCGTTATAGAGAGTGTTGTAGATTATAAAGTGGGAATGTTCGTTATAGAGAGGGACCTCGTTATAGAGAGAATGTTGTAGATTATAAAGTGGGGGTGTTCGTTATAGAGAGACACCTCGTTATAGAGAGAGTGTTTTAGATTATAAAGTGGGAGTGTTCGTTATAGAGAGACACCTCGTTATAGAGAGAATGATGTAGATTATAAAGTGGGGGTGTTCGTTATAGAGAGACACCTCGTTATAGAGAGTGTTGTAGATTATAAAGTGGCGTGTTCGGTATAGAGAGACACCTCGTTATAGAGAGAGTGTTGTAGATTATAAAGTGGGGGTGTTCGTTATAGAGAGACACCTCGTTATAGAGAGTGTTGTAGATTATAAAGTGGCGTGTTCGGTATAGAGAGACACCTCGTTATAGAGAGAGTGTTGTAGATTATAAAGTGGGGATGTTCGTTATAGAGAGGGGCCTCGTTATAGAGAGAGTGTTGTAGATTATTAAGTGGGAATGTTCGTTATAGAGAGGGACCTCGTTATAGAGAGTGTGTTGTAGATTATTAAGTGGGAATGTTCGTTATAGAGAGGGACCTCGTTATAGAGAGAGTGTTGTAGATTATAAAGTGGGAGTGTTCGTTATAGAGGGACACCTCGTTATAGAGAGTGTTGTAGATTATAAAGTGGGAGTGTTCGTTATAGATTGTTCGTTATAGAGAGGGATCTCGTGATAGAGAGAATGTTGTAGATAATGTAGATTATAAAGTGGGGGTGTTTGCTATAGAGAGACACCTCGTTATAGAGAGTGTTGTAGATTATAAAGTGGGGGTGTTCGTTATAGAGAGGGGCCTCGTTATAGAGAGAGTGTTGCAGATTATTAAGTGGGGGTGTTCGTTATAGAGAGACACCTCGTTGTAGAGAGTGTTGTAGATTATAAAGTGCGAGTGTTCGTTATAGATTAGGACCTCGTTATAGAGAGAGTGTAGTAGATTATAAAGTGGTAATGTTCGTTATAGAGAGGGACCTCGTTATAAAGAGAGTTGTAGATTATAAAGTGGGAATGTTCGTTATAGAGAGGGACCTCGTTATAGAGAGTGTTGTAGATTATAAAGTGGGAGTGTTCTTTATAAATTAGAACATCGTTATAAAGAGAAGGTTGTAGATTATAAAGAGGGAATGTTCGTTATAGGGAGTGAGTGTTTGTAATAGAGAGAGTGATCGCCAGGACTTCCTTACCGTATATACTTACCTACTTATCGGTGAAAAAGAAAAAAATGAAAAAAAAAAATCCCGCCAGTATTCGATCCCTGACCCCCACACATGATAGGCTACTGTTGGAACCACTGCTCTAATACCACATAGCTGAGTTTGGAAGCCACAGTCCCATATAACCAATAGTCTCTGTCTCATCTGTAACAAACTCACTTTTCTATGACGAATTTTGAAAGGTTAATTTCTAAATTGTCAAAAATTCAATAGTTTCATCTTTAGTAGCTTTATTTAATTAAATAATATAAAAAATTAAATAATTAAATAAATAATTCTACGTTTTTCCAAATTCCTTTGGCATTTCATTTGACCGCCCTTGTCGTCTGCTAGAAATGGCGCGAAATCAAATATCCGAAAATAAATCAGTTTTTTTATTATTTTTTAAATTATTTTTTTTTCTGTATTTTCTCAAAACATTTTATGCATGTATTGTATATCAAATTGTAGCTTAAACCATGACATCCATTAATATACCTTTTTATTTCGTTCATCTTTAGAATTCGGTGTGATATGTTAGTTTCTGTAGAATTTTTTTAGTGGTTTTTCACGTATGATGGTCAATGATGCGCTTAGAAATGGATATTTCTTCAAAGTTTGGGGTAAGCTTTGCTGTTTCTTAAAGCTTGATTCATTCCGAATAAGAAATGTATAAAAAAGTATAATGTTATCGGTTTGGCGTGTGTTTAAATTGTAAATTTAAACAGCGCTACAAACCAAAAAATTTCCAAAAATCATTTTCCTCAATCAAAAAGTCGTTTATCTCGTTAGCTGACCCTGTTTTGTTTGTGTTTATCTTGTAGTGCATTTCATGAGGAATAAAATGAGCTATTCAGATCAACTGTAGCTCGAAAGATGCAAAAAGCCACAAAGAAACCCCGAAACCCTACACTACCCCATTTTCTTAGAGTTCCGCAACTCGTTACTTTTGCACGGCCTCTTAGGGCTCAGCGATTTTACGTTTATTATAACTTGACATGCGGAATCTCTGTAGTGGCAAACACAATTTTGGGACACCGAGAGGATTTTAATATAGTGGGATAATGTATTTAAAGTCACACACAACAACTACAGAGTTAATAATAGTGCTGACTTACTGAAACTACAGACTAGGACTAAAAACTACCACTAAAGTAACCTAGGTATACTTAGAACGTTAACTACAGTTTAAATTGTTCCTAAAGCGGAGCTGCGGTTGGAGTCCGAACAGAAGTTACGAGACAAGGACTTAAGAACGAAGCAACTCGAGTCACAGCTTCAGCAAAGAGATGCAGCATACGGTAATAACTGCTCTCATGAAATCACATGGGGGTGTTAGCTAGTGATATAAGCCGAAATAAGAAAACAATTATGTAAATTGTTGTTCTAATTGTGTGTAGAGAGAGATATAATAATAATAATAATAATAATAATGTATTTAAAGTCACACACAACAACTACAGAGTTAATAATAGTGCTGACTTACTAAAACTACAGACTAGGGCTAAATACTACCACTAAAGTAACCTAGGTATACTTAGAACGTTAACTACAGTTTAAATTGTTCCTAAAGCGGAGCTGCGGTTGGAGTCCCAACAGAAGTTACGAGACAAGGACTTAAGAACGAAGCAACTCGAGTCACAGCTTCAGCAAAGAGATGCAGCATACGGTAATAACTGCTCTCATGAAATCACATGGGGGTGTTAGCTAGTGATATAAGCCGAAATAAGAAAACAATTATGTAAATTGTTGTTCTAATTGTGTGTAGAGAGAGATATAATAATAATAATAATAATAATGTATTTAAAGTCACACACAACAACTACAGAGTTAATAATAGTGCTGACTTACTAAAACTACAGACTAGGGCTAAAAACTACCACTAAAGTAACCTAGGTATACTTAGAACGTCAACTACAGTTTAAATTGTTCCTAAAGCGGAGCTGCGGTTGGAGACCGAACAGAAGTTACGAGACAAGGACTTACAGTGTAATCAGGTTGTCAAGGCCACGAAGAAGAAGCAGTGGTGCGCGCTGTGCGGGAAGGAGGCGCTGTTCTACTGCTGCTGGAACACCTCGTACTGTCACTACCCTTGTCAGCGGCAGCACTGGACCGCTCACATGGCAACCTGTGCACAGGTCGCGCGCAATGCACAGTCAAAGAGGAGCCGTTGGGTAAGTTTTGAGTTCAGACGGAATATAAGTACATTTGCTATTTGTTTAAGTACGTTTATTCGACAATTTTTTGAGGACACTGTTGGATATTTTAATAATGTTCTGAAATATAAGTAATGTGTCTTTTCAACGTCAGAAATCTACTGGCTGTGTTGTGATTTTACGAAGTATAATTCTCCAATAGGTTCATCAAATATTCGTCGGAAAAAACAAACAAAAAACACGATTGAGTGGTTTCGCTTAGCAGTTTATAATACCAACAATCACTGCTTGGCGAGAAGCCATAATTGTACCCATACCTAAACCTGGCAAACAGCCGACATCTGTCGGTTCATATCGGCCAATATCACTAACTAATTGCTTATGCAAAATCCTAGAACGGATGGTCAACTCTCGCCTTACGTGGCCCCCAGGACCAATGGGGGATGTTGCCTCCTACCCAGTGTGGGGGTAGGATAAAACACAGCACACAAGACCACTTAGTTCGAGTCAGTACCTATATTCAAGACGGTTTTGTAAAGCATCTTCATACCGTGGGCCTGTTTATGGATCTAGAGAAAGGGTACGACAAAACTTGGAGGAAGCTTATCCTCACTCAGCTAGAGGAGTGGGGGCTGAAGGGTAACCTCCCTCTTTTCCTTTCCCAATTCCTCCGTGACCGCACCATGAAGGTTCGTTGCGGAAATGCTCTTTCCCATCCCCTAGAGGTAGAAAATGGCATTCAGCAAGGATCAGCCTTAAGTGGGACGCTGTTTAATATCGCGATCAACTCAATTACAAGGGCCCTACCCCCTGATATTATGTACTGCCTATATGTTGACGATATCGGTATTTTCTACTAACACACCTCCCTCTCGGTTGTCGAAACTATGATTTCCCGCGTCCTCATCCGATTGGAACACTGGGCGACCCATAATGGTTTCTCCTTTTCACATGAGAAAACTGTTGCAGTCCACTTTTGCCGTAAAAGAAAATGCACGACGGAACCAACTCTATACCTCCGCCATGCCCCAATTAAAATTTGTGCTCCACACCGTTTTCTCGGGCTTCTATTTGATAAGAAACTTACCACATATCACTGATCTCAAACAGCGAGCTCTCAAAAGCCTAAATGTTCTCAAAACAGTCAGCCATCACCACTGGGGCGCTGACCGCAAAACCCTCCTGTGGCTATATCGTTCCTTGGTTCGATCGAAACTTGACTATGGCTCCGCCATCTATGACTCAGCCAACGGCTCACTGTTGGAAAGTTTAGAAGTAGTCCACCGGCAAGCCCTTCGTCTCTGCACTGGTGCATTCCGATCTAGCCCCAAAGTAAGCATCCTGGTCGAAGCGAATGAGCCCTCTCTCGCCCATAGGAGACGAGAACAGACTCTAAGATATTACTTTCGCACATCTAATCAGCCATCTCACGTCGCCTACGAATCTATCAATACCTGTCCAAATGAGGAGATTTATGACCACCGCCCTCGCTCAGCAAAGCCCCTCAGCTACCGGGTGACCCAACTTTACCGTGAGCTAACTCTTCGACGACCTGAGCCAGAGAGAGCTCCGTCGGTGATACACCCGCCCTGGTGCATAAACACCCTCACTATAAATACTGAACTTCGTGAGGTCGGGGGAAAGGGCTCCACTCACCCCCTACTAATGCAGAAGCGATTCGCTGCTATTCGAGATCGATATCCTAAACCTACGTGGGCTCATTTTTACACAGATGGCTCAAAACACGACAGTGGCGTGGGTGCAGCTTTTTCTCACGAGGGTGAATTTTTTCTTTTCCCCCTACTCCCTTACTGTTCCATTTTCACGGCTGAACTGGTCGGCATCCTCGAATGTGTCCAGTACATAGTGGAGAAAGGGATTGACCGTGGTGTCATCTTCACTGATAGTCTAAGTGCGGTGCTGGCCCTCGACAGCTCAACACCCACAACCAGTCTACTCTTGGCAATACGAACACTCCTGTATCACATGCTAGGCAGAGTCACTGTTGTCTGGTGTCCTTCCCATACAGGCATTGTCGGGAATGAGTTGGTTGACGGCGCGGCAAATGACGCCGCCCACATGATTTCTGCCCCCCTCCCTTACGTTACTTTAAAGGACCACAACCTTCTTATAACAAAGAGTTTGCGGAACCAATGGCAGGACTCTTGGCGGGCTCAGAACACTGCCCTCCCTAATAAGCTTTATCTCATTAAACCTATTATTGGCAAATGGCCCACGTCAATACAACCCTCTCGACTCTGGGAAATAGTTCTCACCCGCCTTCGCATAGGCCACACACGGGCTACCCATGGCCACCTCATGTCTAAAGACCCACCCCCACTTTCCAGCAATGGGACTGCCCAATATTAGAAGATCTCTTATAGACTCTCCGTAACATCTTAAGAAGGAAGGGATAGTATTCCTGTGGTTATAAAACCCAGGGAGAGTATGAACGAATTGAACAAAACTGTTTTTCACTAAAAAATATCAATTTCGGACGCCATTTTCAGGACCCGTGTGAGATCTTAAGAAGAGGCCCTTGTGTGTAAAAGCACAGGTCGATATATTTCAGGTATAGTATGGTCTGTGGCCAAATGCACATTTGCAATAAAAAGTGGGTCAGTTTGCTTTTTGAGACTTTGAAAGTGGGTTGAAATGCATAGCACCCACTGCCCTCCCTAATAAGCTTTATCTCATTAAACCTATTATTGGCAAATGGCCCACGTCAATACAACCCTCTCGACTCTGGGAAATAGTTCTCACCCGCCTTCGCATAGGCCACACACGGGCTACCCAACCCATGGCCACCTCATGTCTAAAGACCCACCCCCTAATTGCAACGCCTGCGGAACCCCTGTCACCGTCAACCACCTCATTACCGCCTGCACATTATATATTACCCACAGAAATAGCTACCTGGGATCCCGAGATTTGACAGACCTGCTCGCTGATTGCCCCAGGGCGTCAGCGAGTGTTTTCAACTATCTACGAGCAACGGACCTACTCAGACAAATCTAATAATAAGTACCCAACATAATTCCTTTCAAAAAACCTTTCCAAAATTACCAAACTACTTCCACCACTTTCTAAAGTCCCACTCTTCTGCGCATATGCATATGCTCGCTGAGCGTCGCGCGTAATATAATATTAAAAAAAAAAAAAAAAAAAAAAAAAATACCAACAATTTGCATTGTGTCTAAAACTGTTGCAGATGTGAACGGAGATTGAGCAGCTGTGCCCTACCGAGGTCGTAGTCAAGCTTGAGGACCCATGGGAGACAAGTTGGCAGACTAGTTATCCAATTGAAAGCACAGCTATTTTAAATGAACACAACTAAAGCATCAGCAAGCACGGTATGGAAGACCATATTTTTCTTATATTTTTTTCTTTTGAAATCGTATGAACAATTTACTAATAGATCCGGCCCTTGTAGGTACGCAGCCCTGTGGGCAGCCTCTCGTGTGAGGGAGGTGGACCCACGTTCCTCTCTAGGCATCGATAAATCTGTCTAGAGTGGGCGTGTGTCCGCCAAACTCGCTGGAGGGCTGTCAACAGGGATGCGCCCTCACAGGGGTGCGTTGAGCGTTCCCCTTTTTCCCCCATTTAAGTCGCAAAGTAATGTCAAGAAGACATACTTAGTATATACACAATGAATAATTTACGGATGCATCCAGTGAAAGTCTGATATTTTAATGTCAGTATTATTGAATTGATAATCAGCGTAAGGCTGTTAAGTACAGTGTATTAATTCTGCTTTCTTATAGAGTCTTCATACAAGGTATGATAAAATTGTTAGACTGATTTTTATTTAAAGTAGTGTCCTGAGTGCAAGAATGCTCAGCGTTACCGTAAGAGAGTCTTGCCTCTCAACTCATACTGAAAACCTTCAGAGGGGAGGTTTGGCCCCCTTAATAGAAATGCTGAAGGAGTTGCCCTTCATTCAAATGTAATCCTAGTATTCTCACTTGTAGTACCTACTCCCTTCCTCTGGTTTTTAACTCGCAGACTCCTTGCCGGGCGGCTGCCCGGTGCTTGCCTCCGCTGCTATACAGAAGCCTACCAACAAGTTCCTTGGAGTGGGAGGCCTCATGGAGGACGAGAGAGGGAGGGCAGGACTTCCCGAGTCACCCCTGCCTCTCTCGGTCTTCCAGAGGCCGCCCCTTCTAAACTGCTTAGAGTGTTGTCATCTTTAACTCGCAGACTCCTTGCCGGGGAGACAGTGTTGCTCGCGTCCGTGGTATCCTCAATCCACACGTGTCTTCTGGGTGGTGCTAAATGAGCAACAAGGCGCGAGGATAGCCTTAGTAGTGCGACTCATGACTGGTCTTCGGTCCGGTAGAAGCGCATTTGCTAGAACCAACCTCAAGAGCATGGGAACGGATGCTTTAAGGGAAACCACCGCCCGCCGTCGCTGGGCTAATCACCCGCACGGTTGATTCAAAGATTCAGAGAAATCAAGTGGGCCTCGGAACAGGACGGATACAACGGAGACGACTACGCGAGGAAAAAGGACTACGATTTGGAACGTGGAATATAACGACGCTATCGGGAAAAGAAAGAGAGATTGTAGAGGAAATGCTCAAATACAGAGTAGCGGTACTTGGAATATGCGAGGTACGGAAGAAGGGAAACGGGCTGCAGACCCTTGACCGAAACTACGTCCTGAGATACTCGGGCGTGCCCCACGGGGAAAGAGCGAAGGAAGGAGTGGGGATCATAGTCACAGAAGAAGCTGATAGGCGGGTCACTGCGTGGCAGGCAGTGAGTTCACGTCTAATGGTGGTAGACATGGAAACCGATATTCCCATCTCCATTATACAGGCTTACGCACCAACAGAAGACTCCAGTGTTGCTGATAAAGACGCCTTTTTCGAGGAGCTCCAGAAGCAAATAGAAAAGGTGGAGAGTAGAAATCGGAAGGTCATCGTCATCGGGGACCTAAATGGAAGGGTTGGAAGTGATACAGAGGCAAGCCAGGGATCGGTGGGACCGTGGAGCGGGGAGGACGTTCTCAATGGAAACGGGAACCGAATCATAGACCTATGCATTGCGAATGAAATGATCGTGGCCAACACGTACTACAAACACAAGAGGATTCACCAAATCACTTTCGAGTCTTCGCTGTACTCTAGCATCATAGACTATTTCCTTATACCGAAAGAGCTCAAGAACTCAGTCAGAGATGTGAAGGTGGTGAGAGGCGCCGAGCTCTCGACTGACCATCATCTACTAGTAGCGGACATGACTTTCACGTGTGGCAGGCGTAGAAAGAGAACCGGTTACCAGAAGATAAGATGGGAGAAGCTGGCAAATGATGAGGTAAAGGAAGAGTACCAGGGGAGAGTGGAAGAGCTAGTACAGCAGGCCTGTCCACAAGGGCAGGACGAGGTGGAAGAAAGGTGGCACATCTTGAAGACAGCTGTACTTCAAGCATGTGTGGAAGCCTGTGGAGTGAAGACCGTGAAAGAAGGGGTAAAAAGCAGTAAGTGGTGGAACGAAGACGTGAAAGCAGCAGTAGCAAAAAAGAAGAGAGCATGGCAGCTTATGAAACGGACCGGAGACCCCAGGCACAGAGAGGAGTACATAAGAGTCAGGAACGAGTGTAAGAATACAGTAAGGAGGGAGAAGCGACTGGCATGGCAGAAGTTCGGTGAGGATATCCAACAACACTATGTATACGACAATAAACGTTTTTGGAAGCTGTTACGGCACTTAAGAGGAAAGTACGGAAGGAAAGTTAGGAGTATCAAGAACAGTCAAAACCAGCTCAAGGTCGACACGGAAGAGGTACTTGAAGTGTGGAGAGACCACTACGAGAGGAAGTTCAAAGAGGAAAGGCCGACGGTAGCAGTACAACGCAGACAAGTTGAACGAGACGATGACATAGAGGAGGAAGAGATATCGGAGGAAGAGGTGGCCAAGGCGATAAAAAGGATGAAGAACGGAAAGGCAGCAGGTGATGATAATATTGTACCGGAGATGGTCAAGGCAGGTGGCAGCGTCTTGATCGAAATTATCTCCAAACTCTTCGCTGTTGTGTGGCGGGAAGCTCGGATTCCTAAAGACTGGCAGCGCAACGTCATCATTCCCCTCTACAAAAAAGGAGACTCTTCAAACTGCGACAACTACAGGGCTATTTGCCTCATAAGCGTCATGGCGAAACTGTACTCTCGCGTACTTGAGAACAGACTACGTGCTCTTGTTGAAGGGGACCTTGAAGAAGAACAGGCAGGTTTCAGACCACATCGGCAAACGCAGGACCACATTTTTTCAATAAGAACCATATTGGACAAATGGATAAGCAGAGGCAAGACTGGCTATCTTGCGTTTTTAGACCTACAGGCCCGCCTTCGACAATGTTCCAAGACAGGAAATGTGGCAGGCCCTGGAGAAGAAAAACACACCTAAAAAGCTAACGGCCGCTATAAAATCCATGTTCGAAACAGTTGAAGGTGTGGTAAGATTGGACGGAAAGATGTCGGGAACTTTCCTTCTCGAAAAAGGAGTCAAGCAGGGTGACAGCTTAAGTCCCCTGCTCTTCATTATATTTACGGATGAGGTGATGAAGACCTGCAAAGGAAGATGCGATAAATCAGTTGTAGGGATGCGTAATATGCGACCGGTGAGGTGTCAAGCGTTGGCGTACGCAGATGATGTGGTGCTCCTAGCGGACTCCAGCCGGAAGCTACAGCAAGCAGTCACCGAATGGACTGAGACCCTGAAGGAGAGAGGAATGACCATAAATAAAAACAAAAGCCAGGTGATGATGGTTGCTAGAACAGATGAGCAGGTGGGAAGCCTGCAAATAGACTGTGACGGACAGCAACTAGCTCAGGTTGAGAGCTATGAATACCTAGGCACTACGGTACACCAAACTGGAAAGCTCCACGGGGAAATAAGGAAACGGGTCCAAAAAACAACCAGCGCATATTACTCACTCAGTCGGTGCGTCTTTGGGAAGGAAGAAGTGGACAGGGAGACAAAGACTAGAGTGTACTCAGCTGTCCTCGAGCCCATCCTTTTGTACGGAAGTGAAAGCTGGACGCCGACGAAGAGTGACTTGAGCAGGGTGAACGCGACCCAAATGAAGTGCCTGAGGAGAATAGCCGGAAAGACCAGGCATGACCGCGTACGGAATGACAGAATCCGCGAAGACCTCCAGGTACCAGCAGTGAGCCGTAGGATCGAGGAGCGGCAACTCTCGTGGTTCGGGCATGTAGCTCGGATGCCAGAGGAGCGTGGACCACGGCAGTTCCTAGAAGCGAGACCCCAAGGCCGGCGTCCCAGAGGCCGTCCGCGGACGACGTGGGAGGAAGTGGTGACACAGGTGGCGGAACGAAGGGGCAAGACAATGCGCCAGCTACGAAGTCTCTCAATGAACCGGACTACTTATAAAGACTGGGTCCGAGGCCTCCCCCTAACACCCTAAAAGGGTAGAATAGGGAAGAAGAAGAAGAAGAAGAAGACTCCTTTGCCGGGCGGCTGCCCGGTGCTTGCCTCCGCTGCTATACAGAAGCCTACCAACAAGTTCCTTGGAGTGGGAGGCCTCATGGAGGACGAGAGAGGGAGGGCAGGACTTCCCGAGTCACCCCTGCCTCTCTCGGTCTTCCAGAGGCCGCCCCTTCTAAACTGCTTAGAGTGTTGTCATCTTTATTTATTTATTAGTTTTTCTAAGCAGGGACGTTACACCTCTGAAACGCCTTTTGCAATGAAAATCTCAAAATCGAAATTTCGCACGATGACATAACTTTCTCAGCCCATGTATTACATACGGGCGAGAAAGTAATAAAACTCGATTCTTAAGTTTTTCACGTTTATCGGTGTGATTAGGATGTTGAATAATCAAATTTTGTAACAGTTGAAGGCTCTGGAACCATATATAAGAGTGATTAAGTAACTGCTAAGTAATCTTCCTAGACTCACCTATCAACTCAGTGACTAGAGCCATGGCCTGGTAGGAGCCGTAGCATTACCTTGGACTGCATTGGTAAGACACAGTTCTTACTCCTTATTATTTAGAAGTATGCAAAAGGTTTGCACTATTATTGGGGCAACTTCGGTATTGACTCCATTCAGCAAAAGGGTTACAACAGCTCCAATTATTCCTATGAGTACCTATCTTCAATTCAGATAATAGACAATTTCTTTGCGCATTCCACTACCTATTTAAACCAGGTACCTATAGAGGATAAAAAGCGTATTAGATGGGAGGTAGAAGTATACCTACCTACCCTGGTACTCTTTCATAGCTAAGTAGGTAGGTACAGGTAGGTATGGTGCGCTTAAGAAAAAGTGTTAGGTAGGTACCCATCTCATTTGGCTCCCTGCAGCCTGGGGTCCCTGCACCCCATTCTCGTTTATACTTACCTGGCTCCCTGCAGCCTTAAGTATTTACCTGGCTTTCTGCAGCCTTAAGTATTTATTTGGCTCCCTACAGCCTTAAGTATTTAACTGGCTCCCTGCAGCCTTAAGTATTTATTTGGCTCCCTGTAGCCCAAGGGTCCCTGCACCCCATTCTCTTATACACTTACCTACCAAACTTAGTTCTAAGACAATATTTCTCATTATATTGTAAGGCAGGTAGCTATCGCATATCAGCCCCTGTTCTCAGGCTCCTATTTACCGTTATGCCCGTGACCTGGCTTCACCCCCAGCCAGGCACGTAATCCAAGCTGGTTGCGCCCATACCTAAGATGCGATAGCTACCTACCTACCTTGCCGGCCTCTGACTGGTTAATCACCCTGCATCAACATGCACGGCAGTGCATGCAGCCAAGTTTTAAAGAAAAAGAAAGCGCGACAAAGCCTCGAGCACTGCCAGCATGTTATACAGGAACCAGAGTTGTGCACTTTTCGTGCCTCTCTACAGGAGGCAAGGGGGCGTGGCTCGAATAGTGGGTACCCTTCTCCTGTAGTAGGGTCCCACGGGACCTCCAAAATTAAATTTCAAACTTCTACGTCCAACCGTACCTGAGCAGTGACATCCCAAACTTAGCTGTTTTTGAGGGTCACTCACTGACTGACTGACTGTCTGACTCACTCACTCACCTATACAAATTATAAGCATGTTCCAGCGGTACGATAGAGCTGAAACTCGGCATACTTGTAGGTACCATCCCCAAAACACCCAGAAAAATCGCAAACCCGAAGTACCTACAGTATTAAAGGTTCAGGTTCGATTCAAAGTTCCCATACTAACTTATGGCAGATATTTACAAAACAAATACTGCCTCCTGCTTCTTGTCCTTCCAGGTAATTTGTGTAGATTCGCCAGGCAACTTACTTTCAGGTACGAGTAGGTACATTTCAGGTACGGGATAATAATTTGTGTAGATTTGACAGGGAACTGGTTTTCAGGTACTGGGAGGTACTTTCCAGGTATGGCAAGGTATTTTGACTCCATTCGACAGTCAACTTGTTTTCAGGTACGATTAGGTACATTTCAGGTATGGGAAGGTAATTTGTGGAGATTCGACAGGGAACTCATTTTCAGGTACGAGTAGGTACTTTTCAGGTATTTCAGGTATGAGATTGGTAATTTGTGTATGGTTGACAGGGAACTGGTTTTCAGGTACTGGTAGGTACTTTCCAGGTATGGCAAGAAAACTTGAGTCCATTCGACAGCCAATTGATGTTTTACCTACTGGTAGAAACTATTGAACCACCTCACAAAAATTATATGATATCCGACCAAAAACACTCCGTGTAAAAAACGCAGCCAAGTTTATAACCCTTCAAAAATTAGCCTAACTCAACAGCCCTTAAAAGGGTTTGATATAAAAAATGTTGGCCAAGTTCTCCACATTCCCGCTATCACTCAGCCCCCAAAATTAGTGATATCACTTATTACAGGGCCAAGTCTTTGGCGCGAATCACAAGGATGTTGGCGACATAGTTTGTCATATACCTGCTTTCCAATACCCCCGGACCGCAGCCCCCATCCAACCTTAGTCTGTGTCTATGACCGGCTGTGACGCTTACGTGATTTGCGCCAAGGACTTGGCCCTGTAATAAGTGATATCACTAATTTTGGGGGCTGAGTGATAGCGGGAATGTGGAGAACTTGGCCAACATTTTTTATATCAAACCCTTTTAAGGGCTGTTGAGTTAGGCTAATTTTTGAAGGGTTATAAACTTGGCTGCGTTTTTTACACGGAGTGTTTTTGGTCGGATAGATTTTACTTGTTTTGGACATTAAAAATCACCATTCGCAAACTGTCTATTACCTGCTCGGCCTGCTCCAGACCTCTCCACTAAACAGTGGAATAAATAATCGAAAGCACTGATTCATGTTAAACTATATAGGTATGAAGGAAAGCAGAAAAAAACGGCTAAAACGTTTCTTGCATTCTTCATTTTTACACAGATGGCTCAAAACACGACAGTGGCGTGGGTGCAGCTTTTTCTCACGAGGGTGAATTTTTTCTTTTCCCCCTACTCCCTTACTGTTCCATTTTCACGGCTGAACTGGTCGGCATCCTCGAATGTGTCCAGTACATAGTGGAGAAAGGGATTGACCGTGGTGTCATCTTCACTGATAGTCTAAGTGTGGTGCTGGCCCTCGACAGCTCAACACCCACAACCAGTCTACTCTTGGCAATACGAACACTCCTGTATCACATGCTAGGCAGAGTCACTGTTGTCTGGTGTCCTTCCCATACAGGCATTGTCGGGAATGAGTTGGTTGACGGCGCGGCAAATGACGCCGCCCACATGATTTCTGCCCCCCTCCCTTACGTTACTTTAAAGGACCACAACCTTCTTATAACAAAGAGTTTGCGGAACCAATGGCAGGACTCTTGGTGGCCATGCTCAGGTGAATATGCATGAGGGTCGATCTGATATAGAGCCGAGGGCAGTGTTCTGAGCCCGCCAAGAGTCCTGCCATTGGTTCCGCAAACTCTTTGTTATAAGAAGGGCTCTATATCAGATCGACCCTCATGCATATTCACCTGAGCATGGCCACCTTCTCCATACTCACCCTGTTCAAATGATCACAGATAAGTTCAGACTTGGGAAAATTGTCCCTCTGTATGGGCCTCTTCTTAAGATCCCACATGGGTCCTGAAAATGGCGTCCGAAATTGATATTTTTTAGTGAAAAACAGATTTGTTCAATTCGTTCATACTCTCCCTGGGTTTTATAACCACAGGAATACTATCCCTTCCTTCTTAAGAAGTTACGGAGAGTCTATAAGAGATCTTCTAATATTGGGCAGTCCCATTGCTGGAAAGTTTCAACGAGCAAACTCACCCAAAATGGCTTACTCCTGCAAAAATGCAATTAGGCTACAGTATAACATTGGCGCAAATCACAAATCGCGAGTTTTTTATTTCAAGTAATATTTCAGTTGTAGCTACGTCTGTGCTTATTTGAAATTACGTCTGCTGTGTCGACAAGAAATGGATTCGACCTATTTAGCTATAGGTACCTACTTATCCGCATTTATTTTTATTGCAATAGGTTGGTGCACTGTTGATATATAACTTAGGTAGGTATAGTAACTGCGGGCAGTCTACTGAGGTCTACCGATGCTTCTTACATGGCCAATAGAGTTACCCGTATATAACGTCAACTACCTACCATGTTTTTTGACAGATCGCGGAAACACAACACATATTTTTTATTTTCATTTGGCGAGAAAGTAGGTATTGTTTTCGTGCAAAATTTCGAAATTGTGATTTTAGGTTTCCCATGATTGTAAGTAAGTAAGTAAAAAGTGCTTTCTGGTTTCTGTCCGTCCGTCAGTCCGTCCGTGAGCCCATCTGTCAATTCAAGGCTCTAGAGCCTATAGCGTTCATCCGATTTTGATGAAATTTAGTATACGCCTGTTTAAAATCAAGGCCAAGTGGTGATGTTTCAAGGAATTTTGGATTGATGAAAAATTGCAGCCGCTATTGCCAAAAAGTGGTTAGTCGGACAAGCGCTGACGGTAGGTACACTTTGAAAATTGATACCTACATGAGTTGATACATATTGTGTTGTCAAATAGATGCTTCGAAGGTCACTTGCAACAAAAAATTTTTAATTCAAAATTGTGGCTGTTTTGGACCAAAGTTCGATCCTTTCGGCACCATTAACATTTATTGACCGATTATCATGAAATTTTGCTCTACGGACCCAACCAAAGGGTCTAAGTCTTCCAGCTTCATCTGGCCCCAACAAACTACTATCATGAAATTTGGTAAGTAGGTATTTGTGTAAATCTATACGTAACTTAAACATTTGTAGAACAAAATTTTGTTACCTTAAAATTACGGCCGTTTTTGTCAAAAAAAAAGTGTTGAAAATTAGAAACCACGTTTTTGAATAGTATAGTATTGGTAAGTAGGTACTATTACAGTAAATGAGTGACAGTCTTGAGATTGTGTAACAGCAGTAACCTCCAAGAGGGATTACTGTGAAACCACAGTTACCTTTTTTTTTTTTTTTTTTTTTATTACGTTTTGTTGACCTTGCCCCACCAAAAATAGGTGGAACTAGAGTATAAAACGCCTGGTTGCCCAGTTAAATTACAAATTTAGAAATTCCTCTAAACTATAAAAAACATTTTCAAGTAAATATGATTTTAGCAATTTTTTAAATATCGTTAAACTTTCTTCAGATTTAATTTCAACCGGGAGAGCGTTATATAGACGAACACCTAAAATCGGAGGACTGTTCAAACGAAGGGAGGTAGCAAATTTGCCTACATGACATGTATATTTGAACACGACCGAGTTTTATAAGAGTGAAAGTTTGAATCAAGAGGGAAGTGTTCTGGGTGTTCGCGAACAAATAATAATACCTGATAAATGAAAACACAAGGAGCAGGGAGAATAGAGAATTTCTGAAAAAGTGACCTGCAAGAAGTATACGCGGTGGCACTTTAGCCATGATTCTTATGCATCTCTTTATACATCTCTTTACCCTCGAGTCCCATACCATTAAACGGTTTACGGATAGCTCCAGAACCATTTCTGGTACGGGAGCAGGAGACTCTGGCCCCAGGGTCAAGTACCTACTCCGAGGCCCTGACCAGGGAGGCTACCATCTACCAGGCAGAGTGCCTACAGACGAACCTGGATCGGAACTACCGATCAAGGAGTATTGCAAAAATGCCAGACAGCCGGGCCGCCCAACGGGCGATTAGGGGCTACACAGCTAGTAACCTCACCTCACAGCTAGTGTTGGAGTGCAGAGAAAAGCTAAATACATTAGCTAGTCTGAATAAGGTAACCCTGGACACCAGGCCTGTCTCCAGAAAGCGGTCATGGGGGGGGGGGGGGGGGGGTTTCGCCTATATTTTTTTGCTTCACGTTGGCATTACCATGTTAATTTTCCACTCATGGGGGGGGGGTTTAACCCCCCCCCCCGTGGATACGGCTATGCTGGACACGATGGCCATGAGTCTAATGACCATAGCTTGCTAAGGAAGGAGCTTCCTCCTCCTTTGTCGGACTAGAACCCTTTTGTGGCGCTGGGGACGCTTTCGTCCGTCAAGAAACAAGAACGGCGTAAGGCAGCTGAACACTGGACCTCACTGCCCGGACACCGCCAGGCCAAGCTACTCCTGGGCAACTATACCAGAGCAAGAGGGCACAACAGTGCGTGAGCATGGGCAGGAGGCAGCTTCGTATTATCACAGGTTTCCTCTCTGGCCACTCCAACCTGAATGGTCACTTGACCAAGATCGGAGTGAAGACCTCCGATCTGTGCAGATTCTGCCAGGAAGGCACCGAGGACCCGGTGCACATCCTGTCAGATTGCGGAGCTATCGCCTGCAAAAGGGCAGAGTGTCTGGGCAACCTAATGCCAATGGTAGGGGATATAGGTACCCACCACGAATCCCTTCAAGATCCTCCAACTCCTCATGGAGACACGGTCACAAATTTACTGGCTGTGATGTGATTTTATGGTCGGTTACATCTGGACAAATGTTTTATCGACAAAAATCACTCCAGCATATTAGTCACCACATAGTTCATTTCGGACTTTAAAAAGGCATAATATTATAGTTCAGAATATAGAAATATTCAATAGTTTCCACATAAAGTGTGCAGAAAAACGTAAACAATTGAAATAGTGGCCAAATACGAAGAAATTCATGAAGGCACAATGGAGCCGTCACAGCGGCTCCTGACCCTGACCTTTTGGCAGGTGGCCAACCTACTTAGTGGTCCATAAAAAACTTGGGACTGTGGGAACAAGGATTTCTTTTGTTAAAAATGTGCAAAACATACCTATACCTAGGTATATAAAAAATATATTTTATGTATATTCATTTGCACATTTTTATGGAACTTCTTAATATTTTCCTGCATGGAAATGGAACTATATATAGGAGTTTTCAGGTAAACCGCGCATCGTTCGTTCTTTGAGTTAGGTAGGTAGGTAATAGTCCAGTGTCTATTTCAGTGTTTTCTCACTAGACCACGATGATGGTGAAAAAATAAAGGCAAATTCTAGTGGAGATACTACCAGCCGATAATTTATTTTAAAAATCTTAGAAAGTAGGTAGGTACCTAAATACTGTCTATAATAATTAAGAGTTACTGTATTGTAGATGCACTTATTAATAACAAATTAATATTTAATTTATTTATTAAGAATTAAATACTTTAATATTAATAAGTAGGTACCTACCTATTTATTGGTATTTAATCCCACTATATTAAAATTGTCTCGACCTAAAATCTTCAAGGGGGGTCAACTACAGAGATTCCGCATGTCAAGTTATAATAAAGGTAAAATCGCTGAGCCTTATGCGGCCGTGCAAAAGTTACGAGTTGCGGAACTCTAAGAAAATGGGGTAGTGTAGGGTTTCGGGGTTTCTTTGTGGCTTTTTGCATCTTTGGAGCTACAGTTGATCTGAATAGCTCATTTTATTCCTCATGAAATGCACTACAAGATTAACACAAACAAAACCGTGCCAGCTAACGAGATAAACGACTTTTTGATTGAGGAAAATGATTCTCGGAAATTTTTTGGTTTGTAGCGCTGTTTAGTTTTACAATTTAAACACACGCCAAACCGATAACATTGTAGTTTTTTATAAATTTCTTATTCGGAATGAATCAGGCTTTAAGACACTGCAAAGCTTACCCCAAACTTTGAAGAAATATCCATTTCTAAGCGCATTATTGACCATCATACGTTAAAAACCACTAAAAAAATTCTACAGAAACCAACATATCACACCGAATTCTAAAGATGAACGAAATAAAAAGGCATATTAATGGATGTCATTGTTTAAGCTACAATTTGATATGCAATACATGCATAAAATGTTTTGAGAAAATACAGAAAAAAAATATTTAAAAAATAAAAAAAAACTGATTTATTTTCGGATATTTGATTTCGCGCCATTTCTAGCAGACGCCAAGGGCGGTCAAAGGAAATGCCAAAGGAATTTGGAAAACCTTGAATTATATTAAAATAAAAACTATTTAATTTTTTATATTATTTAATTAAATACGTAATTAAATTTAATTAAATAAAGCTACTAAAGATAAAACTATTGCATTTTTGACAATTTATAAATTAACCTTTCAAAATTTGTCATAGAAAAGTGAGTTTGTTACAGATGAGACAGAGACTATTGGTTATATGGGACTGTGGCTTCCAAACTTAGCTATGTGGTTTTAGAGCAGTGGTTCCAACAGTAGCCTATCATGTGTGGGGGTCAGGGATCGAATACTGGCGGGACTTTTTTTTTAATTTCATTTTTTTCTTTTTCACCGGTAAGTAGATAAGTATATACGGTAAGGAAGTCCTGGCGATCACTCTCTCTATAACAAACACTCACTCACTATAACGAACATTCCCTCTTTATAATCTACATATCTACAACCTTCTCTTTATAACGATGTCCTAATTTATAAAGAACACTCCCACTTTATAATCTACAACACTCTCTATAACGAACATTCCCACTTTATAATCTACAACTCTCCCTCAATAACGAGGTCTCTCTCTATAACGAATATTACCACTTTATAATCTACAACCTTCTCTTTATAACGAAGTCCTAACCTATAACGAACATTCCCACTTTATAATCTACAACTCTCCCTCTATAACGAGGTCTCTCTCTATAACGAATATTACCACTTTATAATCTACAACCTTCTCTTTATAACGAAGTCCTAATCTATAACGAACACTCGCACTTTATAATCTACAACACTCTTTATAACGAGGTCCCTCTCTATAACGAACATTCCTACTTTATAATCTACAACACTCTCTCTATAACGAGGTCCCTCTCTATAACGAACATTCCTACTTTATAATCTACAACACTCTTTATAACGAGGTCCCTCTCTATAACGAACATTCCTACTTTATAATCTACAACACTCTTTATAACGAGGTCCCTCTCTATAACGAACATTCCTACTTTATAATCTACAACACTCTCTCTATAACGAGGTCCCTCTCTATAACGAACATTCCCACTTTATAATCTACAACACTCTCTATAACGAGGTCCCTCTCTATAACGAACATTCCCACTTTATAATCTACAACACTCTCTCTATAACGAGGTCCCTCTCTATAACGAACACTCCCACATTATAATCTACAACACTCTCTATAACGAGGTCCCTCTCTATAACGAACACTCCCACTTTATAATTTACAACACTCTCTCTATAACGAGGTCCCTCTCTATAACGAACACTCCCACTTTTTTATCTACAACACTCTCTATAACGAGGTCCCTCTCTATAACGAACACTCGCACTATATAATCTATACAACATTCTCTCTATAACGAACACTCGCACTTTTTAATCTACAACACTCTCTATAACGAGGTCCCTCTCTATAACGAACACTCGCACTTTATAATCTACAACATTCTCTCTATAACGAACACTCGCACTTTATAATCTACAACACTCTTTATAACGAGGTCCCTCTCTATAACGAATATTCCCACTTCATAATCTACAACACTCTCTCTATAACGAGGTCTCTCTCTATAACGAACACTCCCACTTTATAATCTACAACACTCTCTCTATAACGAGGTGTCTTCTCTATAACGTACACCCCCACTTAATAATCTACAACTCTCTCTATAACGAGGTGTCTCTCTATAACGAACACCCCCACTTTATAATCTACAACATTCTCTCTATAACGAGGTGTCTCTCTATAACGAACACTCCCACTTTATAACCTACAACACTCTCTATAATAACGAGGTCCCTCTCTATAACGAACATTCCCACTTTATAATCTACAACTCTCCCTCTATAACGAGGTCCCTCTCTATAACGAACATTCTCTTTAACATGTAACAAACTCTCTATAACGAATATTCTCTATAACAAACACACAGCTTATATAATTATTTTGATGACCCAATTTTGATGAAATTTGATGTACTTACACCTGTCTAAGATCATGGCCAAGGGATCCTTTTAAGTTTAAAGTAGAAAATTACTTAAGAATAATTAAAAATTCGTGTTTTTGATTAGTCGGATAAGCAACAAGAGCTCAGTTTTCAATCTATAACATTAGGAATTGATAAGTATGTTGGCAAATGGATCTTTGAGGGTTCTTTGGAATAAAATTACAATTAGTAAAAAATTACAGCAGTCTTTGACTGAATTTCGATCGATTTGGCTCCAATCCCAGTTACTGACGGATTATTCTGAAATTTAGTTATAGGTAGGTACTTTTGTTTAAAACAACGTTACTTAGGTACTTAAACATTTGTAGAGTAGAATTTCGTAATTACCTATGGCCGTTCTTTTTAAAAAAGTCCTCCAAATGAGAAACCACGTTTCTGAATGGTCGAAACTCGAAACACATTTTGCAAACTGAATCTTAATAAAATCACAAAAAAAAACGAAAATTTGATACTGAGTGAGAAGGTTAATTGCGGATATTGTAGGACCCTTGATTCTTTTTTTTTTTTTTTACTAAAAAGTAGGTAAGTAGGTATGGTGAGGTAAATTTGCTCTAACGCCGTTCGTTTAATAAAAGTTTAGAGGGCGTCAATCTAGCCGCAGCGCGCCGCGGACGACCTTCATAGAAAATTTAAAAAAACCATGAGGCCGAAGGCCCAGGTGTCTAGCCCCACGCAGTGGCGAGGTGAAGAGCAGGCGGAGCCTGCGCTTTAGCTCGTTTATTATTAATTACTTTATTGTATTTAGGAATTTTAATTACCTTCGGGTCGGGTTAGTGCAGTATAGCAGGTCACACAGCATCTAAAAAATCTGAAATCTTGAAAAATATTATATACTTATAGCAACCCAGGTGTGTGGCCTCAAGTCCCCACCCCGATGACACGTCAACGATGAAGTTCTCTACCTATACTTGTCTAAATTGTAAGTTAGTAAAATAAAATACCTACTTGAGCATACCACGTTGATTAAAAATTAAATAATTGAATTAAATTTATTTTTTACTAAATAAATAAATTAATTATTAAGGCGGAGTGATAGCAGTCTTTAAGGCGTCACTTCAAACTTTTCCAAGATGCCCGAAATTAACCACTTTTATAGTGGAGCAATTTATGCAGTACATTTGAAAATTCCAAGATCTCACCCATGACCCCCCTGAAACTCCCTCTTACGGGCGCCTATGGTCAACGCCACTAATTTCTTGAAATAGATCACCCTCAACATAGATCGCAATATTTTTATTTCATCCCTCTATCTTGTCCAGTGGTTTCGCTGGAAAACTAGTAGCACGGGTGGTCTAGCTGAAACACCCTGTATACCAACAGTGCACAAACCTATTGCAATAAAAATAAATGCGGATAAGTAGGTACCTATAGCTAAATAGGTCGAATCCATTTCTTGTCGACATAGCAGACGTAATTTCAAATAAGCACAGACGTAGACGTAGCTACAACTGAAATGTAACTTGAAATAAAAAACTCGCGATTTGTGATTTGCGCCAATGTTATACTGTAGCCTAATTGCATTTTTACAGGAGTAAGCCATTTTGGGTGAGTTTGCTCGTTGAAACTTTCCAGCAATGGGACTGCCCAATATTAGAAGATCTCTTATAGACTCTCCGTAACATCTTAAGAAGGAAGGGATAGTATTCCTGTGGTTATAAAACCCAGGGAGAGTATGAACGAATTGAACAAAACTGTTTTTCACTAAAAAATATCAATTTCGGACGCCATTTTCAGGACCCGTGTGAGATCTTAAGAAGAGGCCCTTGTGTGTAAAAGCACAGGTCGATATATTTCAGGTATAGTATGGTCTGTGGCCAAATGCACATTTGCAATAAAAAGTGGGTCAGTTTGCTTTTTGAGACTTTGAAAGTGGGTTGAAATGCATAGCACCCACTGCCCTCCCTAATAAGCTTTATCTCATTAAACCTATTATTGGCAAATGGCCCACGTCAATACAACCCTCTCGACTCTGGGAAATAGTTCTCACCCGCCTTCGCATAGGCCACACACGGGCTACCCAACCCATGGCCACCTCATGTCTAAAGACCCACCCCCTAATTGCAACGCCTGCGGAACCCCTGTCACCGTCAACCACCTCATTACCGCCTGCACATTATATATTACCCACAGAAATAGCTACCTGGGATCCCGAGATTTGACAGACCTGCTCGCTGATTGCCCCAGGGCGTCAGCGAGTGTTCTCAACTATCTACGAGCAACGGACCTACTCAGACAAATCTAATAATAAGTACCCAACATAATTCCTTTCAAAAAACCTTTCCAAAATTACCAAACTACTTCCACCACTTTCTAAAGTCCCACTCTTCTGCGCATATGCATATGCTCGCTGAGCGTCGCGCGTAATATAATATTAAAAAAAAAAAAAAAAAAAAAAAAAAATACCAACAATTTGCATTGTGTCTAAAACTGTTGCAGATGTGAACGGAGATTGAGCAGCTGTGCCCTACCGAGGTCGTAGTCAAGCTTGAGGACCCATGGGAGACAAGTTGGCAGACTAGTTATCCAATTGAAAGCACAGCTATTTTAAATGAACACAACTAAAGCATCAGCAAGCACGGTATGGAAGACCATATTTTTCTTATATTTTTTTCTTTTGAAATCGTATGAACAATTTACTAATAGATCCGGCCCTTGTAGGTACGCAGCCCTGTGGGCAGCCTCTCGTGTGAGGGAGGTGGACCCACGTTCCTCTCTAGGCATCGATAAATCTGTCTAGAGTGGGCGTGTGTCCGCCAAACTCGCTGGAGGGCTGTCAACAGGGATGCGCCCTCACAGGGGTGCGTTGAGCGTTCCCCTTTTTCCCCCATTTAAGTCGCAAAGTAATGTCAAGAAGACATACTTAGTATATACACAATGAATAATTTACGGATGCATCCAGTGAAAGTCTGATATTTTAATGTCAGTATTATTGAATTGATAATCAGCGTAAGGCTGTTAAGTACAGTGTATTAATTCTGCTTTCTTATAGAGTCTTCATACAAGGTATGATAAAATTGTTAGACTGATTTTTATTTAAAGTAGTGTCCTGAGTGCAAGAATGCTCAGCGTTACCGTAAGAGAGTCTTGCCTCTCAACTCATACTGAAAACCTTCAGAGGGGAGGTTTGGCCCCCTTAATAGAAATGCTGAAGGAGTTGCCCTTCATTCAAATGCAATCCTAGTATTCTCACTTGTAGTACCTACTCCCTTCCTCTGGTTTTTAACTCGCAGACTCTTTGCCGGGCGGCTGCCCGGTGCTTGCCTCCGCTGCTATACAGAAGCCTACCAACAAGTTCCTTGAAGTGGGAGGCCTCATGGAGGACGAGAGGGGGAGGGCAGGACTTCCCGAGTCACCCCTGCCTCTCTCGGACTTCCAGAGGCCGCCCCTTCTAAACTGCTTGGAGTGTTGTCATCTCTATATTATTTAATAAGTTTTTCTAAGCAGGGACGTTACAAGCTGCAATAAAGGCTCTCAAAAATCCACGAACTAAATCTATTCTCGTTGAAAGCTGTAAGAGCGTTCTAAACGAGCTCGGTGGCAATAACAGTGTCCAAAAACTTGAATTACGCGGTATAAACTATACGAGCCGTCAGGTGCTGCCCCCTGCCGGCCAACCTACCAACCGCGCGGGCCGGTTTGAAAAATCCTGCCCAGAACGGTCGTATGCTAGTACTTCGAAAAATACACTGGTAAGTGTGCTAACACAAAAATAAACATGGTATTTCGAGCCAAATATCGGATATCACGCTGTGCAATGATAAAAAATACAGTCCACTTTTAAGTATATTCCGTGCGTGAGTGTTAAGTACTACGGTCACCGAAAAATGGCAAGTAAATTCAATTTTGACGTTTTAACCTTTCGTAAACAAGACCTGTTCGCGCAACTGACGGTGCTGAACGTTAGAGCAGCAGGTAATGCGACGCCAGAAGATGCTGTGATCGTTCTGGACGATGTGAATCGCATACGTGATACGTTTCGAAACTTAAAAATCGATATATTTAAATACAATGCTCGGGTTGATGAAGAGGAAGATAGGGTTAACGTGAATGATTTTCAAGCTTTTGATGATCTGATGTACGTCATCACTAGAACGTGCTCCGCGTTGCGTGCTAACGTACCTAATCCTGTTGTACCTATTCAACCTAATCATGCTGTACACCGTGAAAAGTTATCCTTAACTCATTGGGATGGTAACATAGGGGGATGGAATTCGTGGTATAGCGTAAGTACTGTAAAATAATTTAATAAAAGCAGCCCAAAAAATACTGAATAAGTAGTTTCCCTGAAAAAAAATCGTTATGTAAAATAAAATCATAGTCACTTTAACAGGACATGGGAGTGGTCTTATTTATTTCTGTTCATCTAAACCAAAACAAAGCACTTTTTCTCACGTTATCATAGAAACTAGGCTATTTATTGAAATAAAAATATTTTAAATCTTGAGTCAGTGCTTTTAAGAACATAAAGTAAGAAAAAATTCATTGAAATGACTTTTGGTTACTTCAAGTGTTTGTATTACCAAACATCAACAAACCCACAGATCCAAAACTTGGAGTGAAGTAACCAAAAGTCATTTTAATGAATTTTTGTTTACTTTATGTTCTTAAGAGAATTGACTAAGTAAGTACACTGTTATTATTGCAATAACGAGGTTAATATCGATGATAATATGAGAAAAAGTGCTGCGTTTTGGTTCATGTCAACATAAATAAACATAGCCTGTCCCAATTCATCTTAATCGGAGGGTCCCTGGTTCGAATCCCGGTACCGCAGATTTTCTGTTGGTAGCATGGATGTTTACAGTGGGTATCAATAACCTTTCACGGTTAATTGAATAAAAACGCCTTTAATAAAAAGTTAAAAAAAAAAAAAAACCCCCCTTCTACGGTGGGCATCCTGGGTAGAACGGAGCTGGATGTATAATAGAATCCACAAAAAAAAAAAAAAAAAAAAAAAAAAATCGTGAGAAGACTTAGGCTGGTTTTCACCACTTAAGTGTACCTACACAATAACGTCCTCGGATGTTATCATATGACAAGTTATCTTATGTTATCTTATGGCAAGTGATATTGGAAGGAAACAAGTGCAGTCGCAAGGCACTTGTCATAGGCTAAACATTCGATATCATAAATCCTATCGTTATGGTGAAATCCAGCCTAAGCGTACAATAGTTAAAACCAGCACTGCCGCTGTTCCCACCGCCAAGATGGGCAAGCCCAGGCGGTGCCTGACGGGGACGCCGCGCGTTACCTGAAGGTGCTGCTGCTGCTGCAGGACTCGTAGAATGTCACGAGCTGCATTGTGATTGGCCACTGCGAGCAGCACTCTGTGTCAAGATAGGTAGCGGAAATCACACGAGCCGAAACGGGCGATACTCGATTCCAACTGACAAGCAAAAATAAAAAAATGTGAATCAAAGACCTATACTACAATATGGCATACTGTATTTAGCACGGTAACTGCACCACCATTTCGATCAACGGAATTTGTTCTCCAGTGAAAGCTAAACATAGTGTCCTATTTGCAAGGCATTTGTTTCCCGTTCGAATAGCACACTATATTTAGCTTTTACAGCAGCCACGGCCATTGACGGTCGTGCAGTTACCAATTATCCAGTTCCGTAGATTTCAATAGGCTGCTCACCGGTGGCCATTATTGTCTGGACTGATTTGACCCCTTGACCTTATTATCGTATGAAGTATACTCGAAGTTACTCATACGTGAAAGGATACATTCGAGTTCTTATAATGAATTTTAATTCTCTTCTTACCGTGGCTCGATCTAAAGCCTTTTTGGACTCAATGTGTAAAAAATCCGGCCGTTCACTAACAGGATCAGGTCCGTCCAACCGGATGTAATGCATCTGGGCCCGAATCAAATTTAAACAGTTCTTATAGGCTTCCACTCCCGCCATCAGTGAAGCCCAACGTAGCTGCGACTTCGGGACGTCAAATATACCCGTTGTTTTGTTAAAAGTACTGCAACGACAAAACAAATAGGTAATGTACCCAGACAAAAATGTTAACGCAGTATAATCCTCACCATGCGTCAAATAACCATGACCTGAAATTGTTTTCAACTATTTCAGAAGTTTCCTTTGGCATAATGTAACAGACTCGTACGTTCATTGTGATATGGGTCGACTGATGTTTATTTGCGTTCACATGGACCAAAACAAAGCACTTTTTTACTTTCTCGCTAGCCATATATGGCGAGAAAGTATTGTTTTCGTGCAAAATTTTGAAATTGAGATTTTGGGTTTCCCATGATCCTGGGGGTCCCCTGAGTCCAAAAAAGTGGTTTCTGGAAAAAGTCTGTCCGTCCGTCAGTCCGTCCGTCAGTCCGTTCAGTGCTCTAGCGCCTATACCGTTCATCCGATTTTGATGAAATTTGGTATGGACCTGTCTAAAATTACTGCCGAGACAAATTTTCAAGGATTTTTTGATTGGTCAAAAATTGCGGCCACTATTGTCAAAAAACCGCCAAAATAATTCAAAAATCGTGTTTTTGGTTAGTCGGACAAGCGCCGACGGTACACTTTTCAATCTATAACACTGAAAATTGGTAAGTGTGTTGACAAATAGATGCTTCGAGGTCAATTTCAACTAAAATTGAATTGGTTGAAAATTACGGCCGTTCTGGACCAAAGTTCGATCGTTTCGGCGCCATTCACATTTATTGACCGATTGTCATGAAATTTGGTAAATTTGTGTAGAACCATGTAACTTAAACATTTGTCGAACAGAATTTTGTTATCTTCAAAATTACGGCCGTTGTAGTCAAAAAAGTGTCGAAAATGAGTTGAGAATGAGAAACCACGTTTTTGAATGGTCGGAACGCATTTGGGACTACAGTAATAGAATGACAGCCATGAAACTTGGTGGGAGTGATCTCAGATAGATGCTCTTGGGTCATTTTCAACCGATTTTGGATTGCTTAAAAATTACGCCCCCAAAAAAATCTCAAAGAAATCCAAAAAAAAAAAAAAAAAAAAAAATCACATGGGGCGAGAAAGTTTAGTGCGACTGTTGTCGGACCCTTTATTTAAATTATCATCGATACTAACCTCGTTATTGCAATAATAACAACGTACTTACTTCGTCAATTCTTAAGGACATAATGTAAGCAAAAATTCATTAAAATGACTTTTGGTTACTTCACAGTGTTTGCACAGCCAAAAAGACTCCACATTTTGGATCAGTGGGTTTGTTGGTATTTGGTTGTGCAAACACTGTGAAGTAACCAAAGGTCATTTTAATGAATTTTTGCTTACTTTATGTTCTTAAAAAAATTGACTAAGTAAGTGCACTGTTTTTATTTCAATAGTGAGGTTAGTTTCGATGATAATATAAGAGAAAGTGCTTTGTTTTGGTTCAAGTGAACATAAAAAAAACATCACCCTGGGGATGTCCCCTTAAGACCGTCTACGCAGTCGTGTTTGTTTACGTTTTTTCAGCACATTTTATGAGGAAAATATTGGATATTTAAAAGTTCTGAAATATAATATGTCTTTTTAACGTGATAAATTATGAGGCTAAAAGGCTGGATTTCACCAATTTAACGTGAAGACTATCGTGTACACGATAGCGCTGTCGTATCGGTAAAAAATGTTTACGGCTTTCACCATGCACCGTTACCGTTTCGTTAGCTTTCAAGTGGATTTTCCGTGCGTTAGCGAAAACGATAATTTTCATACCTGCGACTCATTTGGTGTAGTCTAATGTAGTCTAATCAACATTTTAACTTCTTTCTCTGAAAAAATAGGGGTTTTTTCACTTTTATTTCCACTTTTATATTGAAATTGTTGAAATAAATTTGACGTAAACAAAGTAGGCGAATTCTGTTGACACAACAAAACCTAACGAGAGGATGTCTGCTTTTTCGAATCGATAGCTATTCGAACGTTAAAAGGCACTATCGTGAGGTGGTGAAATTCAGCCTTAGTTGTGATTTACGATTGGTTAATTTTGGACAAATTTTTTGTTGACAAAAATCACTCGATTGTAAAATCACCACACAGCCTGTTAATTGTGGCAGTTAAAAAGCCATAATATTATATTTTAGATAATTTCAATATCCAATAGTTTCCTCATAAAGTGCGCAAAAAAAACGTTCACAAATAGCGAATGTAGGTATGTTCCGTCTTAATATCAGACGCTAGCCTATGCGCTGTGAATAGTGAAAGAGCAATACCACAAGAAGTAGGTGAGCCTCATAAAACAATAGCCGGTGCAGAAGGCATCGAACCCAGCATCGTGGAATGTTTCAGTCGGTATTGAGTCAACCGAAGGGGCGAAAACCATCATCTTGCTTCCAGACCCTTCCCGAAAGTACCTGAAAGCAAAGCACTACTTTAGTTATTCCCGAAAGTACATGAAAGTAAAGCTCTACTTTAGTTAGTCGATGAGACCAGGACAAGTCTAGTAACAGGACCATTTCAAGAATATCCATCGTGCTCGTGCTCAGCTGGCAGCACCAGCTCCCCAGCACAGTACACCGTGAGGACCTACAGTTTTTTGTAGGTTCCGAAACACCACATCGTAACCAAACGTAAACAAAGCAGACGAATTCTAGTGACACGACAAAACTTAACGATAGGATAAGTTTTGCGGCTACTTTAACGATCCGATAGCTATTCGATCGTTAGAAGGCACTATAGTGAGGTGGTGAAATTCAGCCTTAGTCTCTAAGACAACCACCAAGACCACTCGGCTAAGGATGCCGTCTACGCGCTCGCTTCCATTGTTGCCCTTTTTAAGGCCGTTCTTAAAGTCGTTGGTCACATATTTGATGCTTCCTACCCCGTAACATGGGAGATACAAATGAACGTAAGAATTATATACGTACGTATACACATCTTCGAGACTGCTGACATCGTGTTGAATTAAAGCGGGAATTACAATACATAATTCCAAGATCCTGAATATTAAAGTGAATTATAATAAAACAAAGGTTTGATTTTAGATATATTAATTTATAATTAAGGATAATAATAATAATGATAATTGAACTTTGTATCTCGGTTTTTCTAAAAATGTATGGTGCAAGAAGGAACCCGCCAGTACGCCGTTGTTGTTGTTCACCTGTACTAGTAAGAAATGTCCTGCCTATTAAAACTAAAATAGAAAAGTCCACAGTGTTCTTATTAAAAGTAAAACGCCTCAACAGTGGTAGCAGAGCGTGGTTCGCCAATCAAGATCTCATTGGCAGTAAAAACTGTGAGTAAAATCGTAAAAACCCCCTAAGATGTCAGACAGGCAGGAGGAGGCAGGCATAGAAAAGTTGAAAGATGCAGAGTCGTACCAAATTTGGAAATTCCAAATCGACATCTTTCTTAAAAGTTCTGGGCTGTATGCCATTGCTGATGGAATGCAAAAGTGCCCCGAAACCGATGAAAAGAAAATAGCAGAATGGAAAAAGCAAGACGCAAAAGTTCAAAAACATCTCGTGACAACTATAGACAAGAACCTGCTTGTGCACTTGATGTCGTGTGCAAATTCCTGTGAAATGTATGTGAAGCTAAAGACTATCTTTGAACGTGATACCGATCAGCAGAAGTGCAATCTTCTTACTAAACTGTACCAGTTCAAGTTCGATGAAAGTAGAAGCGTCGCAGAAAACATAGCCGAACTTCAAAACATCGCCTTCAGATTGACAGCCCTAAAGGAGAACGTGAGCGATTCCATGGTCGTAGCCAAGATCCTGAGTGAGCTGCCAGACAAATACAGACATTTTTCGACGGCTTGGGAATCCACTGATGTTGCTGAAAGGACGATAGCCAACCTGAGTGCCCGGTTGCTGTCTGAGGAAGCCAAGCTGAAAGAAACCGAACCTAATAAGGAGAGTAACGTTTCTTTTCTAGCAGGTAGTAATAAATATAAAAACTATAAGTGCCATGCCTGTTCTGGCTTTGGGCACATTGCACGAAACTGTACCCGTAAAAGTAAAAATAACAATAACAGTAATAGTAACAATGGTTACAAAAAGCCTTGCAATATTTGTAAAAAGACCAACCATCTGGAGAAAGACTGTTTCTTTCGCAACAGAGGTAACAACAATGGTAACAACAGTAAAAGTAATAACAATAACGTGTTTCTAACAAACAATGATTGTTTTTCAGATTCTCATACTGGTTGGACTGTGGACAGTGGAGCGAGCTTTCACATGACGAATAGCGTTGAATTTCTGAAAAATGCCACGCCTAAGACTACTCCTTTCACGGTTGCAAACAACCAGAAGATGGAAGGTGAAGCTATTGGCACGGTCTGTGCTGAGAAATGCAGGCTCAATCAAGTCGCTTTCGTACCTAAGTTAACTGCTAATCTTATATCGGTGGGTCGAGTAACTGAGAACGGTGGTTCTGTTCTGTTTACAAATGATGGTGTAACTATAAGTAAAAATGGTGAGACTGTTTTAACAGGTCGTAAAACGCAGAATGGTTTGTTTACTGTTGATATTGGTAATGTAAAACTTGAGCCTGAACATGCTTTGCTTGTGCGAGACGCACAAATTTTGCATCGAAAAATGGGCCACTTGGGCATTAAAAATTTAAAAAAGTTAGTAAAAATGGCAGATGGTGTAAAAGAATCTGAGTTACCAAAAGATGATGAGTTTCTTTGCGAAGTTTGCGTCAAAGCGAAACATGCGAGGAGCCCGTTTAGTGGTGAATTGCCGAAAGCTACTAGAGAGCTTCAGATAATACATACAGATGTATGCGGCCCCATTGAAACAGAAACGTATGATGGAAAGCGTTATTTCATCACTTTTCTGGACGATTACACTCACTATTGTGAAGTCTATCTTATGAGTAATAAGTCTGAAGTGCCAGAAATCGTAAAAAGTTTTGTAACTAGAGTTGAGAATCAAAAGCAGTCAAAAGTGTGTACCATTAAGTGTGACAATGGCACTGAGTATTTACCGATTCGTGATTGGTGTAAAAACAAGGGTATCACTGTAGATACCACTGCTCCGTATAGTCCTCAGATGAACTCAAAAGCAGAAAGATTAAATCGTACCTTGTGTGAAAAAATGAGGGCTCTTATTTTTGACTCAGGTCTTGAAAAATGTATGTGGGGCGAAGCACTCAGAGTGTCCTGTTACGTCACAAATAGAAGTCCTACTGTCTCGTGCGACGTCACACCCATTCAACTGTGGACCAAAATGAGACCAGATTTAAGTAAACTAAAGTTGTTTGGCTGTGACACCTTTGCGAAAAATTTGAGATATACTAAAAAGCTCGATGAACGATCCGAAAAATTGAAATTTGTTGGTTACGCACACAATGGTTTTCGTTTGTGGGACAGTGTAAAAAGAAAAGTGATCATATCACGTGATGTAAAATTTGGAGATGTCTCTCGTGACATTCGTAGAAATGATTCTGTTGTTCAACTTGAGCTTGAGTCAGACGACGGTGTGGATGACAGAGATGATGTTGATGTGTCTCCGGCTCAGCCTCAAGTAGATGAACACAGTACAGGTGATGAGTCTGATGGTGAGGATGGGGGTGATGAGCAGTTGGAGGTGCCGTACCAGCTCAGGCCTCGTCATCAGATTAGGCAACCTGACGTCTATGATGATTATCATATGAATCTCACTGAAGTACTTGGTCAAAGTTCTGTAATGTTGACGTTTAGTGATGCTGTGTCGTGTGATGAGAAAAATAAGTGGCTAAAAGCCATCGATGAAGAGAAAAGGTCTCTTTCTCTCAACCAAACTTGGGAGTATGTGCCAGTAAAAGAAGCCAGTGGGCGTAAAATACTTAGCAGTAAATGGGTCTTCAAAGTGAAGGAAAATGGAGTGTACAAGGCACGTTTGGTTGTTAGAGGATTCCAACAAGAGTCTGGTATAGATTACCAAGAAACGTATAGTCCTGTAGTGAACATGACATCCTTGCGTGTTTTGTTGGCTGTGACTGCCGCTAAAAATTTTGTTGTAAAAACGTTCGATGTAAAAACCGCCTTCTTGAATGGTAGATTAGATGAAGATGTGTTCATGCACATTCCAGAAGGTTTTAAAGAGAAAAGTGGTATGATTTGTAAGTTGACTAAGAGTTTGTACGGTCTCAAGGAAGCGCCACTTATGTGGAATCAAACTTTGAAAAAGTCACTTGAAAAATTGGGCTTGAAGCCGTTAAAGTCAGATCCTTGTATGTTTAAAAATGAAGCAAAAACCGTGTACTTGGCCATCTATGTAGATGACGGAATATTGGTTGGTGAAAATGAAGACGATCTGTGTGATGTCTTGGAAAAGCTTAAGAAAATGTTCGAAATCACTGTTGATACAAAAGTGAAAAACTTCATTGGAATGGAGTTGTCTCGTGATGAAAGTGGTCTTCATTTAAGCCAAACCAATTATTGTAAAGATGTGATCGATAGATTTAACATGACTGACGCTAAGGCAGTGGACACGCCTATCGTTCCTGCTCCGAGCAATAAGAGTAATAGTCAAAATGAGATGTGTAATGACATCAAGTTCCCGTACCGGGAAGCCATTGGAAGTTTAATGTATCTAAGTACGAAAACTCGCCCCGATATAAGCTTAGCAGTGAACGTAGAAGCTCGATCCACTGAAAGTCCAAACCCTAATGATGTAACTAATGTAAAACGTACTTTGCGGTACCTAAAGTCGACGTCTGATCTCGGCGTCTTGTATAAAGCAAACGGTAATATTGATACTCTGACCGTTTATAGTGACAGTGATTATGCTGGGGATTCAGAATCCCGTCGTAGCACTACTGGGTATGTTTGTTTTCTTAATAGCGGTCCGATTGCGTGGTGCTCTCGCAGACAACCTATCGTTGCTCTCTCCTCCACAGAGGCTGAGTTTATTGCAGCTGCAGAAAGTATTAAAGAGGTTCTTTACCTAAAAAGTTTGATTGAAGAAATGATCGGCAGTAAACTGAGAGTTGTCCTCAAAGTTGACAATACTAGTGCTATGGCTCTGATTAAGACTGGAAAGTTTAATATGCGCAGCAAGCACATTGATGTACGCTACTATTTTATTGTAGAAAAATTTAATGAAAGAGTGTTTGAGCTAGAACACTGTGCTTCTGAGAATCAAATTGCTGATGTATTTACGAAACCTTTGCTAGCCAATAAGTTCAAAAAAATTTCGTGACGTTGTATGTAAAATGTAAGGGTTTTTTCCTCTCAAATTGGTTTTCTAATGTACCTTCTTACTTAATATGTAATATTCTGGATATTGGAATTAGGAGAGGCTGTTGAATTAAAGCGGGAATTACAATACATAATTCCAAGATCCTGAATATTAAAGTGAATTATAATAAAACAAAGGTTTGATTTTAGATATATTAATTTATAATTAAGGATAATAATAATAATGATAATTGAACTTTGTATCTCGGTTTTTCTAAAAATGTATGGTGCAAGAAGGAACCCGCCAGTACGCCGTTGTTGTTGTTCACCTGTACTAGTAAGAAATGTCCTGCCTATTAAAACTAAAATAGAAAAGTCCACAGTGTTCTTATTAAAAGTAAAACGCCTCAACACATCGTGGAAGTTGAATCTACGCGGAATCCGCAGGCGTAAATTGTGGATCAAATGCTTCGTATCATAGACGCAAGGAAACAAACCCTGAATTTCCGTCTTGAATTTCTCGTACTTCGCAGGTAATGGTCCAATAAACTGCTGGTACATCATTATCAAGTCTCTGGTGCAATTGTGTCCCACCAACGGTTTTTTTGCAGAACACACATCACTGAAAACTTTCGAAAATCCTCGGAAATAATCATCGACAACTTGCTCGTGAGTTTCCTGCAGTTTCAGGGTTTGCTTTTGAGAGTCTGTCACTTTGGTTACTGTGAGTTGAGCGAAGTCTGTGCGAGATGTCCATAAACTGGGGAATCTACTGCGAATGTAGCTGCTGAGATAGTAGAGAAAGCTGGCGTCGGTGGAGGGATATTCGAGGACGAGGTCTAGAAGACCATCTTTTGCGGCCCATGACGCGACCTGGAACGATGAATAAGAAAAAATAAGGAAAATGCCAGAAAATATTAGCCAATTGCCATGACATCTGTGCCGAGTGGTGTCAGTGAGATTTTTAAAATGGAACCAGGATATTCAGTGTTTTTAAGAGTCACAACACAATCCTGTTTGTCTTCCTATTTTCGACCATTTTTTGAGGAAACTGTTGAGAGATTTCTACGTTCTGAAGTATAATATTTCTTTCAAATGTCACAATCCAGTTATTTATTACGAGGATTACGTACCTATATTTGGATTTATTTCAAGTGTCAACAAAAAATTTGTCAAAAATTACTCAACCGTTAAGGGCGACCACACAATCGTGTCAGTTTACGTTTTTTCTGCACCTTTTATGAGGAAACTATTGGATATTTATATGCTCCGAAATATAACGTCTTTTTAATTGCCGAAATTAAGAGGCTACATATACTTATTGGCTAGATAATTTCTGACATACATAATCACACTTCAGAAAAATTAAAGGTCCAAGGGTTTCCTCAAAAACTGGGGGGAAAAATCAGTCTGTTGCCCCTTGTTTTACGATTGTAGGTAGGTAAACGTTGTCTTAAAGAGCATTGGTGAGAAAATGAAACAAACCTCTGAGCAAAGCGTTAGGATATCATCTTTATCCTTAAACGATAGTCCTTTATAGATCTCAAAGCTCAACATATCATTCTTTAATAATTCTAGCAGCGCTTTTTCTTCATCACGAGTAAGGTACCCCAAACCTTCCTTGAAGACTTTCGTAAAGTCAAAATTGCATTTTGTTAGAAATCTAGCGGCGGACGTTTGAATCTGGAACTCATTCTTTAATCCTGGCGTGGAATTGGGTAATAAATAGAAAGAGTAATGACAGAAGCTGGTGACAGAAGAAAGGCCAAAGTATTTGATGGAGAGGGGGCGAGGAGGCAGGCAGAAAATAATTGCTCGGTATAGGTGTGGTTGCGCGGAAAAATCAAATAAATATTGGGAAGATGAAGAAAGAAGGTTGTGCAGGCTGTGCGGTCAGGCACCAGAGACTTTATCACATATGATAGGAGAGTGTCAGGAAGATCTAGTCGCTGAAGATGTACTCGAAATGCTGACCGAGACAGGAGATGGGGTGCAGTGGATGAGAAGAATGGAAAGAAAGAGAAGGAACGTGGAAGGAGAAGAGTAATTACCTATATTGTTTTGTTTTTGAAGTGTACTTTATTTACGCCAATTGGCAAAATATAATATAATAAATAATAGAAAGAGTAATGAGAAGTCTTGAACACGTTTTTGCTCCGGTCGTATTTGAAAATTCCCAAGCCCAGTTGTAAGATAAGATACTCGCTGACGTTTCTTCGGATTTTGGCGTACCTCTGTGAAGATGTATCAAATAGACTGAAAAATAACAGGTAAGTAGGTTGTTACGGAAGGAAGGACAAAAATTAGGCGTACATAACGACCGTGGCGAAAAAAATTCAGTGGTCCCCTTTCCCGGACCCCAACCGCTCGTTACAGAGGGCGTTAACTGTATTTTCAATTTCCCCATGTGGGTATGTGGCTTACCTATCGCCAGATACATTCAAACCCGAAAATTCACAATCAAATGCGAGAAAGGTGCAGTCTTTTATCTCCTGTTGAATAGCGGGGTATTTTTCTTTGAAATTGAGACAGGTCACTTTGCTCATTGCAAAATATTTAAGTAGAAAATGAATAAAAACGATCCAAAAATTGCAAGAGTGCCAATACTTTTATTGATTGTCAACAACCCAAAGACAAGACCACAGAGCTCAAAATACAAGAAATGAGAATATTTTTTGGTACTGCAGTAAATGCTTATTTCAAATATAAAATTATAATTTATATTTATTTTATTGTTAAATTTTTAAATCTTGGTTCATAACCGTAAAACTCAATATTTTTATTTCCTAATTCCTGTCAGTTTTTGTCGTCTGCTACAACAATATACACAAAAATGAGATATTGGATTTTGAGTGAAAATGACCAACGAAGACCCGCATGGGTTTCCTCAGGAGCTTTGCTGCAAGCCTGTGCCCTTTATTGGCTTATCAGGCTTAGACACAGTAAAAAGTCCAACACATCGGTTTATTTGGGATGCTTTTAGTAAGAATGTCAACCATCTACCTTTACTTCTCAAAATTATTCCTCCCAATCATCAGTTTCCTGTTGTCAAACCCAAGGTATGTTGTGGTCATGAAGAGTAAAAACGATCACTGTAGGATTATTTGGTTAGGATCCAACATTTCTGTCGCCCAAAGATTAGTAGGTACCTACATATTGAGCGGAAATTTTTTGAAAATACTCAAGATATCGCTTTGAGCAATACCCCCTCCCTCCGTGATATGACAACTAGTTCAAGCAAGAGAGAAATTCCATGCTTTTGCTTTTAGAAACCCAGCTTCGATCGTTACATTCCCAAAGGAATTCTCAAGAAGAATTGGATGAAAAAACATCTTCTGGAAATACCTGCTGTTGTTGCTGTTTTATTCGATCTTAACTGGGATGACCCTAACTGGAAATTCAAAAAAAGCAGTGTGTGTGCTCCAAGTCAAGTCTGTTCGGTAAGTCCATCGATCGAGCTCTAAATCTGATGGTTACGTAGAGGAGGAAAGGATTGCCTACCGCTGGATCCGAACCCGAGCCTCTCAGGGTACAAGCCGGACACCTTGTTGCTCAGACGTGCACATTATACTGTTTTCCAGGTCCAGGTCCCTATATCAGCATTGGCCAGAACTGTAATAAGTTCTGTAGTGCCTCAGTGGTCGAGGGGTCAAAGGATCCTGTGTCCTGAGAGACCTGGGTTCGAATCCTGGCGTAAACAAAAAATTCTGATCACAGTGTGGATCCCTGATTTTCCAGGAGTCAGCTGGGTGGCCTCGCAAGCAAAATGGCTGTGATCCTGATTCAAAAAGTTGCTCCCTTACCTTCAGGAGAAGACAGCCGAGGGGCGGAGCGGGCTGCTGCCCTATGCGTGGAGTGTGGCATAGCCAGCAAACAACTTTACGTTATTCCACAAGATGACCACCTTCAGGGATACGTGGTCAGGTAAGCTGTGGCTTTTCTCTCCTAGATGTAGACGTGATCGATGTGCTACAACAGCAAAAGGGAAGAGATGATGGATATTTCTCTGAGAAATAACACTTGGCATCCCCGGGGAAGGAATGGCAGTTTTTGTGTGGGTACCTACCATCCCTGAATTGCCATTCCAGACTCTCCATTCCAGGGTGCATCAAGTGTGGCCAGCTTTACTGCCTGATACAAGATGTACAGAACAGTTACATTTTCTAGGCTACAGAACGCACTTCTCGATTTGGCCAAAGCGTACTACGGAGAAGAAATCAAGCTGATCAAGAGTCATAAAGACCACCTAACCAAAGCCACTCATCGATATCTGTTTGTCCGTCACAACTTCAAGATGGGGTTCTTGAGCGAACTCAAGCAGGAAGACCGCAGTGCTCGAAGGTTGGTAACCTTGGTTTTTGTTTTGGGGGAAAAGTGAACGTAGCAAGTTAGAAGAAACTATACAGGCCATATTGTACGTTTAAAACCCTGTTTAGCTGGTGGTTTATTCCCTTGTTATTTTTCTCCCTGTGAGTTCCTTTTGCTATATTAACGCAGCGTGTTGAGGACTAGAATATTCTAATTCAATTTCACCGGGTTACTATCTATTGTAATAATGCCTTTAGATATTTGTATATTTGATTAGGCATCTTTTCAAAAATTCAAAAAAAAAAAGCACGGAATCAAGAAATTTTGATTTTAGGAGTAACTCGGCTCATCTTTCTTCTTATAAGGAAAAAAACCTGAGGCCTCTAACTATTACCGTTAAATATTTAAAAATAATTAACCGTAAGGGTGTTTCGGGTCTTCTTCACAGGCTTTCGAGAAACTACCATCTGGCACAAGCCTAAAAAAATTGTTTCTTTTTTTCTAGTTTTTACGAAATGGCATACTCCCATGTGAAGGAAGTTCGTTCGTCAGACAGCAATCTCCGAGAGTTGAAGGTCGTTGCGGGATTCATAAACTAAAACTTTGCGCCATCATGTTCAGGATCGGGGAACCTCGTGACGCTCTGACTCAGCTACGGGGCCATATTAAGTTGTACAAACCATGGGTGGGGCCCAAGGAGCTGCTTTTTGAGCACTACGCATGGCTAGCTGTGCAGTACGCGGCTTTTTCTGACCTGTTTGACGAAGCCATACGTCAGGTAGGTGCTTTTTAATGGTCGATACTTTTCATGATTTAAGAGGGAACTCGTAACTTTGTGGTATTTTCTGCAATCCATGTTTAGTTAAACGTTAGTGGATCCAGCACCGCCTCAACCAGAGTTAGTATTAGGAACCACCACCGAAAAACTGTCAAAAATAACTTAGTCAAAACCCACGAAAAAGTAATAATAAATCCTAAGCGCTTTCGACCTAGACGGTCATCATCAGAGGGGTACAAGAAAGGAAAGAGACAGATAAACCTACTTGGGTGTTAGCTGGCCCGAAGTAAGTTGATCTGTGCTGCTTAAGACGGACTGACCTGGACTTATATACTAAAGGACTGGGGGTGGGGGTGGTCCTGGGAGGAGCCACTAAAATTTACACTCTACTTGCTAATTCTAGAAGAGGGGAGCTGTTTACAAACAAAATGTCGTTGACAATATTTTGGTTTTTATTTACTGCTTTCCTAATTTCTAAATTTTCATAAAAATCTAGTTTTTTGCCTTTGTTTAAACAATGAAGGGGTTTCCAGTCTGAGGATGGATCGAAATTGTGACTATTGGCATTGAGATGTTGAGCAAAGTGGCTGGTAGTTGAGGGTTTTCCTATGCCGTAGGTATGTTCTCTGATTCTTTGTTTAAAATTCCTTCCGGTTTGACCTATATAGAAAGCATCACAGGTACTGCAGTTTAGTTTGTACACCCCATTCCCTGCGTCTTTGTCTTTTTTAGTCTTACAGTTCATCAGTCTGAGGCCTATGCTGTTTTTATTATAGAGGGCTGGGGTTTTTCCTGTCGTTTCTGATATAAGTTTCGTCAGTTTGTCAGTCAGTTTAGGTAGGTACTGTATCCTACAATAGTCCTTCTCTTGGGGTGGTTCAGTCGGGTAGGCTAGTGACATTGTGTGTTTACGGGTGTGGTGTTTCAGTTTTTCGGTGGTGGTTCCTAATACTAACTCTGGTTGAGGCGGTGCTGGATCCACTAACGTTTAACTAAACATGGATAGTCGACACTTTTGTTCGTCTTAGCTGAGGCAGACCAAGGTACTGGATTTCCTACCATCCCACTGCCCAGTATTTGAATCTGGCTTTTACGGCTTACGAGTCGGGTGCTCACTGTCCTACTACCATTGTACTAGATTGTTCTAGAGAACGTGGCAGTAGACAAATGAAACTCAGAACAGAATGCTGAAACTGTTCTGATCTGCGTCTTTAAACATTATTTGGGCTTGACCACGGTGAGGCCGCAACGTCAGTTTCCATTTTAGGGTTTATCAGCGATGCAGACGGAGCATCCTGGCATCTATTACCGGCAAGCAGCGCTCTACACCATCGACAGAAAGCTGGTGGCGCGAGAACTTTGTCAGGGGGTGACGGGTCCTCCTCCAGATCTCGCCCTCACAGGGGTGGAATTTTGGGGACAGAGGGGGTGGCGCTCTGGAAAACTCTCCGAACTCGATTCTGCGGCGGAAAGGGATGGAGTTCGAGCCCTTCAGGCTAGGGAGAGCGCTGTGGATCATTCGGTATATGTTTTCGTTTTTATTTGAAATAAGAAGGAGGGAATAAATAGGTGCCTGCTCCTTCCGTTTTAGGCTGAATTTCACCACCTTCCGATAGTGTCTTTAACGAGAGGATTTAACGAACGGATTTGCGTTATCGTATGTTTAGCTTACGACAAGTGCGTTCGCAGAGAAACAAGTGCAAGCGCAAGGCATTTGTCGTAAGCTAAACATACGATAACGTGGATCCGTTCGTTAAATCCTCTCGTTAAAAGACACTATTGGAAAGTGGTGAAATTCAGCCTAAGTAGTGCCTGGATATTTCTAACGAAAAATTTTTGTCAAAAAAACTGGAGGGTTTTATTTATTCAGAGATGTCAACAGAATACTTATGCTAATGCCTTATCAAAGAAACAGTGACAGAAGATTTTCAAAGGAATTGTGATTGTACCGCTCGCCCTATGAATACTTTTACAAGTTATACTACAATATACCTAATAAAAAATTATAATATGGTTTTATTTCTGTCTAGGCTCTGATAATCGGCTATCTGGGCAACGCAATCTCTCAGTTCAAGACTTATCGATGTCCTCGCATGAGACTCCAACTGCTGGTTCAAATGGCTGAAGAGTATCATGCGGCAAGGGACCACGGGAAAGCTCTTACATAAGTATAGGAATTTGTCTTCTATAATACATTAAAAAAGTAATAATAATTACTTCCTTTGTTCTGAAAAATAATACGTAAGTAGGTAGGTACTTAGTAGTAGGTAATAAGTACCTATAAATAGTAGGTAAAAAATTGTGATCAAATAATTTTGATAATTTTTTTTATTCACAGAAATAGAAGCATTGCCTACGTCAGCCGCCCCTAAGGCTGCAGTCACACTGGATGTGAGTCACATCTCTCCCGCGCTTCTAGGTGAACAATTTCCTATTGGCATTACCGTGACCAATCGTGACGCGTTCAGTCTTTATCATGCAGTGCTTGAGGTCAAACTTCTTGCTCCTGGGGATGACTCTTCTCCTGATGCATCAAGTAAGTACACTAGTGTCTAGTGTCTCTCTATAGCGACCGTGAAGGGACCATATAAATTTGCTCGCTATAGAGAGGGTTTATCAAGGGTCTGTAGTGTTAGCTCGTTAGAGAGAGATTTTCTTTGTAGGGAGTGACAACTGTATTTGTTTTATTATTTATTTTTAAAGTTTAGCGTCGAATGAGAGTCACCGTAAGTAAGTCAGTCGGCTTTTGTCTATATTTTTTTTTGTTTTCAGCACGTTTGAGCGACGAAAAACATACGAGTATAAGCCCACGCAGTATCAAGGTATTACTGGATACCATTCCTTCTGGCACCACTACGCAGGCGCGGATCTTTCTCAAGGGCTACAGCGTCGGCGATCGTAATTTGGGCTTCACGGTAAAAAAAAAATTGTAAAGAGACTATAGGTGCAGTGCTTTTTGTACTCTAAATAAACTAAAGACGTATCATACTGCATTCTAGCTGACGTACAGCCAGAGCGATGACATCCGAACACCGAGGAAGATGGCGTCAGCAGTTACGCAGGAGACGGTAGTGCCTGTCGCTAAGCCGTTCGAGATATCGAACGAGTGTTTGACCACCAAGTTCGAGCCTGCGAGTAAATGCTACGCGTATGAAACATTCCTGCTGTCTGCTGATATCCTTATTACTGCGCCGTGTCCTATTGTCATTCATCATTCCACTGTTGAGCTGGTAAGTGCGAATCTCTGTTATAAATGAAAGTAATGAAAATATGCACAGAAAAAATTATACGAGTGCCACTCGAGCTTCGCAGTTGTAAACATGCTCTACATGTCATTCGATTGTGTCTTGCAGGGGTTGCTCGTAGCAAATGAATGTCAAAAGCTGTCGTCGCAGCTGGCGGGAGTGACACTGTACCCCGGGGAAACCGGGAGCGATATATTCCCGCTGAAACTGATTGAGGCCAAGGCACAGCCTGTTGCTGTAGGGACCTATGTACTACAGTGGAGTCGAGAAGGCAGTGATATTGTTACGAGCAGCAGCATCACTCTGCCCGTTTTGTTCTTGAAATTATTTTCTTGTTTTTGTTCTTGCAGCCAAAACTAAATCTTTTTCTTTGTCTCTAGACAAGAACTTTTCATCCATCACTCTAGATATATAGGTACTTAGGCTTCTACATGGTCTATATTGGTATTGGGATTTTTTTTTCTGGCTGTAACGTAATGTTTTGTACTGTGTTGTAATTAGACCATGAAGTGCACTGCTCCAGCTTCCTTCCTTACTATGTTTCATCATTAGTCTGTCTACGTTAGATGGTCTGAGGGCAGCAAGACGCAATGCACAGGAATTTTCCTATTTTTGTCATGCAAGGCTGATCAATTTTGGTGGTAGGTGAATTGAATTGAAGAAGACGTTCTGAGATACGAACGTTGACGAGGGGCAGACCACCAAGATATGAGGGAGGGATCAGTTCTTTCATAAATACTTAAAAACCAAATTTTCGTATTTATAATTTAAAGGATACACCTCTTTCTCTGTTTATGAGACAAAGGGGAAAGGAAAAATTAAAAGATTAGTAGTGTTTGAAAAAGGCGGGAACATTGTGTGGGCCCTAAAAAATTGTTGAGGCCCATAAAATACAAATGGCCGACATTCACAATCGACTGTAAACAATTCTTTTGAAATACGTAAAAATCAGCCAGTTTTTGTACTGTTTTGTGGTTTAGCCCAGTGAAGATGGATTGCACCATAAAAGAGGAATATGGTAATGCCTGTATACTTACTCTGTGTTACGTAGGGATTGATTTTGATGCGCTTTGTTTTGGAGGGCTGTTAGAGTAGGTATGAGGAAAAGGACACTAACAATTATTAGGTAGTAGGAGTCCCCATGAGTTTCTTTAAGGAAAATGATGAGCAGCGCATTGTGTATGCATGTAACTGCAGTTTTGTCAGTATTATACTGTAAACCGTTGAGTCGTCAACATCTCTTTCATTCCTACAAGGGCCTCAAAAAATCGAACCTAGGTATTGCCCTAAGTTGTGTTGAATAGGTTGTGTGGCTATTGGCAGAAATTGCCGAATTTCTATGGGACCCACTTAATGGTAGGTACCTATATGTGGCAGTTTGATCATACCTGTTCAATTATTCTGTCGTGGTTGCAGATATACACTGAAGCGCGAGTATGGAGTACCAGAGGAGCCACCATCAATGAGTGATGTAACAGGAGAGGAGACATGGGAGACAACGTCACAGCCATGCTATCCCTCTGATAACCCTACCACGTCACGTCAACCCGGCACCAGCAGAAAGAATCACAGCAAGGACGGGGCGTTACGCTGCCAACACTGCGGGCGAAGGAAACGGCGCGTTCGTCCACCTGTGATAACCCAGACTTCCGATACATCTTTCCCGTGTGAAAATGTTTTTAGCTCCGCAGACATCCTTAAATCCCATGTGGGAACTCACACAGGCGGGAGGCCCTTTTCATGTGAGAAGTGTGGAAAGACCTATACTGTTAGAGGACACCTTAAGAGACATATAGTGATGGCTCACACAGGCGAGAGGCCCTACTCATGTGAGGAGTGTGGGAAAGCCTTTGCGAAGGGATCCAACCTCAGAAAACACGTAAGAACTCATACAGGCAATAGGCCCTTCAGATGTGAGGTGTGTGGCAAGGCCTTTTCTGAGGGAACCAGCTTAAAAAAACATATGAGAACTCATGTAGTCGAACGGCCCTTCTCATGCAACGAGTGTGAGAGGGCACCTCTTTGAACATATGAGGGCCCATACACGTGAAAGGACCTACTCGTGTGAGGAGTGTGGAATGGCCTTTACTCAGAGAAGTAGCCTCAATGAACACATGGTGACTCATACACGTGAAGGGCCCTTCTCGTGTGATGTTTGTGGAAAAGCCTTTACTTTTGGATTTATTCTCAAAAAACACATGAGAGCTCATCCACGTGAAAGGCCTTTTTTGTGTAAGGAGTGCGGAAAGGCCTTTACTTTCGAAAATAGCCTCAAAACACACATGAGAACTCAAAAACATATGTCGTGATGTCAGCCAGTATTCGTGTAAGAATTTTTGTATGAGTTTTGATGATGTAACTAGCCTTACACCTGATGCGATTGCTTACACTGGTGAAAGGAAGGCTTATCACCAATCACCATGCTTTCTTTTCCTCCTTTATCTGGATCACGGTGACGATGAACGAAAACGTAGCTTTGAAGAGCTGGAACATACAAAAATAACGGACTCAGAATTGAAAATAGCCGACATAATTCTGTTTTATGAAGTTTTGTGGACACGGTTGGACATTCGTTCGTTTTGACTATGATTTTAGATATGGATTGACAATATTTCCATTTCTATGATAACGTAAGAAATAGTGCTTTGTTTTTGTTGAGATGCATTAACGCCACTACTCCCATTTCGTCTTGAAGTAAAAAAGTTACCGATCCAAAGGTCTCACTGGTGAGAGGGTAGACTCCATAGGCTGAGAGCCTGGATCTCTTGTTCCATCTGGTTAGCACGAGTAGCAGTGTTTTCGTATTCTTGACTGTAACTCACACAAAGCCCTAAAGCCCTACTCTTGTCATGAGTGCGGAATGGCCTCTTCTGTTAGGGGACACCTCAAAAGACATATGCGAAAACATATTGGCGAGAGGCCCTTCACGTGTGAGGAGTGTGGAAGGGCCCTTGCAGATTTAGGCAGCCTTAAAACTCACATGAGACTTCATTCTGACGAAAGGCCCTACTCTTGTCCTGAGTGTGGAAAGGCCTTTACTGTGGGAGGACACCTCAGAATACACATGAGAACTCACTCAGGCGAGAAGCCCTTCACGTGTAAGGTGTGTGGAAAGGTCTTTGCTGGGACCAGTAACTTAAGAGCGCACACAAGAATTCATACAGGCGAAAGACCCTTCACGTGTAAGGTGTGTGGAAAGACTTTTTCCCAGTCAGGTATTTTAAAAAAACATCAAAAAACTCGTAAGTGTAAGGAAAGCAACACTTATGAGAACTCAGAAAGGTAGCTTCAACGCACATCTGAATACTCATACAAGTGAACGGTCCTTCACATTTCTCATTGTTGAACGTGTGAAACTCTAGATATCCCTTCAGCCTCCAAGAAGCTTGTAATACTTCTGAAATCTTCAACGTTTTTTAAAATTTTTTTATTGCTGTGAAATCTTTGGTGCAAAGAAGTTTCAGGATGTTTGCGAGAGAGACCCAGTCGTCCGTACCGTATATAAGAATGTGGGAGGGACCCGTTTCTTTTGCACTTTCTTTCATTGATTCTTATCTTCTCCCTCCTGATTTTCTGTCGCCTTTCGTCTCAGTGTTGTCAGTGGTCCCGGTGACTACAATCTCGACGTTAGCTGCCACCTTTGCTGCCACACACCATCACTCAGCAGAACTTTATTTAGGTAGGTAGGACTTATTTAAGTACCTAGGTAGGTAGGTATATCGCTGAAAGAATTGATAACTGAGCACGATTACCTACCTATAAAATATAATAGGTATAAAATTAATCAGCTGTTTTCTATGACAACAGCATTTTCACGGTTATCAATATGTCTGTGTATAAAATCTAAAATGTAATAAACTAAAAAAAAAAAAAAAATATTGTTTCCTTGTTGTACCTTACCTACTATAATAATTCTTGTTCATATTGTTATTGCAATCGATAACACAATGACATGGGATTTTCGCTTGAAATTGTTACTTCCTCAGCTAAGGCTGCTAATTTCGGAGTCCCCAAGTCTAGGTAAATAGGTAATAAAGTCGGAATTTTATTCCCCTAGCAACGCATGACAACCTTCTTTAACTTATAGAAGAAAAATTCTGGTAAATTCTAAATTCCATTTCAAAATTAGGTAAATTCAGCGGTGGCCGCATAAACGACAGAGAGAATATTTAGTTGTTGACTTGTTTATAATAGAAAAAGTCTGCGCGCTTGGAAGATGGCGCGAAACAATACCGGGCCCTAACTAGAGTATAAAAATGGAAAGGCCCAAAAAAAAAATCGATGGCCGCCATTACATGAAGCTACTAGAGACCACTAAAGCTAACATTAAAAATATAAACTACGTTATTTTCTTACATTTTTAGCTTTTAAATAAAATTAAGATGGATTGTATTGTGAAAGAAGAATACGGTAATGCCTGTGTATCCACTCTGTGTTGTGTTTGTCTCGGTAGCGTCTATGTTGATGCGCTGCTTTAGGTTAGCATCTCAGCAGTCCGGTTTGAGTGTGTTGTTGCTGTTGCAGATATAGCCTTTGTAAAGGAGGAGTTCGATGAGCAACAGGAGGCGCCGTCATTCAGTGGCATCAAGCAAGAGGATACCTGGGAAAAAAACTCACAGCCAGGTACGGTTCAGGTCCAGGCCGCTGAGGAAAATCCTGCTGCAGCGTTATGGTTGGTTAGGGTACGCGAAAGGGGACAGGTGAATTTTTTCTAAGTTTTTTCGTCAAAGGGCGATTTGCAGATTTTGATTTCATTAGTTGTGAAATTGAGCCTAAATCTCTGGCGGCTCTAGGTACCTAGGTACTTAATATTATTTGGTGTGATTTTTTTTCAAAAAAATCCCTTTCGGCAGCCCCGACAGGCGTAGGTAGATTTCGAAGATTACTTCCATCCACTAAAAGCAGTCTAAAATCATTTAGAATGACGGTTAAGAAGATTTTCAGTTGACCCAAATGCATTCTCTACTATAACAACGGAGGAATTGAGTATTGAAATTTCACTCCCCCCCCCCCCCCTTAACAAGAAAATGAAAGTGATTTTACAAAAAAAAATTTCAGCCAAAAGTTGTAGATATTATTAATAGAAACTCAGCAAAAAGAATAAACTCAATGTCTCACCAAATAAGTGAGTTATGACGTTTTGAAAATTCAACCCCCCACCCCCTGCCTAAACGGTGCGTCGGACGAAAAACTTTTTCAGACAATAGTTGTAGGTAATATTGAGGCAAATGCATTACAAAACAAAAGAACTCGATAACACCCCTAGGACACAAGTTATGAATTTTTTTGTGCGCAAAACCCTCTTTTTCCACCCTTACTCAACCATTAAGGGTGGGATCAAAAAACGTTATAAAGAAAAGTTGTAGGTAGTACTGTTAGACGACCCTCAGAGAAAACTACGTTTCATTAGTTGCAATATTAAGGGAGTTCTGGCCAAAAAGCCAGATTTCGAAAAAGTCCCCCTATTTCCCCCCCCCCCCCCCCCCCTTCGTCCGATTTCCCCCATTAACGAACTCGACCGAGATTTTAGACCCTAATATTTTATTAAATAGTCAAAACCAATTATTTTTCAAAAATACGGCTGCTAGCGTGTTCACAAGGAAGTGAAAATGATATATATATATATATATACTTTTGAACTGATGTTGGTTTTGGGATCCAGGGGTCATAAAAAAAAGAACTGTGAAGAAATTTTTCAAAAGTGAGACTACTGGTACGACTACAATTGGTAGATTTTTCTTCGAAATCTACCTAATTTAGCCATGTGCGAATTCCGATTTCTCTGTATATGAAGTATATAGAGTAGGTACGATTGTCTGGTGACTCCTCTTGACATAAATTTTCTTAAGATGAATTGGATCGGCTGACGTTTATTTACGTACACCGAAACAATAACAAAGCACTTTCTCTCGTATTAACATCGAAACTAACCTCCTGTTTACAATAAAAACTATACACGTAGTCAGTTCTTTTAAGAATAAAATTCATTAAAATGACTTTTCGTTACTTAAGGTCGACTACACGTACCTACTTGGTTCGCAATGCTACGTACTTCAAGCCCTACTCCGAAGTTACAGGGCGAGTGAAGAGTGATTATAGGGGGATGTAAACCTGAAACTCTTTGTCGTGAGGTAGTGTTGTACATTTGCATGAAATGGAGTAATATGCCCACAGGAGCGGTTGTAAACAGCCAACTACCAGTCCACATGTTTTTTTGACAGTTCGCGAAAACACAACACTAAGTACCTCACGCGAAATATTTTTTTGTAACGTTTCGGACTGAAACACTATGATTTTATCGTCACATTTAGTAGAAAAGCTTGATAAATGTTTGTAATATTTACCGCCGCCATGTTACTTGTTGACAATTTTTTTTTTTTTTTTCTAACGCGCGACGTTCAGAGAACATATGCGCCGATGAGTTGGTTTATTAGATGTTTTTGGCCAAAGCCGAAGATGAAGTGGCCGAAGCCGACTATGAGTGGGCCATAGCCAGTTTAGTAGTGGGCCGAAGCCAATACATCCATGTCGGAAGCGGAAAATTTTTCCGTTCCGCCGGGATTCGAACCCGGACCTCTCACGACACAAAGCGGACCCCTTGACCACTCGGCCACTGAGAGGCACCTTTGACAATTTTTATTTCACTTACGGAAGTGGGTGATTGCAACACCATTTCTCTACTTTTTCTCCTGTAAAATTTAAACATAGTGTCCTACTTACACTCGTTCGTTTCGCGTTCAAATAGCACACTGTGTTTAGCTTTTAGAGTAGAAACAACCAACACGATATTGCAATTACCCGTCTCCGGCAGTACTAATCTGTAAAAATTAGTTTTGTCGAATATTTCCTTTCGCACAGTGGTTTTGGTGGAGTTCGTCGAGAATGTATATACAGCCTTAACAGTGTTTGCACAGCCAAACTGACTCCATTCTTAGTTTGGATCAGTGGGTTTATTATGTGCAAACACTGTGAAGTAACCAAAAGTCATTTTAATGATTATTTTCTTCCTTTATGTTTTTGAAAGAGTTGACTAAGCAAGTAAATACACTTTTATTGCAATAATTAAGTTAGTTTCGATGAAAATGTGAGAAATAGTGCTTTGTTTTAGTTCAAGTGAACATTTACAAACCTCAACCTGGGGATGTCCCCTTAAAACCTATACTCACTGAGTCTGCTGTTACTGTTGCAGATACAGACTGTGTAAAGTGGGAGTACCAAGACCAACCGGACACGCCGTCAGTGATAACAGGAGGGGATACACGGGAGACAACGCCGCAGCCATGTTACCCGTACTCTTGTAACGAGTGTGAAAAGGCCTTTACTCGGAGAGGTTACCTTATAAAGCACTTGAGAACACATACACGCGAAAGGCCTTACTCATGTAAGGAGTGCGGAAAGGCCTTTACTTTGGGAGCACACTTCAAAAGCCATATAAGAACTCATACTGGGGAAAGGCCGTACTCGTGTAAGGAGTGCGGAAAGGCCTTTACTCGGAAAGATGGCCTTAAAAAGCACGTGAGTACACATACAGGCGAAAGGCCTTACTCATGTAAGGAGTGCGGAAAGGCCTTTACTGGGAGTCCACACCTCAAAAGACACATGAGAACCCATACAGGCGAAAGGCCCTTCCCGTGTAAGGAGTGTGGAAAGGCCTTTACTCGAAAAGATAAACTTTCAAATCACATGAGTACACATTCACGGGAAAGGCCTTACTCGTGTAAGGAGTGCGGAAAGGCCTTTACTCGGAAAGGTGGCCTTATAAAGCATGTGAGTACACATACTGTAGAAATGCCATACTCATGTGGCGTGTGTGAAAAGGCCTTTACTCGGAAAGATGCCGTTACTAAGCACATGAGTACACATTCACAGGAAAGGCCTTACTCGTGTAAGGAGTGCGGAAGGGCCTTCACTGAGGGAGGACACCTCAAAACACACATGAGAACCCATACAGGCGAAAGGCCCTTCCCGTGTAAGGAGTGCGGAATGGCCTTTACTAATGTAGCGAACCTCAAAGGACACACGAGAACCCATACAGGGGAAAGGCCCTACAAGTGTAAAGAGTGCGGAAAGGGCTTTACTGATGGTGAAAACCTCAAAATACACATGAGAACCCATACACGTGAAAGGTGCTTCCCGTGTAAGGAGTGCGGAAAAGCCTTTATTGAGGGGGGACATCTCAAAACTCACATGAGAACCCATACAGGCGAAAGGCCCTTCCTGTGTATGGAGTGTGGAAAGGCCTTTACTGGGAGTGGACACCTCAAAATACACATGAGAACCCATACGGGGGAAAAGCCCTACCCGTGTGAGGAGTGCGGAAAGGCGTTTTCTATTTTAGCGAACCTCAAAGCACACACGAGAACCCATACAGGGGAAAAGCCCTACACGTGTAAGGAGTGCGGAAAGGGCTTTACTGAGGGAGGAACACTCAAAAAACACATGAGAACCCATACAGGGGATAGGCCCTACTCGTGTAAAGTGTGCGGAAAGGCCTTTGTTATGCGAGGTCACCTCAAAACTCATTTGAGAACTCATCAGGCGTTCCTGTAAGGATTGGGCTATGAGATTGGCTGAATTTCAACACTTATGGTGGATTTAGCTAGTTGCGAACGGAACGCCCTCGGACGTTCCATTCCCATAAGAGCGTTGTGGACAGAAAAAATGAAGAGGAATTTTTGATCCACAAATTTACCATGGCAACTTGTTGTTTGTTTACGCATAATACCTATTCAAAATTGAAACTCTGCAAAGTGTTCATAATGTTTTGTTGTTTTTTGTGTGGAAAAGGTTGAAAATCCCCTTTCGAGGAATGCGAAAAAAACTGGCATTGTTTATTGGGGCCCTAGCTCTGTCGGAAGCTAGGGTAAGGGAGGAGGGGACGTTTGACTTCCGTAAAAACAGGAAAAAGTTTGGGTACTACTTCACCCTGTACCCTGAGATTACGAGGGCCCCGGAGATGCATTTTAATCTCTTTAAAATAGCAGCATCCACCTTGGAAGACCTTCTGTTACTGATTGTTCCCAAGCACCGGACAGAACTTGGACCGTGGCGTTTCTCCCTCAAAGAGCGCTTGTGCCTCATCTTGCGGTATGTCCAGTAATTTGTAATTATGACATGAGTACCTACCGGTAGCCTGTTGCACACCTCGTTTGAATAAAAAGCAACCTCAGTATAGCTGGATGCAGCTGTATCTAGGCTTTCCAGAAACTACGTAGGTACGGACCACTATGTTGTATAAGCAGGTATATATACCCTTACGTATTACGTATTACAATACACGTAGATAGCATATTCGACAAGAAGTTTTAATTACAGTTACTTGGTGAGCGGGGATATGATTGGGTCGATTGGCCTCTCCGGATTCCGAATAAGTTCAGCATCAGCTGGAAATAATAATAAGGGATGAGATGACTGAGTGCATTTGGAATTGTTTGAGAGGTCAGTTCCTGACTCCACAGCAAGACCAGTGGAGAACAGTCAGTGAGGACTTCAATGAGGTGTGGGGTTTTCCTCACTGTGTCGGGGCCATCGACGGAAAACACTCATTGAGGTATGGATATCACGTGTAACATTTTGACATTTTAACATTGGTGATGTAGGTGCATGTTCCCGAGAAATTTACTGTGGTGGGATGGTGTGACACCTCAATACAAAGCTGTCTCGGAAGGAATCTGGTTTCTGCTTTAGAGAGAGGCCCTCGTACGGTGCGTCCTACCATTCTTAGTTAAGTGAAAACCGCTCATTTTCGTGGCAACGTGGCAAGCATGGGAGAAAATCGACCATTTTCCCTTATACGAGCATGGTGGCACGCAGCGTAGGGATGGTCAGAAGGGAAAGTCTGAAAAGTCATTACGTAGTCAAGACAACCAAACAGGTTATTTGGGAGGATTGAGGATAAAAAGCATTGCAAACTTGTGTAAGTACAAGAACGAGGGGAAAGTATTATCGAGACACTTGCAACCATTCCTTTTTTTAGGCTCTACCTCATCAAGGATCCAAAAGCTTTTCATACGAGAAAAGGCATAGCCTCCTCCTCTTGGCTGTCGTAGACGTCCAGTACAGGTTCCTTATGGTGGACGTCGGAGCCCCATGTCGCCAGTCAGATGGAGGCCTGGTCAGAGCGTCCCCGATTGGGCAAAAATTTTTGGAGAAAAATATGGACCTACCAACTTACGTCCAGGAGAACCCTCGATCAAAATTCCGTTCTTCTTGGTGAGAGATGAAGCCTCTTGACAGATTTTTTGCAAAGGCCGTACCCAGGAAGGAACCAACTTGTTCTCCCACGCGCTAAGGCAGTTTTCAACTACAGGCAAGTCAGTGGTGATACGTAATCACGTTTTATTTGAAGTTGTAGGTACGTACCTATGCCAACACCAATTGACATGCACCTACTGGTAACATTTCAGACAGATTCATCGACAAGTTGCATGCCTTGAATTACTTTAACATGGTATATCACATAACGGTGGCTTTCACAAGCCCAAGTGAACGATAAGAAAAAGTGTAGAAATATTCAAGCATATGTTTAGCTGATAGCAAGTGTTATCGCGAGATTTACAGGGCATATTTAACAACTTTATGTTATCGTTCATAAGTTTAACAGGTTAGTGCTACGCTAAGACAATTATTGTCATAATTTTTTAGGGTCAACGGAGCTCGCCGGTGCGTAGAAAATGCTTTGGGGATTTTGGTTCAGAGGAGGCGGTTGTTCCGGAAGGACTTGTTGACCTCCCGCGAAACCTCAATCAATTGCGTCCATGCTGCTACATGCCTCCACAACTTCTCGGGAAATCGGGACTTGACGACACTACTGCACCCCCAGTGACGACGGAGAACGAAGTGATTATTGACCCCCATGAGCTTGGACCGACACCCAAATGAGGTCAAACAATGCCACTGTCACTGCGGTTGCGATTCTTGCGAAAAGTTTTGTTCTTGAATTTATTTTCTTGTTACTTTCTCGCCCTTATGAAATACATGGGCTGAGAAAGTTATGTCTTCGTGCAAAATTTCGATTTTGAGATTTTGGGTTTCCCATGATCCTGGAGGTCCCCCGAGTCCAAAAAAGTGGTTTTTAAAAAATGTCCGTCCGACGTACGTACGTACGTAGCACGCGTTTTTGTGTGTCAAAACCGCCAGTAGTGGGAGCAGATGGATCGTTAGCACGCACTTGTGTGGCAATGCCAGTTTTTTTGCCGTTTTCATTTCTTAAAACATTTTTTTACGGGATCTTTCTTTACAGTTTCTACATGTGTTGCATATCAAACTTTAGCTAATTTAATGGCATCCATTAATTTGTCATTCTTTTTCTTCCATCTTTCGAATCCACATTTCTAATGTTGTTTCTGTGGCACTTTTTATGGGATTTTTAACCAATACTTGTCTTTGAACTTAAAAAAAACTGATTTATCTTCATATTTGGCAACTAAGATTTGGTTTACCTAAAAGCCCGTTTACTGCTGAATGAAAAGAGTGTATTGGTTTGGGCTGTGTCTAAATTGTGAAAGTAGACATCCCTAAAACCCAAAAAATTTTCATGGCTAATCTTCCTCACCCCAAAAGACCCTTATAGTCTTTGATTTAAACGTTTTCTTTATAAGCGCATTGTAGCGCATTTCATGAGGAAGAAAATGAGCTATTTAGATCACGTGTAGCCCCAAAGGTAAAAAATCGCCCCACTAAAAGCCGAAACCCTACACTACCCCATTTTCTTACAGTGCGGCAACTCATTCCTTATGCACGGCCGTAAACGGTTTCGCAAGTTTTAGCCGAACTATAACTTGACAATGGAAATCTCTGTAGTGGCATAACTAACCCCTGTTGCGGGCGAGACGATTTTAATATAGTGGGATAAGAAGGAGGTAATAAATAGGTGCCTGCTCCTTTCCGTTTTAGGCTGAATTTCACCACCTTCCGATAGTGTCTTTAACGAGAGGATTTAACGAACGGATTTGCGTTATCGTATGTTTAGCTTACGACAAGTGCGTTCGCAGAGAAACAAGTTCAAGCGCAAGGCATTTGTCGTAAGCTAAACATACGATAACGTGGATCCGTTCGTTAAATCCTCTCGTTAAAAGACACTATTGGAAAGTGGTGAAATTCAGCCTAAGTAGTGCCTGGATATTTCTAACGAAAAATTTTTGTCAAAAAAACTGGAAGGTTTTATTTATTCAGAGATGTCAACAGAATACTTATGCTAATGCCTTATCAAAGAAACAGTGACAGAAGATTTTCAAAGGAATTGTGTTTGTACCGCTCGCCCTATGAATACTTTTACAAGTTATACTACAATATACCTAATAAAAAATTATAATATGGTTTTATTTCTGTCTAGGCTCTGATAATCGGCTATCTGGGCAACGCAATCTCTCAGTTCAAGACTTATCGATGTCCTCGCATGAGACTCCAACTGCTGGTTCAAATGGCTGAAGAGTATCATGCGGCAAGGGACCACGGGAAAGCTCTTACATAAGTATAGGAATCTGTCTTCTATAATACATTAAAAAAGTAATAATAATTACTTCCTTTGTTCTGAAAAATAATACGTAAGTAGGTAGGTACTTAGTAGTAGGTAATAAGTACCTATAAATAGTAGGTAAAAAATTGTGATCAAATAATTTTGATAATTTTTTTTATTCACAGAAATCGCTCGACTGTAAAACCGTCTCTGTGATTTTTTACTGGATAGCCAGACGTTTCATACTCATACTTTAAACTTTTCAAATTTTCTTCATTTTAGGCTCTGTTGACAAAATGCTGTCTGTTGACTTGCCTGGAGGATTCTTACTGTGACTTTTGTTTTCAGATTGCTGTCGCATATGTTGTCAGACTATAGGAATGAGAAATGGTGGCAGCTGTTGGCGACTCTGCTTCAGCTTGGTCTGTCGTCCGCTTACCTGTCTGCCAACATAACAGACTATGTCACATTTGCTGTCGAGGCTCTCAGTCCGCACATTCCTATAGATTCCGAAGTGAAACTGAAACTTTTTCAGAGCCTTCTTAATGTTTTAAATGTAAGTCACCTTCTTTAGGGTACCCACCTACCTGCCTACCTGCCAACCTACCTACCTGCCTACCTGCCTACCTACCTACCTGCCTACCTGCCTACCTGCCTACCTACGTACCTGCCTACCTGCCTACCTGCCTACCTACCTACCTACCTACCTACCTACCTACCTACCTACCTACCTACCTGCCTACCTACCTACCTACCTACCTACCTGCCTACCTGCCTACCTGCCTACCTACCTACCTACCTACCTACCTACCTGCCTACCTACCTACCTGCCTACCTGCCTACCTACCTACCTACCTACCTACCTATCGATTCTGTATGATACCGGTGATTGCACCACCATTCTAGCAACTATCGATCGATATCTATCGAGTTTACTCTATGGTGGTGGTGCAATTAATTACCTGTGACGTAATTTTTTCACAGGGTGAAGTACCTACTGCACCTGTTGGAGTAACAGCTGCGGAGATATCCCATGCAGAGACCCTATGGGCTGCAGTCCCCCATACGAGTCCAGTTGTTGTGGATATGGCCCAGGTCCGAATCGGCTTCTCCGTCCGTGTTGGATTCACTCACCCTGAGTTCCAAATTGGGCAGCCTATCAGTGTACGCCTTTCTATAAAGTAAGTTGGTAAAAAAGTATTGTCCATTAATTTTCAAGGTTTGTATATTTTTTTCATGCGTACTTCTGGCTCTTCAGTAAAATTCGCAGACTGTGTATTTTGCTTCCAGATCATTCTGTCCAGGAGCCATTCAGATTTCCAGTATGAAAGCCACCTTAACGTCTGACAGTATGTCGGTGGATGTGGAAGCTTCGTCCGGGGACGTGACGCTGGACGAAGGTGCGATGCAGGAGTTGGAGTGCTCAGCCCTGTGCCCACTGGAAGCTGGACAAGTCGTCAGAATGAGTGGAGTCACCTTAACGCTTGCTAATAAGCGTGTAGTTATCCTTAAACTCCTCCCTGTTACTCCTTCAAGTGTTGCACCGTCTGAATTCCTTCGGCTGCGGTAAGAAATTTTACCATTTCTAAGTTAAGTCACAACATAGCCAGTTAATTTCGGACATTAAAAAGACACATTGTATTTCAGAACATTTAAATTTCTGGAGGAGAGAAGCATTGACCACTTCAGTGGGTATAGCCGCCCCTAAAGCTGCTTTCACACAGAACATTACATGCCCAACGGTGAAAAGTAAGGTTGTTTAATGTTTATTTTTCTTACAGAACCGCCATTGCTGACGAGGACTGGGGTCCAGCAGAAGCATTGCCTACGTCAGCTTGTATAGCCGCCCCTAAGGCTGCAGTCACACTGGATGTGAGTCACATCTCTCCCGCGCTTCTAGGTGAACAATTTCCTATTGGCATTACCGTGACCAATCGTGACGCGTTCAGTCTTTATCATGCAGTGCTTGAGGTCAAACTTCTTGCTCCTGGGGATGACTCTTCTCCTGATGCATCAAGTAAGTACACTAGTGTCTAGTGTCTCTCTATAGCGACCGTGAAGGGACCATATAAATTTGCTCGCTATAGAGAGGGTTTATCAAGGGTCTGTAGTGTTAGCTCGTTAGAGAGAGATTTTCTTTGTAGGGAGTGACAACTGTATTTGTTTTATTATTTATTTTTAAAGTTTAGCGTCGAATGAGAGTCACCGTAAGTAAGTCAGTCGGCTTTTGTCTATATTTTTTTTTGTTTTCAGCACGTTTGAGCGACGAAAAACATACGAGTATAAGCCCACGCAGTATCAAGGTATTACTGGATACCATTCCTTCTGGCCTGTCGCTAAGCCGTTCGAGATATCGAACGAGTGTTTGACCACCAAGTTCGAGCCTGCGATTAAATGCTACGCGTATGAAACATTCCTGCTGTCTGCTGATATCCTTATTACTGCGCCGTGTCCTATTGTCATTCATCATTCCACTGTTGAGCTGGTAAGTGCGAATCTCTGTTATAAATGAAAGTAATGAAAATATGCACAGAAAAAATTATACGAGTGCCACTCGAGCTTCGCAGTTGTAAACATGCTCTACATGTCATTCGATTGTGTCTTGCAGGGGTTGCTCGTAGCAAATGAATGTCAAAAGCTGTCGTCGCAGCTGGCGGGAGTGACACTGTACCCCGGGGAAACCGGGAGCGATATATTCCCGCTGAAACTGATTGAGGCCAAGGCACAGCCTGTTGCTGTAGGGACCTATGTACTACAGTGGAGTCGAGAAGGCAGTGATATTGTTACGAGCAGCAGCATCACTCTGCCCGCAGTCACGTAAGCACGTTAACGTTGGACACCTATACGTCCGGGAATGCCATTCTCGTGAGATAGCATTCTTCTAGAATGTCACTGAGCCACGCTATGCGCCCTTGTCACGTTTCTACTGAAACTTCTGCGTATCTGCTGTTCTGAAATATAATATTTCTTTTTAACGCCAGAAACTAGTTGACCAATCTCCATGGCAGATGTGGGTTTGAAGGAATTTAACGTTTTTTTCTTCTTTTGTTTTAGTTGTCTCCCGTCGGTGCTGTCAGTGGCAATGAGTCTCCCCGCATATGGACGCGTTCGGACGCCTATGGAATACACTCTATACAATAGAACGTCTACTCTGCTCCAGCTGGACATGCATGTCGACGCTAGCGAGGCGTTCATGTTTGCCGGGCCAAAACAGGTAAGTAGATAGTTAGGTAGGCACCTATTTGTGGTCAGAATAAAAATTAATAAAGTAGGTACTTCGTCTATGAGCATATGGCAGGGAAAAGCTATGAAGCAAGAGGGCTCTAGGGCTCGGAGATTTTTTCTGGAGAATCTCGCGCGGCCTTAGGACCGTCCGTTCTGAACGTATATCACCCCTTCGTGTACAGAGGTCATGAAGGACCCTGTGTCCCACTAGGCTCTGGCCATTCTGTCAACCAACTGGTCCAAGGTGCTGATCATAACAAATCGCGTGTACCTGATTGTTTCAGGCGCTGCTTCGTCTGCTACCCGAGTCGGAGCGTAAGCTGGAGTACAACCTGTACCCCCTGCTGTCAGGCTTACTGGCCTTGTCCCGCCTAGTCCTGAGCGCTCCGGATCTCTCTGATGAACTGTCCAGTGTTTTAGAACGGAACTTGCCATCACACGTCTACGTTATGGTAACAAAATTGAACTGCAGTTATACTTTGCAATTATAGTGGTTTTTCATTCATTTCCAAAATGATGAGGGTCCCTAAATTCAACTGTGGCCTAGAAATGGATTTTCTAAGAAATGATTCTTTGAAGTGTAGTTAACCTTTGGTTTCACAGGATCACTGTCCAATCTGGTTATTGAACTGAAAGTTGATTTAACTTACTTACTTTCTTGTTTACAAGTTTGACTTTAATATAGTTTCAGTAATCATTCGACTAATTACTTACCTACTTGTTTCAGCCCCAGGAAAAAAATTCCACGACCGCCAGTTTGTAAAGGTGAAACAGTAACTACCCCTACAAGTGCAATACTACCTACTTCTACAAGTACCTACAACTACCTGCAAAGGCCATGGAATAAGCAGTAATAGGCACTTTTTCGCAACGAAGCGATTGACCTGATGTAGGTTTATTGTGTATTGCCAACAAAATAAATAAATAATTCGTTATTGTTATTTTTGTTGAACGGTTTAACTTTCGTCTATCCATTCACAAACTAATCTATTACAGAGGTGCGGATGAAAGAAATTCGATTAAAGAGAATACTACTTGTTAATGAAAACAGTTCAAAGTTCCCGCCAAAAAATAATCATCCCAAACTCATAGAAAAGGAAAGGCCCTAAAAAAACATGGCCGCAACGCTAAGGAAGGATTGTAAACATTGAATGGCGATGAAATTTTAAATTTAAAAAAATGGATATTACTTTCAAAGAAGAATACGGTAATGCATTGATATTCAAGATGTGTTGAGATTGTTTAAGCTGAATAACTTGAATTGTTACGGCATTTTGCTTTAATATCCGAGTTCCATGAGAAAAATTGCATGGCACTAGCGCGGGAGGATCGTTTTAGATTTGCTGTGTCTTGGAACTAGTGCCCTAGTATTTAGTTATTTTAGTTTTCTGCTCCGAAAGCTAACTTGAGTCCACTCCAGGGCTAGGTCCTTATTTGAATAAGTTTCCGTTAGATCTATTTATTTTTCTGACCAAATATTATATAGAATTGTGTGGGCACTGCCCACTGGGCAGTGTAGCACATTAGTTCATTCGGCAAAAAAAACTAGTAGGTACGCTAGTAGGCTCCTCACATGGCTATAATCTCACAGCGAATGTTAAATTGGTTGATTTTTTATGATTACAGTTGACGACGGAACCGCACACGAAGATTGGAAGCCACTGCAACCGTACGTGCAGCCATTACCCAGCTACATTAGCGTCTCAGTGAAACAGGAGCCACTCCAGCAGGACTGGTCCAGCGACATTTCATTCCTAGATGGCCGAGAACCATCTTCCAGCTACCTTAGCGCCTCAGTCGACCAGGAGCCACTTCAGCAGGACAATGAGCGTTCGTCCACAGTCAAAGAGGAGCCGTTGGGTAAGTTTTGAGTTGAGACGGAATATAAGTACATTTGCTATTTGTTTAAGTACGTTTATTCGACAATTTTTTGAGGACACTGTTGGATATTTTAATAATGTTCTGAAATATAAGTAATGTGTCTTTTCAACGTCAGAAATCTACTGGCTGTGTTGTGATTTTACGAAGTATAATTCTCCAATAGGTTCATCAAATATTCGTCGGAAAAAACAAACAAAAAACACGATTGAGTGGTTTCGCTTAGCAGTTTATAATACCAACAATCACTGCTTGGCGAGAAGCCATAATTGTACCCATACGTAAACCTGGCAAACAGCCGACATCTGTCGGTTCATATCGGCCAATATCACTAACTAATTGCTTATGCAAAATCCTAGAACGGATGGTCAACTCTCGCCTTACGTGGCCCCCAGGACCAATGGGGGATGTTGACTCCTACCCAGTGTGGGCGTAGGAAAAAACACAGCACACAAGACCACTTAGTTAGAGTCAGTACCTATATTCAAGACGGTTTTGTAAAGCACCTTCATATGTTATGAATATCGCATAGCCCTAGCTAAGGCTGAGGTTTTCGGAAGGCGTGTATGGACCATACGGGGTTATTATTTCATATTGGACAATATATTCTTAACACATCAAACAATTAATAAACAATATAAAAATTAACTTACTTTAATACAGAGGCACCCATTTCGACTCGGAAGACTTCTTCCTTTTCTCGAACGAATCTTGACTCCTGTTGACTGCTTGAATGCCTTGAATGCCCCTCTTCAGACCTCAGCATTCGGTTTTGTCATACCGACCTAAGGCCTGAAGAGTTGCCCTAATTGTCTGTCCGAGAGGTGCTGCTCCTAGCGGTGGAAATGTCTAACCTCTGCTTAAGTGACCTAGACCGGTGACTTACCAGGTCACTCAGGCTCAAGTTGACATACCACAGCCATGAAGTCAGCAGTCTGACACACTGAGTCAGGCAACATATTAATCATCCTTATTATTTCGATACCTACCTAATCTGTACCTAACAATGTGTTGCGAATTTCAGGTTTTACAAAGACGGAGGAAAATAACATGGAATGTCTAGTGGAGCAGAATAATACGGAAAAGAGTAACGGTGGAGACCATGCTGACCATATTGCGTAAGTTGTGCCCAAAGGCGCTTAACCATTGTCATGACATTAGGTAGGTAGGTACTACCCCAACCTCGTTGAACTGTTCCATGTAGTGTCCGTACCTGTTGAACGACGTTGAAACTGAAAATGGTGACGGAATGTGTACACGCCTTAAGAAGGGTATTTACATTAGTTAAGTACGATAAAGATAAATGCATTAGGCAAACAAATGTTCTGCCTCTGCGATCTCAGCAGCCATTTTGTAACGAGGACATGCTCCCAACCCCTTGCTTAATATTAGTACCTAGATTAGTGCCTAGATTATGCAAAACCTGATGAAGTTGACGTTAACTTGAAGAATCAAACAGTTGATAGGTGTGCGTGTGCACTACGGGAAAGTTGCTCGTTACGTCATGTTACGTTACTCGCAGTGCTACTACAGATATTGCTCATTTCTTCAGCTTAACCTGCTTAACCTACCCAAGTTGGTAAATCGTGTTTGAAGTTAGGCTTGAGAGCGGTTGTGGTTATGTGGTTATTGTGATAGTTGGCATAGTGTTGAGTTTAGACTGTAGAGAGCAGTAGAGGCTGCAAGGCCATTTTCTTGGAACGTGCCTCTTGAATAGGTAGGTACACTACGGGTGCGTCCCACCATGCGCAGTTAAAATTAAACTGGAGATTTACCATGTTAAATTTAGCTTAAAAGTTAAATTTAAACATAGGACAAAATCTCCAGTTTAATTTTAACTGGGCATGGTGGGACGCACCCTAACATTATTACTGCTTATAAGGCAATACAATAGGTACTCTGACTTTCTCAACAAACTTTTCGATATTCACGTATTCTGAAATATAAGATGTTCTTCCAACACCACAGAGAGTGTCAGCTATTTTGGTTGCATTAGGTATATCCTCAGAAACGCAAATAACAACGTGCACCAGTTTGCACCACTGCGCTTTTCTATTTGAATAGTTGTTTGTTTGTGCCCCAAGCCAATAGCCTTCCAAGTATAATTGGCTAGGAATGTCGCAGATAGGCAGAAGTGACTAGGGGCTAGGGGCATATGACTAGGGGCATAGGGCCGCGTCACTGGATAATAATGGCCAGCTTTGCCTTATTTGTCTTAAAAGCCGTAAGCTGTAGATACTCAATCACTTTTTAGGGTCCAAGTTAACCATCAGAATCACGTCCAATTTTTCTCAAGCCAAGGAAGGCTTGTCCATCAGGGGCAGGGCCAGGGCCATATTCACCGGGAAAAGTCTCGACTCGAAATCTTAATCATGTTTTGAAATTTTCAGGCCAAAGGAGAAAGAGGAGGGAAAACTTGTAAGGCTTCAGAAACGTTTGGCGACGACCCTGACAGAGAGTATGAAGGTTGAGCTTAGTGGTACCAGCGGCAGCGGTGATGAGGCCTCGAACCGGAAACGCCTTCGCTCTTCTGTCGGAGGAGAATCCGAGAACCCTAAAATCATTATGAGGATCAGTAAGCGAAAAGTGACTGACCCTAGCACGGGGAGTGAAGATGAGGACACCAGTAGGAAACGCCGCAGGGGAAAAAGTATTGATAGTGAAGATGAAGAATCCAATAGGAGACTCCGCAAAGGAAGAACTGTAGACAGAGACGTTCAAGACACCAACAGGAGACCCCGCAGAGCGAAAAATGTAGACGGAGACTATGAAGACACCAATGGGAAACCCCAAAAGAGGAAAAGGGAAGATGGGGGAAAAGAGCGAGGAGGGAGAGAGACGCCGCGGCCAAGGGGGAGACCAAGGAAACATGCCCAGCAGCAGCAGCAGCAGCAGCTGCTCCATCCATCCACGGGGGACACCGTAAGTTTATACCCAGGAGGGTCTCCCTGTGACGTCACCCCTGGCGTGGCTCTTATTTGAAGTTGATGCATTTCTTTCACATTTTACTTTCTTCTTTCTTGGTTGGAAAGAACCAGTTTCTCGTAGACGTCCTTGTTTGGCCCCATTTGCATTGCTTCTCGCGGTGGTAATGTTACTGGTGGCAGAAGTGCACCACCTGCTGCTGCATAACCTTAAACGAGGCAACATACGTAAATTGGCGTACCTAGCTATCACTTTTTCCGCACATAGTCATTCAGAATCAATAATCAATCAAAAATTGATTTGTGTCGATCTAACATTTAAGGCCTCGGACGTAGTTTTCGTCTCGATTTGAGCAAGTAGTTCTCCCTTGTCGTTGAGAGGTACCCAAAGTACCTAAAGTGAGTTGACATGACAAAGGTATGGCGCATGACGCAAGGAACAGGTTGATTTGTGAATGTACATGAGTGATTAGATGATGACGTGGTGACCCGGGTGACCTTCTGATAGGACAGCCTCTCCGCTGCCGGTCAATACTCGATCTCACGCAGAAGGAAACAGCAGGAGCAGCATAGGCAGGCCTGCAGGAGCAGCATCCATCCAGCTGTTTATTTCCAGTTGAATGGTGAGACTGTTTGTCTCACTCAATCTCAAACTAACTGAATAGCTATCACACAGAAGGAAATTTGGTTTTTTTAAATAAATGGGGGTGTAGGGTAAGTTTAGTAGTGGTAGCCCTGAATATGAATGAATAGTGTAACGGCCCTGCTACCTACACGTTCACATTTTCGTTTCATTGCTACCTACTTCTCCTTACCTACCATAGTATGGAGAAAAATGTTGACGTGTTGATAGCTAATTTGTCAGTTCTCGGAAAATTGTAGTGGTCACAAAATTTAATACAAAGAGAAATTGTGTCAACATAAATATGAAAGTTTAGTCTGGTCCATTGAGTGGTAGCATTGGTGTCGGCTTCCACGCCAGGGTGGGGGGTGCGCGAGTCGGCAACGCCTTGGCCGGGGTTTGCGTTGTATCGAGCGGTGACTTGGCAACACTGCGGCGCTCTGTACACCCGCGGACACGAAGCCTCGCTCCGGCTCCAAGCTCCTCGCGGTTGTATGGGCCACATGGGTCGTTGCTCCGCACGCTAACTAGGGACTGGTAGGGACCTCTCCTCCACTACCGAGTCTGCTTCTATTCTTCACAGACCAGCTTGTCTTGCCTTTGTTGCGATTCTAGGTGCATAGCTAATATGCTGGTTGTATGATGTCTCTAGTCTAGTGCAAGGAGATGATAGATTATAAGAATATTTCATGCGCATGTCTATATATATGACTCCGACGTCACCTGTACGACAGCCTGCTTAGCTTATGACGCCTGATTTGTTTTGAACTGTGGTATGTCTTGTTAACGTCCGAAATGAACTGGCTACGTTTTGGGCAAATTTCTTATGGACAAAAATCACTCGATCGTAAAATTACAGCCAGTTCATTTCTGACCTTAAAATGACATTAGATTTCAGAATATTTGAATATCCAATAGTGTTCTCAAAAAACGGTCGGAAGAACGTAGCAAATGTATATTCAGTCTTAATCCAAAAGGTTTCATTTTGTTTAATAGTTAATGGACCTGCGTGGAATATGCTCGGTAAACTCTGTGGTGTATGCTGGTGTATGCTGGTAGAGGTTGTTAGCAGTACGAGGTGATAGTTAGGACATAGGTTGGTAGATAGAAGGTTTGTGTTGGCACCGGCAGGCATACATTTTTCCTCTTTGATTTGCTGCTTCGGAGTCCACTTTGAACTGCAGATCCCCAACAAAGACTAGGATGCTTGATATATAGTACGAGTCGAGTTCTCCCCGTGGCTATGGAACACATACCAGGGACTGAGTTGAATAAATTTTCCGATGGTATTCCCATTGTTGGCAGGTGTCGAGTCACAACATTCGGAAAAGTTTAGGAATATACCTTACATTCCTGTCAATTTAATCGTACAATATGGTATTGTATATGAAGTTGGTAAAGACGGGATTAGTTAGGGGTCTAGCAGATTGATATTTGAATCTATATTGTCGTGTTGCAGGCAATACATGGACAGGGCTCGGACGCATTCTGCTGGACGTGCCACAAGCGTGATGCGTCCGTGAACTGCGTCACGTGCCCACGTACCTTCCACACACGCTGCGTCACCCTCACGCCGCAAGGTCTGTGTCCTGAGTGCAGCGCTGCCGTGCTAGCTGACAGCGAGTACCGGGGCAACGTGTCACGCAGGCCCAAGCTGGATCAGCTGTGTACACTGCTTACCTTCACCCTGGAGTGCATGAAGGATGTCCCTAATGTGCGTACTCTGACATATTTATCAAAACTGCCCGAAAAACTAGAGCAAAAAAATACGTAATAGTAAGTGATAACAACGAGAAATCAAATGAAAAGCCATGATATAAAAGCTAGATTTGTTTTGTTAGTCGGAGGTGTTCTGGAATGCCGTGGACCCTTCGGAAGAGCCACTCTACTACAATTACATCCACAACCCGATGGATCTGAAGCTGCTGGGGCAGAACATCGAGAAGCGTGTGTATGGGTCGACAGTGGCGTTCCTAGCGGACGCTAAGTGGATCCTCCACAACTCGATCTTGTTCAACACGACCCAGTCAACCCTGACCAGCACAGCGAGAGCGGTCCTCAAGGTCTGCAGGCAGGAGCTCGAGGAGATTGACAAGTGTGCAGACTGCTACCTGAACGCCCACACCAAGACCGATTGGTTTGTTCAAGTCTGTGTGAGTACTTTCAATATTCAGTATTTATTATATTCATTTACAAAGTTCAGTTTAACAAATCATTCTGCTCCCCTTAAGGTCAAGGACCTTGTGTGAGTACTTTCTTCTACGGTTCTGCTTACATCTAGGTACAGTAGGTAGCAGATTACCTCCTCCTGCGGTTCTGCTTACATCTAGATACAGTAGGTAGCAGATTACCTCCTCCTGCGGTTCTGCTTACATCTAGGTTCAGTAGATGGGATGTCCCTAGCGGAAGTGGATCCTCCATCGTGTTAACTCCAGGGTTGCGTTTATTCGTGACCTTGAGAGACCTGTACCTCCAGCTTACACTCAGGTATTGTGTCTGGACCGGCAGGTTCGTGCAAGCAGTACGTGTTAGTGGTAAAATGAGTCATTATTGGGTTTGGTTGCAGGGGAAGCCGCACCTGCTGATCTGGGCCTGGCTATGGGTAATGATCACCTGCTGATCTGGGCCTGGCTATGGGTAATGATCACCTGCTGATCTGGGCCTGGCTATGGGTAATGATCACCTGCTGATCTGGGCCTGGCTATGAGTCATGATTGGGTTTGGTTGCAGGGGAAGCCGCACCTGCTGGTCTGGGCCCGGCTGAAAGGGTACCCGTTCTGGCCGGCGAAAGCTCTCACCACCAACACGAAGACGCATATGGTGGATGCCAGATTCTTCGGAGCTCACGACAAGGCCTGGGTCCCTGTCAAGGTCAATACTCCACAAATATATTGTATAATCAGCGGAGATAGCTGATTTATGTACATAATATAGAAGGTTGTCTTGAGAGGAAGGGTGGTGAGGTGGTTGTGAACACTAAAGTGTGGTGTGGTGGTTGTGAACACTAAAGTGTGGTGAGGTGGTTGTGAACACTAAAGTGTGGTGTGGTGGTTGTGAACACTAAAGTGTGGTGAGGTGGTTGTGAACACTAAAGTGTGGTGTGGTGGTTGTGAACACTAAAGTGTGGTGTGGTGGTTGTGAACACTAAAGTGTGGTGTGGTGGTTGTGAACACTAAAGTGTGGTGTGGTGGTTGTGAACACTAAAGTGTGGTGTGGTGGTTGTGAACACTAAAGTGTGGTGTGGTGGTTCGGGGCACCTGAAGCTGTGCACTGCACGGAGGATGCTAAGCTTGAACAAACTGGTGTCACAGAAAGTGTCAACCATCATTCTTCGTTGAAAACACCACCCCAACGGTTATTTCAGAAGCACTTCTGAAATATTCCGGTCTTTTTGCCATCAGAAACTGCGTCATTTGTAAACAGTTTTTGGTGTGAATAGACGGTATTATAGTTGAGGAAAAATACCTGACAGTTGTAGGTTATAGGAGGTTAATCTCGTTCCCTTGACGCTCAACTAGCATCCATTTAACGCCATGTAACAAGAAGATGTGTTAAGAAGCTAAAGCTTGACGTGGCCGTCAATATGAACGTGAGAGAGGCGTGACAGCATTTGTGTTATTTATTTGCAGGACTGCTATCTGCTGAGCAAGACGTGTCCCCCGAGTGGGTGTAAAAATCGAGGCGGCGACCTGGATGACGCCTTGGTGGAGATGGAGCAGCACATCGCCAATATCCGCGGCCGGCTCGGGGAGTTTGTGTATGCTAGGAAGAAGGTGCCCTATGTGCCAGAGATGGGTGACAAACAGCTGAAAGCCATGATGCCAGGCTGGGCCCCCCCCCCTGTACGGTGAGTACCCGATGCTTGCCTTTTCAGGAAGACAGGGTGCCCTATGTGCCAGAGATGAGGGACAAACAAGGTGAGGTACGATGATTGCCTATAGAGGAACACTGGCTCGCCACCCCTATACGCTGAGGTACGATGATTGCCTATAGAGGAACACTGGCTCGCCACCCCTGTACGCTGAGGTACGATGATTGCCTATAGAGGAACACTGGCTCGCCACCCCTATACGCTGAGGTACGATGATTGCCTATAGAGGAACACTGGCTCCCCACCCCTGTACGCTGAGGTACGATGATTGCCTATAGAGGAACACTGGCTCGCCACCCCTGTACGCTGAGGTACGATGATTGCCTATAGAGGAACTCTGACAGCCGAGGTGATCCAGTTCGCAATATATATTACCTAGTACTGCCATATGTTCTGTTACATAACGAATTTGTTAAATTTAACGCTTTAAAAGACTTTATTTATTTTCGTAAATGAGACAGTCAAAAAGCTCACTATTTTCTTAGTAAACATGTTAAAATTCATTTTACTACTCTTCATTGTCAAAGACCGGAGAGCAGCGGCTATTAGGAAGTCGGGACGTGCGCCCATGGGTCACCCTACCATAGGTAGGCTTCGGCCCTGCTAGCCAGACATCGGCCTTGCCAGCCGAGAAAAGAGGGCATGTTATGAGGCTGATGGGCACGCACCCCGATGGACTGACCTTCCCACATCGGGATGGCCTCATTAAAAGCACGTACCTATATGCTTACACTTACCTTAGGTAGGACCACTTTCCTGGACCTCACCCGTACCTACGGAAGGGCATATAAGCCCTGGTCGCCCTCGGTACGGGGACAGTCAGGAGGGGTCATTCAGTCCGTTCAGTCTTGGGGACATCCAAGAAGGTTTCGTCAATGTAACAAGTGTTTTGTAGACGATCCGTGTATGTGCAAATATATGGTGTGCCGGGCAAAACAGCATCTTCATTCAAGGTAAGCGCCTTCCCGCTTTTAGGCCATTACAATAGGACATCATGCTCCAGTCATGATATCATAATGCCTGCAGTACGAGGCACAAAAGAAGACCATGCAGCAGTAATAGCTCTATTCAAGTGTGGTCACACCCAAAGCCAAATATTCAACCTCTCGCAGATCCGAATTGCGTCGGGAATATTTATTTATAGTACAATAAAACGATATAACGGAACTGTGAGTATGGAAATCAGGCCAAAATCTGGTCGCCCCAGAATCGTAGGGATTTCAGCAGCCACCAAACGGATTAGGGAACGTTAAGGCAAAAATCCATGCGCCACCAGATAGTAATGAGCCGTGAGACCAACGTAATGGTAACAAGTCCGATTCGATTGATCAGAGACGATCTGGGAACACAGACCTATCGTAGCTCCAAAGCTCATCTTGTTACTGTTTGTTTAAAGAAAATTAGGCTGAATTAAATCTGAAACTGCTATCCTGGCACGCTCAAAATGGCCACAGTGACACCCCCTTTAAAGATGAAAAAATCTTCACCATCGAAGTGTATTTTAACAAACAAAATGATAGAATCTATGGAAGAAGATCTAAAGAAGCTAAAGAAACAGCTCCTAGGATAATCCGTGGCCATCATCCAGCTTCAGTGATGGTTTGGTGGGGTGTGTCGGGTCAGGGCATGACAGCACTGCATTTTTGCAAAAAAAGCGTCAAAACTGGAGCAAAAGTTTACTTATTTTCTTACTGAAGCCAGTTTTAAAATCCCTAACTAATACACTCTTCAATAGGAAAAGATGGATTGTCCAAGAGGATTGTGCACCAGCTCACAAGGCGAAGAGTTCGGTGGAGCAGCTTGCGCTAAACCAAGCCGCACTTATCAAGGCACAAGATTGGCCATCCTCAAGCCCAGACCTCAACCCTCTGCACTATAAATTGATGTCTATTCTGGAGGCCAAGGCTTTTTCTAGGATGGGTACAAATGTGGACTCGGTAAAAAAATGGTATGGCATAATAACAGCTGAAAACTCAGAAAAAACTGCGCGTGCCGCGATAGACGAATGGTCTCACCTTCTTCGGGCCTGTACCAGGGTACGAGAGGGACATTCTGGAGAATTTCTTCGGCAAACTCTTACTGAAGTGTTGCTTTATTTGATTAATTTTCGTCAAATTTTAAGAAAATGTCTTGTAACAGAACATATGGCAGTACTAGGTATAGATTGAGTGCCACGCTGATTTTGAGAACACTTCCGTAAATGATTTGTGAGTGATATTTGAATATTCCCATACAGATAGTGAATGTATGAGACCCCGTATGAAACAATACCGTTATTCCTATTTGAATGACATGGCACTCAATATCAAGGCAGTCTTGGTTTTCAGTATTTATGCTTAATTTTGAAAAAATAAGTTGTGTAATTTGGTTTCAAGCAGCGACTGTGACGTAATAAGGAAGGAGCGAGTGAGTCGGAGGTGAGATGAGATAGCAATTCACCAGTTCGGTTTGGCAGTCATACTCATACTCACACCTCACACTCATGCTCACACTCATGCTCACACTCATGCTCACACTCATGCTCACACTCATGCTCACACTCATGCTCACACTCATGCTCACACTCATGCTCACACTCATGCTCACACTCATGCTCACACTCATGCTCACACTCATGCTCACACTCATGCTCATACTCATGTTCATGCATGCACTATTTTTTATCGTTATTGGACCGGACTGGCACTGAGCCGTGAAGCAACCGAAATTCATTCTGGTGAATCTTGCCACACCCTGGGCCTATCTAGACTAGCTCGGATCGGTTCCGGCGGGGGGAACTGTGACCAAACCACCCCCTTGTGTACCTACAGAGGTCCCAAAAGGTTGCACCCTGCACCCCACTATAGTACACGAGGGCTGTAGGGCTAGAGCTTCAACTAATCTGCTCGAATTGTTGGTTGTAGTAAATCGGTGGAGAATTGGTCAGCTGGTCAGCGACAGGGCCCTGAGGATCAGGTGGTGCGTGATCTGGAGCTGATGGCTGCGCCTGAGATGGGCGATGGGGAGGAAGCAGACGACACGAGTACTGACTGTGATGACGTCAGCAGGGAAGTGGAGCATGGACGCACCCCTGAGCATGGCTATAGCCGGAACACACCAGAAGGTGACTCCAAGGCCATGCAGGTACGTCACAACATAGCCAGTTAACTCTCACTGTTTGAAGGATATGTTTTTTTTGAAAAAGCTAAAAATTTTGCCCCCAAAAATAATAATTCACGACAACAGTCGCACTTAAAATTCTCGCCCCATAAGAAATTTTCATTTTTTTCTAGAGATTTTTTTTACTTTCTCGCCCGTATGTAATACATGGGCTGAGAAAGTTATGTCTTCGTGCAAAATTTCGATTTTGAGATTTTGGGTTTCCCATGATCCTGGAGTTCCCCCGAGTCCAAAAAAGTGGTTTTTAAAAAATGCCCGTCCGACGTACGTACGTCAGTCTGTCGCGCAACTGGACGTCACACCGTTCGTCCGATTTTGCTCAAATTCGGTATGTAGGTACCTAATGTAAATATCTGGACATGTTTTTTGATAAATTTTGATAACTCAAAAATTGCGCCTGCTATGGTCAAAAAAAGGCAAAAAATCGTGTTTTTTGACAGTTAAGAAGGGCTGGAAGCTACGTATATCAAGGTGGAACCTTGAAAATTTGCGAATGTGTTTTTGAATAGATGCTTTTAGGTCTTTTACAATCACTTGGAGGTGGGCCAATAACTTGGCCCAGTTTTGGCCCAATTGCGTTGGTCGTCACTCCGGTAGCACTATTCGATCGATTTCAATAAAAATTGGTAGGGAGGTGTACTTTAACCTAGTTTGATGTTTTACCGAACGAAATTTATCCAACATAATAATTATGGCCAATATTGGCATTATCGTAGGAAAATTTTCCGAAAATGGAAATCGCGTTTCTGATTGGTTAAGACGGATTTGCAACAACCCTAATCGACAGATTTCCTTGAAAATTGGTGAAAATGGTCTCAGATAGATGCTTCAAGGTGATTTTCAATAGATTTTCAATTACTTGAAAATTAAGGCCGTGACATGGAAAATAGAAAACACGTACTTTGCGCGTCGAACGACACTTCACCATTTGACGGATATGTTTGAAATCCGGTAAGTAGGTGCCTAAAATTATTGTCCAGTGTATGGCAAAATATTTTTTTAGAAAAAGTTAAAATTTTGGTCAAAAAAAAAATAAATTACGTAAAAAAAAAATCAAAATTTTCGATAAAAATTGCGAGAAAGTCAAGTGCGACCATAGTCGGACCCTTTATTTTTTTTTGCGGGCGTGATTTTTAATTTTTAAGCCGCTTGGGGCCTCACCCCATGCCCCACTCTTTACTTAGCCCGCCATGGTCTTGGCTAAGTTCAGACCCCCAATAATAAAGGGTCCGACAACAGTTACACTTAACTTTCTCGCCCCATATAAAATATTCGTTTTTTTGTTCTTGATATTTTTTTGCGGGCGTAATTTTCACGCAATCCGAAATCGGTTGAAAATGACCCAGGAGCATCTATCTGAGATCACTCACACCAAATCTCATGACTGTCATTTTATTACTTTAGTCCCAAATGCGTTCCGACCATTCAAAATGTGGTTTCTCATTCTCAACTCATTTTGAAGATAAGAAAATTCTGTTCGACAGATGTTTAAGTTACATAGTTCTACACAAATTTACCAAATTTCATGACAATCGGTCAATAAATGTTGGTGGCGCCGTAACGATTGAACTTTGGTCCAAAAAAGCCGTAATTTTCAACCAATTCAATTTTAGTTGCATAAGACCTCGAAACATCTATTCGTTAACACACACACCAATTTTCAGTGTTATAGATTGAAAAGTGTACCGTCGGCGCTTGTCCGACTAACCAAAAACACGATTTTTGAATTATTTTGGCGGTTCTTTGGCAATAGTGGCCGTGATTTTTTACCAATCTAAAATTCCTTGAAAAAGCCCCTCAGCCGTGATTTTAGACAAGTCCATACCAAATTTCATCAAAATCGGGTGTAGAGCAGTGTACGGACGGACGGACAGACTTTTTCCAGAAACCACTTTTTTGGACTCAGGGGACCCCCAGGATCATGGGAAACCTAAAATCTCAATTTCGAAATTTTGCACGAAAACAATACTTTCTCGCCATAGGTATATGGCTAGCGAGAAGGTAAAAAATCAAAATTTTCGATACCGCTGTGCACTGCCGTAAAAATTGCGAGAAAGTCAAGTGCGACCATTGTCGGACCCTTTATTCTTTTTCTGTTATGTTTTTGGAACAAGTTATCGAAGCATTGCTTGCAGGAGTGTTTGTTGCTCCATTGCGTGTGTTCCTGTCCAGGACCCGCTGATCGATGTTCGGCAGCCCATGGTGAAGATAGTGGACCTAAACAGGCTGGGCGCGCGGCCTCAGAGAAAATCTTCCCAAGACTCGAAGCAGAATGGAACAAGTCTGTCCCAAGAAACGAAACAGAAGGACAACAAACAGACTTCTTCCCAAGACTTGAAGAAGAAGAAACCTTCGCCAGCCTCCGATGGTAAGCTGAGACTGTCTGATGAGGTGAGCCTGCTCGTGCTGGATGGTGGTGATGGGAAGAATAGTGGCGGCAGCAGCAACAACAGCAGCAGCGGTAGCGCCCGCAGCGCCAAGCCGCGCAAGCCCCCCAGCAACACAGCCAGGAAAAGCATACGCAGAGCGCCTGACCGCCTCGACAATTCTGTTACGATCACCACGTCTTCAAGTGAGGTACGTCCGAGTGAAGATGCATCCCTAGACGTCTTAAAGTGGGGAGGGATAGACCGTTTTGAAGGGATGCCGTTCCGATCTTGGAATTCCAACGACGCATCCCTTGTGGGCGTCCATTTGTTGAAGATATGACCTTTTTGCATTAATCAGCTATTTTTCTTGTGCATTTATCTTAGGTAGATTTCGTAGTCGTACCAGTAGACTCACTTTTGAAAAATTTCTTCACAGTTCTTCGTTTCATGACCCCTGGATCCCAAAACCGCCATCAGCTCAAAAGTTTTTATATATATATAAATAAATAAATCTCGGTTCGTTAAATGGGGAAATCGAACGAAGGGGGGCGAAATGGGGGAATCTGGTTATTTGGCCATAACTCCCTTAATATTGAAACTAATGAAATTTGGTTTTTTCCGTGGGTCGTGTAACAGTATTTCTTGTACTTTTCTTGTGATGTTTTTGGATGCCACCCCTTATGGTTGATTAAGGGTGGAAAAACAGGGGTTGGCGTAACGTCACAACTCACTTATTTGGTGAGATATTGAGTTTATTCTTTTTGCTATGAGTTTCTATTAATAATATCTACAACTTTTGTCTGAAAAAGTTTTTTTAAAATCATTTTCATTTTCTGTCGGGGAGGGGGGGGGGGGGGTGAAATTTCAAAACTATATTCCTCTCCGTTGTTATTGGACGAAATGCATCGGGATCAACTGAAAATCTTCTTAATCGTCATTCTAAATGAATGTGGACTGCTTTTACTGGATGGAAGTAATCTTCCACCTACGCATTTCGGGGCTGTCGAAAGGAATTTTTTCATATTGGAGTCAGATGGAAATTTTTTTAGAAGATTTATTGAAAAATATCAAGAGACAGACGAAACACTGTGATTGTCACCTACTCACCGTATTTCTTATGTTAATCAGATCGCGGAGACGCATGAGGGCACGATCATGTCGGTGCTTAACCGCGTGGCAGACGATGGAGACCCTGACTCGCGCCTCAGAATATTCAGTAATAGGGTCAAGCAGCTCGAGTCGCAGCTTCAGCAAAAAGATGCAGCATACGGTAATAACTGCTCTCATGAAATCACATGGGGGTGTTAGCTAGTGATATAAGCCGAAATAAGAAAACAATTATGTAAATTGTTGATCTAATTGTGTGTAGAGAGAGATATAATAATAATAATAATAATAATAATAATGTATTTAAAGTCACACCACACAACAACTACAGAGTTAATAATGGTGCTGACTTACTAAAACTACAGACTAGGACTAAAAACTACCACTAAAGTAACCTAGCTATACTTAGAACGTCAACTACAGTTTAAATTGTTCCTAAAGCGGAGCTGGAACAGAAGTTACGAGACGACCGCTTAGAGATGAAGCAGGTTGCCGAGGCCACGAAGAAGAAGCAGTGGTGCGCGCTGTGCGGGAAGGAGGCGCTGCTCTACTGCTGCTGGAACACCTCGTACTGTCACTACCCTTGTCAGCAGCGGCACTGGCCTGCTCACATGGCATCCTGTGCACAGCTCGCGAGCAATGCCCACCCCACTCCCAACCCTCCACAGGTATGTACAGCCCTGACAGGGTGTCATTTAGTCACAGTTACGTCTGGCAGTGCCAGGTATCATGAGGGCTGGGTAAGGTTCCCCCAGCCACGTGCCAGGTACCATCAGGGCTGGGTAAGGTTCCCCCAGCCACGTGCCAGGTACCCATCAGGGCTGGGTAAGGTTCCCCCAGCCACGTGCCAGGTACCATCAGGGCTGGGTAAGGTTCCCCCAGCCACGTGCCAGGTACCATCAGGGCTGGGTAAGGTTCCCCCAGCCACGTGCCAGGTACCATCAGGGCTGGGTTAGGTTCCCCCAGCCACGTGCCAGGTACCATCAGGGCTGGGTAAGGTTCCCCCAGCCACGTGCCAGGTACCATCAGGGCTGGGTAAGGTTCCCCCAGCCACGTGCCAGGTACCCATCAGGGCTGGGTAAGGTTCCCCCAGCCACGTGCCAGGTACCCATCAGGGCTGGGTAAGGTTCCCCCAGCCACGTGCCAGGTACCCATCAGGGCTGGGTAAGGTTCCCCCAGCCACGTGCCAGGTACCATCAGGGCTGGGTAAGGTTCCCCCAGCCACGTGCCAGGTACCCATCAGGGCTGGTTAAGGTTCCCCCAGCCACGTGCCAGGTACCCATCAGGGCTGGGTAAGGTTCCCCCAGCCACGTGCCAGGTACCCATCAGGGCTGGGTAAGCGTTCGTCCACAGTCAAAGAGGAGCCGTTGGGTAAGTTTTGAGTTCAGACGGAATATAAGTACATTTGCTATTTGTTTAAGTACGTTTATTCGACAATTTTTTGAGGACACTGTTGGATATTTTAATAATGTTCTGAAATATAAGTAATGTGTCTTTTCAACGTCAGAAATCTACTGGCTGTGTTGTGATTTTACGAAGTATAATTCTCCAATAGGTTCATCAAATATTCGTCGGAAAAAACAAACAAAAAGCGGCCAATATCATAAGTGCCGTTCAAGTTTTAACTCTGAACCATTACATTTTTTGAAAAAAATTGCTGTTCTGCTCTGGTCTAAGGCTGTAATTTTACGGTCGTTCTAATATGGTCGCTACTTCTCCAATTATTAGTGTAGACTGTAGTAAATAGAACACTGACTACAGTTGTGAAATCCAAAGTCCTGCACTGGTGCATTGATGAATTGGAAACGCTGCATGTTCGCCCCTAAAGTCTTGAAAGTAACGATATTCAATTTTTTCACAGAAGCTTTCATTTGTTTCCAGGTTCAAATTTCTCGAATAAAGGAAAAAATGAAGCGATTGAGTGACGAGTGCAATCAGTATCGCATTAAAGAACAAACTGCTACTGATCAGGTAAATTTGAAGAATTTTATTGGAAATGCAAAAAATTACAGAGGTTAGTCGTAGGAAATTTCCAGCTTTTTTGGTGTTCCATCGGGGTGAACCAAATCAAATTTAGGGTCCGGGACAATTGGGCGCCGCCGTTTTGGCGCCACCAGTTTGGCGCCGGCCGTTTTGGCGCCAGGACCATTCGGCGCCAAGACAATTGGGCGCCGTCCGATTTGGCGCCAGGACAACTGGGCGCTGTCCAATTCGGCGCCATAGGTTAATAGTAGCCAAAGGGAATTTAAATCAGTTGCTACTTTTTCGGCCGTCTGCAGGAAAAGTTCGCATCTCTTCCATTGGTGGGGGGGGGGGGGGGGGGGGCATGATGCAAATAGAGGCACCTATTATTTTTACTTAACTCCTCATCCTTAATTGGGGTCTGCCTAGCGAGGTAGAACTTGGAGAAAATTCCCAAAACGATACGAATACTCGAGCAAGCGTAGCGAGCGAGAATAAAAGAAGATCTGCTTAAAATCTCCATATTTTATTAAAGGAATTTTTAAGAATTTCTAATTTCACCAATTGTCGGAGGCCCCTCTTTCAGTCTTTGGGGGGGAACACACCTAACACTAACTTCCCCTCGTTTCATTGCCGTTTGCTGGAAATTGGGGATAAATAGCTGTGGCGCCCAAATGTCCCGGCGCCCAATTGTCTCGGCGCCAAATAGTCCAGGCGCCCAGTTGTCCGGCGCCAAATAGTCCTGGCGCCCAATCGGCCGGCGCCAAATCGGCCAGCGCCAAATCGGTGGCGCCAAACCGGCGGCGCCGAAACGTCCGGATCCCTCAAATTTAGGCTTGGTGATGTCGCCAGAAAGAGGAAAAATCGGAACCTACCTAAGAGAAGTATTGACCAAATTCTCAAAAATTCCATATTAACCTTACTTTTAACTAGTTTTTTAATCCTCTACCTTTTACCTACCTACTTTCTTATCTTCTACCTTTTACCTACCTACTTTCTTATCTTTTACCTTTTACCTACCTACTTATCTTCTACCTTTTACCGCTTTTACCTACCTATTTAACCTACATTTTAACTACATTTTACTATTTTAATTAATCATTCTAGGTACGGAAGCTGCAAGTTTCTTTGCGAGAGTGTAAGGAAGAACTTGCAGTGCAAGTAGCACGGGAACAAGATGCTGTGGTGAAACGAAGGGATTTGGAGAAGAGACTGGAAGCAGCAGAGGCGGCGGCGTCGGCGGCTCGCGCGGAAGTCAAGCTATCTGCTCAACGTGTACAAGACTTACAGGCGGCGTTAACTGCGGAAATTAATAGTGAGTCAGAAGAAAGCAGGTAAAGTAAAAAATAAGTTAGCCTACTTAAACTCAACCTTGTTTGGCAAGGTCAGTAAGAACTCATAGCGCCAGAAGCATACGCTGCTAGAAAATACTGAGTCTCAGACAGATTGAAATTGAAATCTGCTGCTGGAGATGAAGTTTAATGTTACGAATGAAAAATTATTTTTTCGCTCAGCTATTATGAATCAGCTTTCGGAAAGCTACAAAAACTATCGAACGGATGTCGTGATTCCACTTTCAAAATTTAAAATATTTCATTGTGTGAAAAGTTCGGAAAAGACCCTTGCAGTCCTCATAATGCTCAGGTATGTTAATTTTTGTATGTTGAATCATTTCACCCCGGCTGCACGGCTATTTGCAACTGGGAAACTCTGGTCACAGCTGCTTAATTTTACCTTTTTTTCAGTGATGGCGAGAGTGGCTAAAAATGGACGACCTTGCTGATCTTCGTTATGTGAACTCTTCTCGGCTATTTATTTTCCTTAAGTATTTATATTTTTTAACTGGATACTATGGATATCTTATTTCGTTGATAAAAATACTGTCGATCTGTAGGTATGTATTTTGTTATTTTGTCATTCATAGCACTTGAAACATTGACATATTGATCCTTTTTAATGATACGTGGTTTATCGAGAAGAAAAATAGTTTTTTGTTGCCGTTATAATAACTCTTATGCATTTTCTCGTAAAAGTGATCACAATGAATTGTATCTAAGAGTATAATCATCTAAATGTAAGATTACTAGTCGAAATTTAAGTTTTGAACAACTGCTTTTTGTGTTGTCTCCAAATAACTTCCTACGGAACATTTTGTTTCAGATTAATGTTTAAATACATTTACCTTCGTTCTCCTGTAACTGCTGTGGTTTTTCATGACGAAAGTTTGTTGGTACTTACCTCATTTTGCCTTCACAGTTTTTAGTTTCGTTTCCTAGGGTTCTTAAGGTACATTAATTTACCGAAGTTACCTTGACTGAACCAAGCTAAATCCTGATCCCACTATTTACCCAAGTTTTTTTTTTTGTGTTTCATTAATTATATAGTTGTTACAACTTACCCATACTTCGGCTCCGGACAAATGACACCGTGGTAAGCGCGAACGCGGAACTTGTTTTTTTCAATATAGTCTACGCCGTCCGTACAATTATTCCATTTCCTTCTCGAGTTTGCTCTCAGTTTCACTTCGTTCTGGTGCACTTTGTACACCTTCAGACACTTCCCGAAGTACTGGAATTGGTAATCTAGAAATAGAAGATTTACGAAGGAAAAAATGGGTGCAGTTCTTCTTTAACAGTAGTTCTTTTGTTTGGTAATTTCAAGTATTGTCTAAACTAATTAGCAATTCTCGGTTAACGGTTAAACTCCAGTTAAAGTCAGTTTTTACCGTGCAATAATTGGAATTTAACTGGAGTTTAACGTCTTATTATTCCTGACTGTGAAGTAATCATAATTTTGTGCGGTAGCATTGCAACCATAAATGTTCATGTGATAGTGTAATAATTGGTGTGTTCTGGTTGCACTCATGACTCCTAGGTCCTGTTATCGCCAGTTATTAAATTATTTATGCAACGTTGGAGGAACGATTACGATTAAGATTGCGATTTAACGCAAGACTGCACCCATTTTGTTTCTCGCCTATTTCTCACGTCTGATAGTTTCTGAACTTCGATAACTATTGCGTATGGGCTAATTGGAGACAATTGCCAATCAGTATCTTAGGATCCAATTAACCATTCCTCTAAAGACAACCCTCTCGGCTGCTGAGGCTTCTTTTTTGAACTTACTTTGTTTCAAGCACGTTTTTGCCTTAGTCAACTCGCAGCCGTTTTGGAAAGTAGTGACGCAAATTATATCTGTTCCTTTCATTAAAAACGCGCAAACAGCACGGCATGACTTCGGGCATGTAATCGGACAAGTAGTGTTGTTGGTGGCTGGCTTTGCAGGGCTTGTTCTGCTGCGTGTTCCTAAAAACAGTCGTAAGAAATTTTTCATCGTGCCCGCTAATAAGATATAGTGCATGTAGCTGAGGCCATCACGGACCACAGCTTGGAAGCATTTACACAGGATGGGTATAGCAGAGTTGCCCACCTGCAGGGGGTGTGGCAAATGGGAGGAAACTCCCGGTCACGTTCTCTGTGAATGTGAGGCCCTCACCGACCTAAGAGTCAAATTATATCATAACCCGTCACTAGAGCCTGCTGACATCATGCCGCTAGGAGAAATTCCCGCCTTCATGCAGTCGTCCGGGCTCCTACAGTAGGCTAGGAAATGCGGGGTGGCACAATGGTCACCTGCCTTCGAGTTTAGGGGAGTCTATGGGCTCCCCGGGCCCACCCGTCTGAAAAAAAACATCTCGCTTCCTTTCTCGATGTGACAGACGTCCTTGGAGGTATTTAAACTTATGTCTTACCAAGACACAACGCCTGCTCAGACAGGGGTCACACATGGGTCTGAAGCAATTCGCGTACCACAAAGGGCTGTGGGACACCTCCAGAGGCTCGGTGGTATGTAGACCCATCTACATGGCAGTGTAGGATGCACAGAGGATCCGCCTAAGCGGTCTGAGTGCTTTTCCCCCAAAGGGGCTCCCGTAGAACAAGAAGATAGTGATGATATAGTGCTGATCAGACCAAGAATTGCAGTCCTGTGCTTCCAGCACTATTTCCCTCTCTATACAGAGCTTGAGAGCTATAGAGGGAGATCTGTTTCTGCATGCTCAGGACAGCAGTAACAGGTCGGTCTGGTATGTTTCCGCTGGAGAAAACCGTCCTGAATGTAACTGCTGGCTCGAACTAAGTGGTCAAGAGGTGGACGTCCTTTTGCGGCTCCGCATTGCACAGGGGCACGTAAGCCACTCTATTGTAGCTACCATACAAGGCGCTTATTTACCATTCTTTCAAGAATTTTGACCATGGTATTGGTCAGTGAAATTGGACGATATGATTCAGGTACACCACGGTCCTTACCTGGTTTAGGAATGGGGACAACTACAGCATGCTTCCAGGCCAGGGGAATATCGTGAATGTTCCAAATAAAATTATATATTGATAGGACATATTGTTTGTATTCTGGTGAAAGTTATTGGATAAACGAGTAAGGGATGAAATCGGGACCTGGCGCTGAATTCCTACAAAGCTTATTTAATACATACTCCAATTCACTGAGGGTGAAAGGCAAATTGTATGGAAGTTGGTCACCCCCCGAAAAATCATAGTGCTTGTCTTCCAATTGTCGTTTTTCCAGGCGCGATGCTAAATTAGTTTCGTCATTGCTGGACATTGATGCAAAATGATTCGATAATACATTACATTTCTCTACCGGTGCCACGTATGTTTGCATGCCGTCCGTTAGAGGTGGAATGGAGGAGGTCGCTTTCCCTCTAATTCTGCGAATGCGGTTCCACACTTCGTGAGTGGGGGTATTTTCAGTAAGGGTGGAGGTGTACTCCACCCACGAGGCTCTGCGGGCCTGTTTTAATATTTTTTTTTTTAATGCTTCCTGGTGCTTTAAAACCAATAAATTGTTGGTGGAAGGATATCGGTTGAATCGATAGTATAGTGAACGCCGGAGTCTCACCGCCTGCCCACATTCCGCGGACCACCAAGGCACGGGGGGTCGCCTCCGCCGCTGCGTGACCTTGTCAGTGCCGGAAACCCTGTTTACGCACACATCTGTCCGATCGTCATCAGCTATAGGCTGGGTGGTCGGCAGTACTGTGGTCCTAGTGCGCTCATCTAGCCGATCATCTTCAGTACTTAACTGGCTTGTCTGCAGTACAGCGCTAGTTGTACCCTCATCTGCGGGAAAGTCTTCAGTATGAGACTGGCTTTTCCCCAGCACAGTGGTAATTGAACCCTCATCTGTGGGAAAGTCTTCAGTATGAGACTGGCTTTTCCCCAGTACAGTGGTAATTGAACCCTCATCTGTGGGAAAGTCTTCAGTATGAGACTGGCTTTTCCCCAGTACAGTGGTAATTGAACCCTCATCTGTGGGAAAGTCAGTATGAGACTGGCTTTTCCCCAGTACAGTGGTGGTTTTATCCTCGTCTGTGGGAAAGTCTTCAGTAGGTGGCTGGCTTTTCCCCAGTACAGGCGTTATTTCTGCGGATGACGACTGGCAGCAGTGGGCCTCCCATGCCCCGGTGACCGCGGGCCGGTGGCAGGTAGGGCAAGCCGTCCGGCATTCACTAATTTGCACTGTAGGTCCTGAATGATTTCATTTATATTCACATTCGCAGAGTTAGGGACGAGAGCGCTCGGTTCAGGCAACAGTGCCTGTCGGTAAGTTTTCCAGTCAATTTTCTTAAGGTTCCACTTAAGTGGAAATGTAGTGTCGACAGTGAAAGACAAGCATGTGATATGTATCGGATGGTGATCACTGCCTCTGCGATCCTCAGAAACTGACCAAGAAAAATCACTTGCAATTATTGCATGGGTGAAAGTGAAAGATTTTGTGCTAAGGGTTGAAAAATGTGTACTCTGACCATTATTTAAAAGGTGGATCGGGTGTACCATTTGCAAAAGGACTTCAACCTCTTTACCACGTGGGTCAGCAGCTAGCCGTAGACGGTCCCACAGAGGACTATGCGCGTTAAAATCACCACAGAGGAGATAGGGTGGCGGTAGTTGTAGTATTAGCGACTTGAGTTCATTACGTTTTAAGGGGTAGCTTGGGGGAATATACAATGAACATAGGGTTAACGGGCATTGCAGAGTGGTTCGTATCGCAATAGCTTGCATTGGTGTGTTTAGTGGTAATACAGTGGCCGGTAAGTGATCCTTAAGGCAGATGGCTACGCCCCCCCGTACCCTGGAGCCCAGGGGAAAGTTGTCAGCCACGTGAAACACATTATACCCTCTTAAACTAACCTTCTGATTTGCCCGGAAATGGGTTTCTTGTAAAACAAATGCAATTAATCTCTTCAAATCTGGTTAAAAATCCATTTAAGTTCCATTGTATTATCTGCTCCGACATTACGGGAGGGTACCAGCAGGTGTATTCCCTTTCTCTAACGCCACCAAAACCCACTCAACTTACGCCTTCAAACTCGCTAAACGCTCAAATGGTATTCCCTAACGCTTATGGTGGGTTATTGAGTGGGTTTTGGACGCCCTTTCAAGGCGGTAGAACTCACCACCCCTTCCCATTGGTGCAAAGTCAACTTGAGTGGGTTTCTGAGCGGATTTAATAGAAAGTGTACTAGAAAATGAGAATATATCTATTTTTTTGGGGGAAAAATGAAAGTTTCTTTACATTTGCAATGAAAGAAGTACACTTCGTTTTGCTTTTGTTTGAGTTTGGTTTTTTGAAAAAAGCGGCAAATTTGAAATTTTTTCACGACCATTCAATTTTAATATTATTATCTTATCTTCTACTCATTTTATCTTGAATAATTAAACATTTTAATAGAAAAATATAAAATAACCAAATAAGGTTATGAAAGCTTACCATCTTTTACTTTCACAAATTTTAAACTGAAATCCATACATTTTATGTTCTTTGATATTAAATAAAGGTATTACTGAAACATTTCTTACATTAAATCTAGCAAGTGTTACATATTTAACACCTAAAACTAAATTTGAAGTTCAATATTAACAAGAATCCGGTAAAAATGGATTCATATTGTTGTTGTTTCGGTCTGTCTACTGCTTTAACGCCAAGTTTTCAAAGTTGCGACAAATTTCCCTTGTTTTGTTTGCGCCTGGCGGTAGGAGATAGCGCCGACGAAAAGCGTAAAAGTAAGCGGAATACGGGAATTGCTGAAGCGAGTTCTAAGTGGCGTAAAAATAGCGGTTGCGAGTTATCGCCTGCTAAAAGCGTTCCCAACGGGAATACTCCTGCTGGTATCGGTGGTTTCTGTATTGGTTCCGGAGACCTCAGGACTGGAGAGCTTTGACTGGAAGTAGGTAGCATATGTGATGGGAATTGGTGTGGGTGATTAGGTGGAATGGGGGTCAAGTGTTGTTGGTAAATCGATGCACTGGGATGGGTATTTGGTATCATAGGATGCGCCCTGGGCGTGTCGGGACCGATGGGTATCTGAGAGATGGGTACTTGGCTGTATATGGGGTGGGAGTGTGGGGTTTGCAGTCAAGCATGACCACCTCGGAAGAGGCATCTGATGTATGGTGGTGTACCTGTGCCTGAGCCTGTGCCTGGGGGACCTGTAGCTGTGTGGGGTGTGGGGGGAAAACCCCGTTTAGGACAGCACTGAAATTAGTTAATAATGAGGTGACGACTTGTGTGAGGTTTGCTACCTGAGTTGTCAGGTGCTGGATGACAGGCATAATATCACTGCAGGTAGTGCAACTGGGTGGAGGAGGGGGTAGAGAGTGGGACTCAGAATTGGGTGGTCTCTCGTGTGGACCACTATCATGTGACTCGGTGACAGGTCGAGTAGGAAGAATGTTTCTTTGCCACAGTGGTTGATAAGGGAGTACTCGCATGCGTGGTGAACCGGTTGGAGTCTGCCTTTGAAGGTTCTGGGAGTATGTGAGTTGCCGAGATGGGGATGTGGGGGAAGAGTTCTGTACCTGGGTGTGTTGTGTTTTTGGTAATGGGGGGTACAACTCCCTTCTGGCCTGTCCAAGGGGGATTTGTTCCCTGATGGAGTGACGTAGTGCCTGGGAATCCTTCAAAAAAATTGGGCATTCCGGTGATTTAACACTATGTGGACCTCCACAAGCTGGGCACATCGGAGGAGAGGTACATTTCGCTTCATCGTGAGTACCGTCATGTTTGAGAGAGCAATTCTGGCACACAGGTTGTTTCGTACAGGGCAGACCATGACCATAAACTTTGCATACTACGCACCTTAAAGGCAGTGGGTAGTAGGGGAAAAGACGGTATACAGTATGTATTATTTTAATATCAGATGGGGGCGTGGGTAGGTTGAAGGTGAGAACGTACGAAGGTGCCCGTAGAGTGTCAATAACAGGTGGTGATAAGCGTTTCACTGCTATAACATGTTGCGACTGCAGTTCCTCGATTATTTGTTCCTCAGACATGGCTTCAAAATCATTAGTGCGGACAACGCCCCGTACATAATTTAAACGTGGGTGAGGTACCACTTCTACACGTCGCTCACATAATTTTTTTTATACCTCGTAAGATGATACATTGTGTGGCATTTGTGCACTGGATAAGTATTTAGCCAGATCTGACTTTTTTAAAGAAAGCCGGCTCCTCTTTTAAAACAGATTTAACTTCTTGGTGTATGTGGAAGGGGGATGTTGTTCCAAAAGAACCCTTTTCATCATCGGCAGCTTTAAGGAGAAAAAATGTAACCTGGGTGTCAGGAAGGGGAAACTCACCAGGTATTTCGTTGTCAGCGCAGGTTGGCGAACTGGGTTTTTTCCTTTTCAATCGATGGGGGTCCCCCATGATTCAAAGAAGAAAAGGGGGGGGGGGGTTAACGATCACTGATTCACAACAGAAAAGGGCCAAAACCCAAAAAAAACGAGAAAAAGGACGCGAAGTTCAGGCAAGAGTCGGGCATGCGTGCGCACGCGGCGGCTGTCAACACTGAACTGCAAATTCGGTATGTAGGTACCTAATGTAAATATCTGGACATTTTTTTGATAAATTTTGATAACTCAAAAATTGCTTCTGCTATGGTCAAAAAAAGGCAAAAAATCCTGTTTTTTGACAGTTAAGAAGGTCTGGAAGCTACGTATATCAAGTTGGAGCCTTGAAAATTTGCGAAAATGTTTTTGAATAGATGCTTTTAGGTCTTTTACAATCATTTGTAGGTGGGCCAATAACTTGGCCCAGTTTTGGCCCAATCGCGTTGGTCGTCACTCCGGTAGCACTATTTCACGATTTCAACAAAAATTGTTAGAGAGGTGTACTTTGACCTAGTTTGATTTTTTATCGAACGAAATTTATCCAACATAATAATTATGGCCAATATTGGCATTATCGTAGGAAAATTTTCCATAAATGGAAATCACGTTTTTGATTGGTTAAGACGGATTTGCAACAACCCTAATCGACAGATTTCCTTGAAAATTGGTGAAAGTGGTCTCAGATAGATGCTTCAAGGTAATGTGCAATAGATTTTTAATTACTTGAAATTTAAGGCCGTGACAAGGAAAATAGAAAACACGTACTTTGCGCGTCGAACGACACTTCACCATTTGACGGATATGTTTGAAATCCGGTGAGTAGGTGCCTAAAATTATTGTCCAGTGTATGGCAAATTATTTTTTAGAAAAAGTTAAAATTTTGGTCGAAAAAAAAATAAATTACGTAAAAAAAAATCAAAATTTTCGATACCGCTGGCGTAAAAATTGCGAGAAAGTCAAGTGCGACCATTGTCGGACCCTTTATTTTAGAACAAGAAGTAGGTATAGAGTTAAGACTGTCTATAGTCTATGTCTATCCACTTGACTGAATTTACACTCATCGAAGAACTCAGATATGGAAGTAATCCGAGACCTACCTACAGCTTAAGCCTGACCTGTTCCATGGTTGTTCAATCTCAAACGCACAATAAAATGTTTATAGAATACCTAGGTACCTACCTCCTCGAAATAATTTTTTTAAAATTCACAGTAACATAATTTTTGAATATCAGAGTATTTTCAGAAGTTAGATGTAGAGGGCTGGCAGCATTACAAATACCCAGCTCCCCTCTCATCGTTTTACTATACCTACGACAAGGAGAAGGACCTATATTTTTCGGGGGGTTCTGAACAGTCACAGCCTCTGTATACATTTAACTTGACATGCTGAACATATCAGAGGTGAATGCCGACTTGTGAGAGATTGTGATATGGTTCGGGAGCTCGTGGGGACAAACATGCGTGAAGGGCTTGACAATTTTCACCCTCCCAGCGGGATGCGGATTTGGTCCAGTTGTTCAAAAACCGTTTTCTTGCTGTTGGGGTCTGGGGCTTTTAGCCCCCAGAATTTTTTCAAAAATCAAAAAAGGGCCTTTTTTCTCGGGAGGGGCTTGATGGGTTTAAGTGATGGGAAATGGTGCGCAGTAACCCCCAGTCACTAGAAACACCAAAGCAAGAAGGTTTGTCCGGGGCTTTCCCCAAACAAGAAAGGTTCCAAAATCTCAAAAAGGGCCAAAAAAATCGGGAAAAGCTTGATGAAAAATTCCTTCACCGGGAGGTTCCCCATGATGGCCCGAGTCCAAAAAACACTTTCTTGGTGTTGGGGCCCGGGGCTTACCCCTCCCAAGAAAGCCGTTTTTGGAAAATTTTCGATTTTCCACCTGAAAAGAGTGAAAAGGTTGATGGACAAAATCGGTCGCAAATGGTGCGGAGTAACCCCCATACACTAGAAACACCAAAGCAAGAAGGTTTGTCCGGGGCTTTCCCCCAACAAGAAAGGTTCCAAAATCTCAAAAAGGGCCAAAAAAATCGGGAAAAGCTTGATGAAAAATTCCTTCACCGGGAGGTTCCCCATGATGGCCCGAGTCCAAAAAACACTTTCTTGGTGTTGGGGTCCGGGGCTTTCCCCTCCCAAGAAAGCCTTTTTTGGAAAATTTATTTATTATTTTTGTCAATTTTTTTAAAAGTAAATCTCACGATTTCATATGGGTGACTTATAATAGTCACAGTTTGTACAGTACCTAGCATAGCCATATCCACGGGGGGGGGGGGGGGGGGGGGGTTAATCCCTCCATGAACGGATAATTAACATGGTAATGCCAACGTGCAAACTGCAAGAGGTAACAGTAGTCTGCGGGTTATTTGCGAGGATGTGCTCTCTTGCCATTGAAAAGAAGTTGGACCTTGAATCGGTTTTAGAACACTCTTTGACGCCTTTACCTCTTTCACTTGCGAGTATTGATGGCACTATGGCAAAAACTAACAAGGCAGCACTTGTGGAACGCTTGGAAAAGTTTCATGCTAATGCTGAACCTCCTTCGTATTGTGACGTTGATGTTGTAGACGGTATGGTTTTCCTTCATTCCCTTCCCACAAGGAACTTGCCAGAAACCTTCGGCGAACTGGCCAGATATATCCTCACTAGACTATGCGCCACGAAAGCACCTCGAGTGGACATAGTATTCGACCAATACATCACACCTTCAGTGAAAGATTGTGAAAGGCAAAGAAGGGGAGACGCAGCAGTGGCAATCGACTATATCATACAAGGTCCGCATCAGAAGGCCCCCCGGGATCTTCAAAAAGCACTCCGAAATTCGAATTTAAAAAAATCGTTGGTCAACTATCTTGCGGAGGAGTGGAAGAAAGAGGAAAACCAGAAACTATTAGGCACGAAAATAGTTTACTTTACTCAGTAACAATAATGGTGCAGAAAACCAGGAAGTTTCTGAAATGAGGTGTGACCATGAAGAAGCCGACTCAAGGTTATTATTTCATTGCTACCAAATATCTCAGTCGATGTCCCTCAAAAAGGACCTCCATTTTTTTATGGTAAAAACAAACGACACCGATGTTGTCATAATCTTCATTATAAATATCGATCCTTCACGACACCAGTATTGGGTAGAATTCGGAACGGGTAGTAAAAAAAGAGTTCTGGACATCACCGGACTGGCAAAGAAACTGGGACTTAAAGTGAGCATAAGGCCTTGGTTGGTTTTCATGCCTACACAGGGTGTGACGCAACAGCGGCATTTGTTGGAAAGGGGAAAGTACGGCCACACTCCCTTATGTTAAAAAAGGATGCATACCAGTCTGCATTCGCAGCCTTGGGCACATCAGTAAAGGTATCAAGTGAAACGAAAGACGCCGTAGAAGCCTTTACTTGTGAAATGTATAGCCAACAAGCGGTACGACACGGTCGGACAAAACTTTACCTGCTTATTTGCGTGATTCCTAGAAATAAACCCTTGGTTAAATGATTGGAGACGGAAAAACTTTTTGACGAAAGGAATGGCCCCAGAATGTTCTCCCGAGTACTTAGAGACCCCACACGACATACTTCGGCAACCACCCAAAACTACCCCCTAAAAGGAGGTGGGGTGGATGGGGAAGCTCGGAAAAACGTTTTGACAAAATAAATTGCCTCAGAACGTTTCCCTGAGCATTTTGATACCCCATACAACGTATTTTCGAAAGTATCCAAAACTCCCCCCAAAGGGGGGGGGGGGGGTTGGCGAAAAATCATTTTGACCATATAAATTGCCTCAGAACGATCTCCCGATCATTTTGAGCCCCCACAACCCATATTTCGCAAACCACTCAAATCTACCCCCCTTAGGGGGTGGGGTGCTTGGATACGTTCAGCAAAACTTTTTGATACAAAAAATTGCTTCACAACGTTCGCCCGAACAGTTTGAGACCCCATAAGCCGCACTTTAAAAGTCACTCAAAATTGCCCCCCCCCCCCCCCCCCTGGGGGGGGAGGCTCGAAATAAGCCATATACCATTTGTGACGAGTATGGCCGTTGTCACGTGTCATATCCAGAACTACTCATATACCACAAACAACTGAATCCACTGATTTCGCCCTTTTACAGGTCCAGGGGGGACTTCCCCCCTTTTTTTAGCGGCCAGGGAGTTATGCGGGGGTAGTGGGTGGTATCATTGGATTCGTAATTATTTGTTCTATAATTGTCTAAAATTTGATCGAAATCGTTAGAGCCGATTTTGAGCAAATATTTTTTTTCTACTTTTTGGGGGTGTTTTAGGGGGGTAACCCCCCTTAATTTTAAAGGGGGGAAACTGGGCTTCTGGATTTTTATTTCTTCCAATTTTAGAAAGGTCACTACCAATTTTGAAGAAAATCGGTTGAAAAGTGTGCCGTCCAGGTCAATGCCACATACATACATACACACATACATACATACATACATACATACATACATACATACATACATACATACATACATACGTACTGACACGGCGTACCTGACCTCTTCTAAAAATTCCTGGGGGCAAACTTTTCATCGGATGAAAAAAGTGAGTTGGTTTTCATATTCCGAAGGCATGGACGTTTCCGAAATGTATATGCAAGTTCCAATCGCTTTTGAGGTCTGGGAGCAATGACGGTTCAAAGTTGACGTTTGCCGAAAATTGGCCCGCACGAATACAATACTTTACCTTACGTATACTCCGTATACAGGTAAAGTAACAAGCGGTACGACACGGTCGGACAAAACTTTACCTGCTTATTTGCGTGATTCCTAGAAATAAACCCTTGGTTAAATGATTGGAGACGGAAAAACCTTTTGACGAAAGGAATGGCCCCAGAATGTTCCCCCGAGTACTTAGAGACCCCACACGACGTACTTTGGCAACCACCCAAAACTACCCCCTAAAACGAGGTGAGGTGGTTGGGGAAGCTCGGAAAAACTTTTTGACAAAATAAATTGCCTCAGAACGTTTCCCCGAGCATTTTGATACCCCATACAACGTACTTTGGAAAGTAACCAAAACTCCCCCCATAAGGGGGGGGGGGGGGTGGCGAAAAAACATTTTGACCAAATATATTGCCTCAGAACGATGTCCCGATCATTTTGAGCCCACACAACCCATATTTCGGAAACCACTCAAATCTACCCCCTTTAGGGGGTGGGGTGCTTGGATACGTTCAGAAAAACTTTTTGATACAAGAAATTGCTTCACAACGTTCCCCCGAACAGTTTGAGACCCCATAAGCCGCACTTTAAAAGTCACTCAAAATTGCCCCCCTCCCTGGGGGGGGGGGGGGGAGGCTCGAAATAAGCCATATACCATTTGTGACGAGTATGGCCGTTGTCACGTGTCATATCCAGAACTACTCATATACCACAAAAAACTGAATCCACTGATTTCGCCCTTTTACAGGTCCAGGGGGGACTTCCCCCCCTTTTTTAGCGGCCAGGGAGTTATGCGGGGGTAGTGGGTGGTATCATTGGATTCGTAATTATTTGTTCTATAATTGTCTAAAATTTGATCGAAATCGTTAGAGCCGATTTTGAGCAAATATTTTTTTTCTACTTTTTGGGGGTGTTTTAGGGGGGTAACCCCCCTTAATTTTAAAGGGGGGAAACTGGGCTTCTGGATTTTTATTTCTTCCAATTTTAGAAAGGTCACTACCGATTTTGAAGAAAATCGGTTGAAAAGTGTGCCGTCCAGGTCAATGCCACATACAGAGCTAGCTAGCTAGCTAGCTAGCTACACACATACATACATACATACATACATACATACGTACTGACACGGCGTACCTGACCTCTTCTAAAAATTCCTGTGGGCAAACTTTTCGTCGGATGACAAAAGTGAGCAAAACACGAATACAATACTTTACCTTACGTATACTCCGTATACAGGTAAAGTAAAAATGCAAAAAGGTCAACGAGGCAAGAAAAAACTTATTCACTAAATATGCGAAGCCTGTAGGAGGGAAAGCTCCATTCGCCGCAATTAAAAACATACTACCATCCCAGTTCCCTCCATGCCAGAGCGTATTCTTCAATAAAATTCTGAGGAGTAATTACATTTCACATATCTGGCGGCACCCCCACCTCGACAATCCGAATAGGGAATTGTCCCCTACAGAAAACGGGTGGGAACTGAAAAATGACCGCTTTAGTCCTCAGTGGGACTCGAAGCCTCCAGTTCCACAAGACCTGGAATTTCCCGAAAGAAGTGAGTCGGAAGAGGAGGGCGACGACGTTGAGGATGATTTTTCTGAATCATCTGACGGCTTGGATTATGACTCTGAATAAAAAAAAGTAAGGCACAAAATGCGGTGCTAAATAATAATAAATAACTCAAGCTGTAGAAAGAACGCAGGTTTGTAGAGTTTCTTAAAACACTACTGTAAGGAATCTGTCGCAATGTTGATTTTTTCTAATTTTTTTGTCAGTAAAAGTTGACAGAATGTCCTCAGAAATTTAAGAAACGGCAAGAGCCGTTTTCACACCTACTTAGTCTTAAAAGTAGAACGTCAATTGGGTAAATTATTGCATTGGTACCCATATCTATGTATGTGATAATGATAACTTTCCGTGATTTTTGTGACAATAAATTAGGAAAGTGCAATGAATTAACAAATATAGAAACTAATCATGTTGATAATTTAAAGGGTCGTAACTAAGACTAACTACATACTTACAATATATTTTCACTTGCTTAGGTATATAAGAAACCTCCTTTAGCTTAACCTTAACCAATTTTTTGTTTGCGAAGCGCGACGGTGCTATTTAGATATATAATTACCAGTCGAAATGTAAAGATACACTTGTGGCAATAGGGGAAAGCCCCGGACAAACCTTCTTGCTGTGGTGTTTCCAGTGTCTGGGGGTTACTCCGCACCATTTGCGACCGTTTTTGACGATCAACCTTTTCAGGTGGAAAATCAAAACATTTCCAAAAAATGCTTTCTTGGGAGGGGTAAGCCCCGGGCCCCAACAGCAAGAAAGTGTTTTTTGGACTCGGGCCATCATGGGGAACCTCCCGGTAAAGGAATTTTTCATCAAGCTTTTCCCGATTTTTTTGGCCCTTTTTGAGATTTTGGAACCTTTCTTGTTGGGGGAAAGCCCCGGACAAACCTTCTTGCTTTGGTGTTTCTAGTGTATGGGGGTTACTCCGCACCATTTGCGACCGATTTTGTCCATCAACCTTTTCACTCTTTTCAGGTGGAAAATCGAAAATTTTCCAAAAACGGCTTTCTTGGGAGGGGTAAGCCCCGGGCCCCAACACCAAGAAAGTGTTTTTTGGACTCGGGCCATCATGGGGAACCTCCCGGTGAAGGAATTTATCATCAAGCTTTTCCCGATTTTTTTGGCCCTTTTTGAGATTTTGGAACCTTTCTTGTTTGGGGAAAGCCCCGGACAAACCTTCTTGCTTTGGTGTTTCTAGTGACTGGGGGTTACTGCGCACCATTTCCCATCACTTAAACCCATCAAGCCCCTCCCGAGAAAAAAGGCCCTTTTTTGATTTTTGAAAAAATTCTGGGGGCTAAAAGCCCCAGACCCCAACAGCAAGAAAACGGTTTTTGAACAACTGGACCAAATCCGCATCCCGCTGGGAGGGTGAAAATTGTCAAGCCCTTCACGCATGTTTGTCCCCACGAGCTCCCGAACCAATAGGGTCGGGTCGGGAGACCACTGCTGCTTTCAGAATACATCACAGTAACCAATAATAGAAATCTGTGAAATAAAATACAAAGTGCCGATATGGTGGTTTGAACACTTACCTTGCACCCCAGACAGGGATGCGTACAGCACAACCACACACAGGAACGTTTTCGAAAACATCGCACTGTAGCTCGTATAGCTGGAACACGACAAACAAAATATGCTAGCCACAGCACCTTTTATTTGGTTCAGAGCATGTAATAAAACTACCTGTAGAAGGTCAAGTGGTCTTTAAAAAAATACTTAAAACCATTTCGGTGCCTGGTACCAAATATTTTATTGTGCTCCTAATATTAGGTGTGGCCAAAATGTTGAAACACGTACTTTGCGCGTCAAACGACGCTTCACCATTTGACGGATATGTTTGAAATCCGGTGAGTAGGTGCCTAAAATTATTGTCCAGTGTATGGCAAAATATTTTTTAGAAAAAGTTAAAATTTTGGTCCAAAAAAAATAAATTACGTAAAAAGAAAATCAAAATTTTCGATACCGCTGGCGTAAAAATTGCGAGAAAGTCAAGTGCGACCATTGTCGAACCCTTTATTTTTTCTACCTATTACCTGCCAGTAGGTACGTATTGTTTAAACTAGTGAGAATAGCCAACATAATATACCTACTAAGGTTTGGCTTCAACCGATGATACATTTTCGGTACTTGTAAGATTAACATTGCGAGTGAAACAATTATGTTAAGGTTTTTCATTTTGTTGGAAGGACTCTGAATTTGCATTATGAGTCTTCAGCGATTCCCTAGCCAAGTAGGTACTCATGCACATGCATCCACACATGCACCTACACATGCATTCTCCAATTTCCCCCTGGTTTTCAACATTTCCTCGTTTTCCTCTAAAAATTTTAATCTATATGCTCTATAATTACCTACTGGTATAGAAACAAAATTTTGAGCCTTTCCAACCAAGGGAAAAAAATAAATATAATTCGATAAGATAATCTGTTCATTAAATGTGTTCGATATAGGAGACACTATAAGTAGGTAGCATACTTTAGAGAAGTGTTGAAATCCACCCTAAGGTGCGCCTTCTTTTTGCTTTTCTGTATTTTCCAAAAATAAAATCTTCCAGCTATAATCAGGTTCAAACAATGTACAGTCCTGTCAAGTTAACAAGCAGCAGGCAGGTACTTAGGTAGGTACGTACTTAGGTAGGTACGTACCAACACTTCGCTTATCGCTGTGTTTTTTATGTTCGATCGTTAAAAATGCTAGCTATTGGCCTTGTACTACCTAGAAGGTACTAAAGTGAGCCTGTGTGTTGAAATGCCACTCAAGCCAAACCAAAAAATATCAAAATGGATTTTTCGTGGGAGGGTCATGTCAGGGCACTGAGCTCTGAATGAAGAGTAGCCAGGATCTGCAGGAGCTAATGCTGACTTGTACACATTTGTCTAGTGATGCACGAAAATTTCTTGTCTTGCTTTTGTTCTTGCACTTCTTGCATGCAAGAACAAGAACAAGAGCAAGAACAAGAGTTGATTTTGGCTGCAAGAACAAGAACAAGAAGTGACTTGTAAGAACAAGAACTCTTGCAAGAGTTCTCGCAAGAGTCTTGCATAAACCCAGGCAGTTTTTTTCCAAAGCTTTATTCATGGATTGCAGTCCATATTTTGTGGGAAAAACTCTATAGACTATGCGACGATAGATTGCACTTGAAATGGCCGCTCGGTAGGCAAAAAACCACATTTTAACAAAAGAAAATTCCATGTGCATGAAAGAAATTGCAAGAGTCTCGCAGCAAGAACAAGAACAAGAGCAAGAAATGATTTCTACTGCGAGAGCAAGAACAAGAACAATATAGAATTTTTACTACAAGAACAAGAGCAAGAGTCGCTTTGCGAGAACAAGAACAAGAACAAGAAATGCCGTTTCTTGTTCTTGTTCTTGCATCGTGCATCACTACATTTGTCCTGATCAATATTGCTCGCGCCTGGCCTTCACTAGCAGGGGAAAAACTCCATTTTCCGGCATGATTCTGACTTAATCAGCTCCTTGCATACAGACTGTGGGACCTTGTATCCCACTAGGCACTGGCCGTTATAGGGCTGAACTGCCTGCATGGAAGTTAGTTAAAAACTGGTATCATATGTTTAGGTTATGGGAAGAGGAAAACCTTCCTCTACACCTTAACATGGCACTTGGCACCTGACTATATGCTTGGAATATTCTGCACTACTTTATCGTAGAAAACCTTAATGAGCAACGGTGAAGGGTTTTCTAAGCCTGCGCTGAAGGTCTGGGGAAGTAAGATATGTGTCGTGATGCGCACCGAAGTCACCCTTTTGGCCACCTGACGATACTTGGAAGGATTTTCCAAAAATTACTAGCGATACCTCTAACAATCTTGGTTTATGTTGGATATGACTTGCAGGCTGCTGGCTGCAGTAGCTTTATGGTTTTTTGCAATTGGTCACGCATCGTTACTGTGCTGGGTCTCGTGGCCTTGGTTTGGTGTTAGGTCGCTTTTATTACTTTTTCCTTTGGTCGTTAAAACAGCCTTGCTTTGCCTTGCTAAAGTATATAACTGTTGCTGCAGTAGCCATTTCATTATTAGTCTTGGAAAACCTAATACAAAGCAATGCGATTGAAAATAATATTCCTGTGGGTTCTCGTTTTTTTCGGGTTTTGGCCCTTTTCGGTTGTGAATCAGTGATCGTTAACCCCCCCCCCCCCCTTTTCTTCTTTGAATCATGGGGGACCCTCATCGATTGAAAAGGAAAAAACCCAGTTCGCCAACCTGCGCTGACAACGAAATACCTGGTGAGTTTCCCCTTCCTGACACCCAGGTTACATTTTTTCTCCTTAAAGCTGCCGATGATGAAAAGGGTTCTTTTGGAACAACATCCCCCTTCCACATACACCAAGAAGTTAAATCTGTTTTAAAAGAGGAGCCGGCTTTCTTTAAAAAAGTCAGATCTGGCTAAATACTTATCCAGTGCACAAATGCCACACAATGTATCATCTTACGAGGTATAAAAAAAATTATGTGAGCGACGTGTAGAAGTGGTACCTCACCCACGTTTAAATTATGTACGGGGCGTTGTCCGCACTAATGATTTTGAAGCCATGTCTGAGGAACAAATAATCGAGGAACTGCAGTCGCAACATGTTATAGCAGTGAAACGCTTATCACCACCTGTTATTGACACTCTACGGGCACCTTCGTACGTTCTCACCTTCAACCTACCCACGCCCCCATCTGATATTAAAATAATACATACTGTATACCGTCTTTTCCCCTACTACCCACTGCCTTTAAGGTGCGTAGTATGCAAAGTTTATGGTCATGGTCTGCCCTGTACGAAACAACCTGTGTGCCAGAATTGCTCTCTCAAACATGACGGTACTCACGATGAAGCGAAATGTACCTCTCCTCCGATGTGCCCAGCTTGTGGAGGTCCACATAGTGTTAAATCACCGGAATGCCCAATTTTTTTGAAGGATTCCCAGGCACTACGTCACTCCATCAGGGAACAAATCCCCCTTGGACAGGCCAGAAGGGAGTTGTACCCCCCATTACCAAAAACACAACACACCCAGGTACAGAACTCTTCCCCCACATCCCCATCTCGGCAACTCACATACTCCCAGAACCTTCAAAGGCAGACTCCAACCGGTTCACCACGCATGCGAGTACTCCCTTATCAACCACTGTGGCAAAGAAACATTCTTCCTACTCGACCTGTCACCGAGTCACATCATAGTGGTCCACACGAGAGACCACCCAATTCTGAGTCCCACTCTCTACCCCCTCCTCCACCCAGTTGCACTACCTGCAGTGATATTATGCCTGCCATCCAGCACCTGACAACTCAGGTAGCAAACCTCACACAAGTCGTCACCTCATTATTAGCTAATTTCAGTGCTGTCCTAAACGGGGTTTTCCCCCCACACCCCACACAGCTACAGGTCCCCCAGGCACAGGCTCAGGCACAGGTACACCACCATACATCAGATGCCTCTTCCGAGGTGGTCATGCTTGACTGCAACACCCCACACTCCCACCCCATATACAGCCAAGTACCCATCTCTCAGATACCCATCGGTCCCGACACGCCCAGGGCGCATCCTATGATACCAAATACCCATCCCAGTGCATCGATTTACCAACAACACTTGACCCCCATTCCACCTAATCACCCACACCAATTCCCATCACATATGCTACCTACTTCCAGTCAAAGCTCTCCAGTCCTGGGGTCTCCGGAACCAATACAGAAACCACCGTTACCTGGTACCCTCCCGTAATGTCGGAGCAGATAATACAATGGAACTTAAATGGATTTTTAACCAGATTTGAAGAGATTAAATTATTAACATCGACCAGCGATCCTATTGCATTTGTTTTACAAGAAGCCAATTTCCGGGCAAATCAGAAGGTTAGTTTAAGAGGGTATAATGTGTTTCACGTGGCTGATAACTTTCCCCTGGGCTCCAGGGTACGGGGGGGCGTAGCCATCTGCCTTAAGGATCACTTACCGGCCACTGTATTACCACTAAACACACCAATGCAAGCTATTGCGATACGATTCACTTTGCAATGCCCGTTAACCCTATGTTCATTGTATATTCCCCCAAGCTACCCCTTAAAACGTGATGAACTCCAGTCGCTAATACTACAACTACCGCCACCCTATCTCCTCTGTGGTGATTTTAACGCGCATAGTCCTCTGTGGGACCGTCTACGGCTAGCTGCTGACCCACGTGGTAAAGAGGTTGAAGTCCTTTTGCAAATGGTACACCCGCTGCCAGGGGCGTAACTAGGATTTTGTAAGGGGGGGGGGGCGGTCCGAGGACTATGGGCCCCCCCTCCTAATTTTTCAATTCAACAGGAAATTAAACATGAATCATCTCAAATTTTTATTTTATTTTAGTCTCCTGGCCTTCATTTTCAATAAAGGGTCCGACAATGGTCGCACTTGACTTTCTCGCAATTTTTACGCCAGCGGTATCGAAAATTTTGATTTTTTTTTTACGTAATTTATTTTTTTTGGACCGAAATTTTAACTTTATCTAAAAAATATTTTGTCTTACACTGGACAATAATTCTAGGCACCTACTCACCGGATTTCAAACATATCCGTCAAATGGTGAAGTGTCGTTCGACGCGCAAAGTACGTGTTTTCTATTTTCCATGTCACGGCCTTAATTTTCAAGTAATTGAAAATCTATTGAAAGTGACCTTGAAGCATCTATCTGAGACCACTTTCACCAATTTTCAAGGAAATCTGTCGATTAGGGTTGTTGCAAATCCGTCTTAACCAATCAAAAACGTGATTTCCATTTTTGGAAAATTTTCCTACGATAATGCCAATATTGGCCATAATTATTATGTTGGATAAATTTCGTTCGGTAAAACATCACACTAGGTTTAAGTACACCTCTCTACCAATTGTTATTGAAATCGATCGAATAGTGCTACCGGAGTGACGACCAACGCGTTTGGGCCAAAACTGGGCCAAGTTATTAGCCCACCTCCAAATGATTGTAAAAGACCTAAAAGCATCTATTCAAAAACACTTTCGCAAATTTTCAAGGTTCCAACTTGATATACGTAGCTTCCAGCCGTTCTTAACTGTCAAAAAACACGATTTTTTGCCTTTTTTTGACCATAGCAGGCGCAATTTTTGAGTTGTCAAAATTTATCAAAAAACATGTCCAGATATTTACATTAGGTACCTACATACCGAATTTGATCGAAATCGGACGAACGGTGTGACGTCCAGTTGCGCGACAGAGTGACGTACGTACGTACGTACGTCGGACGGACATTTTTTAAAAACCACTTTTTTGGACTCGGGGGACCTCCAGGATCATGGGAAACCCAAAATCTCAAAATCGAAATTTTGCACGAAGACATAACTTTCTCAGCCCATGTATTACATACGGGCGAGAAAGTAAAAACAGGTCAATTGCACTGTCGAAGCTGCGGTTCCCGCACAAATTTAAATTATTTTAACCTCTGAAGAAAGTTCAGTTTCACGACATTTCAAAGTTATAAAGGTATTTTGATTTCGATGTAAGATTCACTAAAGCCCCGATGGGCCCTTAAGGGCCCATCGGGGCCCCCCTGCATCACGGGGCCCGGGGCGGCCGCCCCCCCCTAGTTACGCCACTGCCCGCTCCACCTTTTAAATAATGGTCAGAGTACACATTTTTCAACCCTTAGCACAAAATCTGCAATTGACCTGACTTTCACCCATGCAAAAATTGCAAGTGATTCTTCTTGGTCAGTTTCTGAGGATCGCAGAGGCAGTGATCACCATCCGATACATATCACATGCTTGTCTTTCACTGTCGACACTACATTTCCACTTAAGTGGAACCTTAAGAAAATTGACTGGAAAATTTACCGACAGGCACTGTTGCCTGAACTGAGCGCTCTCGTCTCTAACTCTGCGAATGTGAATATAAATGAAATCATTCAGGACCTACAGTGCAAATTAGTGAATGCCGGACGGCTTGCCCTACCTGCCACCGGCCCGCGGTCACCGGAGCATGGGAGGCCCACTGCTGCCAGTCGTCATCCTCAGTGTCGGGACGCAGAAATAACGCCTGTACTGGGGAAAAGCCAGCCACCTACTGAAGACTTTCCCACAGACGAGGATAAAACCACCACTGTACTGGGGAAAAGCCAGTCTCATACTGAAGACTTTCCCACAGATGAGGGTTCAATTACCACTGTACTGGGGAAAAGCCAGTCTCATACTGAAGACTTTCCCACAGATGAGGGTTCAATTACCACTGTACTGGGGAAAAGCCAGTCTCATACTGAAGACTTTCCCACAGATGAGGGTTCAATTACCACTGTACTGGGGAAAAGCCAGTCTCATACTGAAGACTTTCCCACAGATGAGGGTTCAATTACCACTGTGCTGGGGAAAAGCCAGTCTCATACTGAAGACTTTCCCGCAGATGAGGGTACAACTAGCGCTGTACTGCAGACAAGCCAGTTAAGTACTGAAGATGATCGGCTAGATGAGCGCACTAGGAACACAGTACTGCCGACCACTTAGCCTATAGCTGATTACGATCGGACAGATGTGTGCGTAAACAGGGTTTCCGGCACTGACAAGGTCACGCAGCGGCGGAGGCGACCCCCCGTGCCTTGGTGGTCCGCGGAATGTGGGCAGGCGGTGAGACTCCGGCGTTCACTACCATAGCTAGAGCCTCGATGATCTAGTTGGGCATAAACACACCTGGCACCGGATCACTTAGTTGTAGCGTATAGGTAAAGGTTGGGTTGAGGGCAGCAATAAATATTGTCGTATCAACTTGTCAACACAAATTGCTCATTTGGAAAAAATTTGTACTAGAAAAATGAAAAAAAGACCTTATGGCCGAGCGAGCGAAGCGAGCTCGAGGAAAATTTAAGATAAGATAAAAACTTTATCCTTAATTGATATAGGGGCGAAGCGAAGCAGGACACAAAAGGAAAGACAGGATTGGAGCGAGCGAAGCGAGCGAGAAGAAAATTTAACCTATTTCCATTAAATCTCCATATTACACGGAAAGAACTTTCAATTTCACTATTATTTATTACAATTGAATTTTTGTAGTCACTACGTTATAGCTTACCTATCTAGCTCAATGGTTGATCACTTGATCCAGCACTGCCTACCGTAGGTACATCACTGGCATTCCAAGTAAAAATAAGTAGGAAAATAACAGAACTCGAAGTTTAGCGTTTACTCTTTTTTACTTTCTCGCCCGTATGTAATACATGGGCTGAGAAGGTTATGTCTTCGTGCAAAATTTCAATTTTGAGATTTTGGGTTTCCCATGATCCTGGAGGTCCCCCGAGTCCAAAAAAGTGGTTTTTAAAAAATGTCCGTCCGACGTACAGACGTACGTACGTCAGTCTGTTGCGCAACTGGACGTCACACCGTTCGTCCGATTTTGCTCAAATTCGGTATGCAGGTACCTAATGTAAATATCTGGACTTTTTTTTGATAAATTTTGATAACTCAAAAATTGCGCCTGCTATGGTCAAAAAAAGGGAAAAAATCGTGTTTTTTGACAGTTAAGAAGGGCTGGAAGCTACGTATATCAAGGTGGAACCTTGAAAATTTGCGATAGTGTTTTTGAATAGATGCTTTTAGGTCTTTTACAATCACTTGGAGGTGGGCCAATAACTTGGCCCAGTTTTGGCCCAAACGCGTTGGTCGTCACTCCGGTAGCACTATTCGATCGATTTAAATAAAAATTGGTAGAGAGGTGTACTTTAACCTAATTTCATGTTTTACCGAACGAAATTTATCCAACATAATAATTATGGCCAATATTGGCATTATCATAGGAAAATTTTCCAAAAATGGAAATCACGTTTTTGATTGGTTAAGACGGATTTGCAACAACCCTAATCGACAGATTTCCTTGAAAATTGGCGAAAATGGTCTCAGATAGATGCTTCAAGGTCATTTTCAATAGATTTTCAATTACTTGAAAATTAAGGCCATGACATGGAAATAGAAAACACGTACTTTGCGCGTCGAACGACACTTCACAATTTGACGGATATGTTTGAAATCCGGTGAGTAGGTGCCTAAAATTATTGTCCAGTGTATGGCAACATATTTTTTAGAAAAAGTTAACATTTTGGTCCCAAAAAAAATAAATTACGTAAAAAAAAATCAAAATTTTCGATACCGCTGGCGTAAAAATTGCGAGAAAGTCAAGTGCGACGATTGTCGGACCCTTTATTTACTGAGGAGCTGAGCTAAGAAGAATTCAGAATTGGTAAAGAGCGATTTCGCTCTAAGGTAGGTAGGTACTCTTTTCCCACTGAGGAGTGAGTTAAGTACCTGCCCCAATTTCAAAGTTGCTGTAAAAGGCGACTTGGCTTTTCAGCTCAAGTTTGTATGTGAATGAGGGACTTGGCAGCTACTCTTTTCCCTGAAGAGCTGGTAAAGATCCCTCATTCAAAGTTGGTAAAAAGCGACTTGGCATTTCAGCTCTGCCAAGTAAGAAGTTGGAAGAGAACATAACTTGGGTAGGACTTGGATAGAACCTGGCACTAGTTGGCTTTATGGCTTTGCCAACTTAGGAGTTGGCAGAAAATTGAAGTTGAGCGTAGGTTAGGACACAGTTAGGACTTGCAGCCATGCATCATTACGGCTTAGCCAATTTGCCAACTTGGTAGAAACTAAACACATGTACCGACATTTGTATATTTTTTTCCACCTTCGATTTACCAACTTTCAAGAATTCTTCATTTCAGGGGGGGGGAGCCTCCCCCCCCCCACCCCCCCCCCCTTCGCTACGCCCCTGAGGCCGCTGTCCACCCATCTGTCCCTTGGCCTACCAACACCTTTTCTGATGCCAAGCGGGTCATTAAAGATGCCATTCTGAACCAGTGGCAGCACGAGTGGTCGTGCGAAGCCGCTGCAGGAAACAAATTGGCAGTGGTAAAACAACGCATCGGATCCTGGCGCACAGCATCTCAACCGCGCAGGTGTGATGAGGTGCTGCTCGCCAGGCTCCGAATTGGCCATACCCACTACACCTATGGCCATCTGATGGCCCGCGACCCACCCCCCACCTGTCCGTCCTGTTCCGTCCCTGTCACTGTGTCCCACATCCTCCTTTCCTGCCCACTCCACTGTCCTACTCGTCCTCCCCTCCCCACCTCTTCTCTCACATCTATTAGGGGATAACCCAACACACCTTGCCCGCCTCTTCCCATTCCTTCGCACCACTCCCTTCCTTTCCTCCCTATAATCCCCCCCCCCTTTAGCGGTATAGGGTATAGGATAGGCTATAGGGTGTAGGTTGTAGGTTATAGGTATAGGTTAGGTTAGGTTAGGTTTTAGGTAAAAAAAAAAAAAAACTACCAAATTGAAGTAGTAGGGGTGGGGGACAAGCCCAGCAACTAGAAACTAGACCATTTCTGGAATTATCCATCGTTCTCAGCTGGCAATACTACAAAATAGCAGCTCCCCACCCACCGTATTAGTACAGTGATAGGAGTGGGATGAAATGACAAAAAATCCTTGCAAAAGGATTCGAACCCAGATCTCTCAGGAGACAAGTCAGGGCCCTTGATCACTCGGCCACTGACAGATACAGTTCCGTTTAATAAATCCGACCCAAAACACTCCGTGTAAAAAACACAGCCAAGTTTATAACCCTCCAAAAATTAGCCTAACTCAACAGCCCTTAAAAGGGTTTGATATAAAAATGTTGGCCAAGTTCTCCACATTCCCGCTACCACTCGACCCCCAAAATTAGTGATATCACTTATTACAGGGCCAAGTACTTGGCGCAAATCACGTAAGCCTCACAGCCGGTCATAGAAACAGACTTTAAGGTTGGATGGGGGCTGGAAGGGGTATTGGAAAACGGTATCCTACAGAGCAGGCATTTCCATGACAAAATATGTCGCCAACATCCTTGTGATTCGCGCCAAGAACTTGGCCCTGTAATAAGTGATATCACTAATTTTGGGGGCCGAGTGGTAGCGGGAATGTGGAGAACTTGGCCAACATTTTTGATATCAAACCCTTTTAAGGGCTGTTGAGTTAGGCTAATTTTTGGAGGGTTATAAACTTGGCTGTTTTTTACACGGAGTGTTTTTGGTCGGATATCATATAATTTTTGTAAAGTGGTACAACAGTTTCTACCAGTAGGTAAAACATCAATTGGCTGTCGAATGGACTCAAATTTTCTTGCCATACCTGGAAAGTACCTACCAGTACCTGAAAATCAGTTCCCTGTCAACCCTACACAAATTACCAATATCATACCTGAAATACCTGAAAAGTACCTACTCGTACCTTAAAACAAGTTCCCTGTCGATTATTCACAAATTACCTTCTCATACCTGAAATGTACCTACTCGTACCTGAAAACAAGTTGACAGTCTAATGGAGTTAAAATACCTTGCTATACCTGAAAAGTACCTCCCAGTACCTGAAAACCAGTTCCCTGTCAAATCTACACAAATTGTTATCCCATACCTGAAATGTACCTACTCGTACCTGATGCCTCAAAGTAGTACGTAATCGTACCTGACAGGAACAAGGAGACATATACACATTTCACAACATTGGAGGTAAGTAGGTAGGTATTTATTGTTAGGACAAGGAGCAGGAGGCAGTGTTTGTTGTTTTGTATAAATATCTGCCATAAGTTAGTATGGGAACTTTGAATCGAACCTGAACCTATAATACTGAAGGTACTTCGCGTTTGCGATTTTTCTGGGTGTCCACGGGATGGTACCTACAAGCGCGCCGAGTTTCAGCTCTATCGCACTGCTGGAACATGCTAATAATTTGTATAGGTCAGTGAGTGAGTGAGTGAGTGAGTCAGTCAGTCTGGAAAACTCTCCGAACTCGATTCTGCGGCGGAAAGGGATGGAGTTCGAGCCCTTCAGGCTAGGGAGAGCGCTGTGGATCATTCGGTAAATGTTTTCGTTTTTATTTGAAATAAGAAGTAGGTAATAAATAGGTGCCTGCTCCTTCCGTTTTAGGCTGAATTTCACCACCTTCCGATAGTGTCTTTAACGAGAGGATTTAACGAACGGATTTGCGTTATCGTATGTTTATAGCTTACGACAAGTGCGTTCGCAGAGAAACAAGTGCAAGCGCAAGGCATTTTTCGTAAGCTAAACATACGATAACGTGGATCCGTTCGTTAAATCCTCTCGTTAAAAGACACTATTGGAAAGTGGTGAAATTCAGCCTATAAGTAGTGCCTGGATATTTCTAACGAAAAATTTTTGTCAAAAAAACTGGAAGGTTTTATTTATTCAGAGATGTCAACAGAATACTTATGCTAATGCCTTATCAAAGAAACAGTGACAGAAGATTTTCAAAGGAATTGTCCTACAGTCACCCCGTCATCGCGACGTCGTCACTCTGCCGATTGCTTCGCCACCTGAAAATTACCATAAAATGGGCAGCTTTTAAAAATTAAGTTAGATACTTCCGTTGGTATAAAACCACTGAAAAAATTACATAAAGTAGGGTCATAAAATTTTTACAAAAACTGCTTCTCATACATAAAATTTCCTCCCCCGAGAACGGGCTTACCTAGATTAAGGGCGTATTAAACCCCCGGGCGTGCTATTGTAACAAAAAATAATTTTCTTTGAGGGGGTCTTTAACCTACTTAAACTTTACAACTTACTTCATTTATTGATAAGAGTGATACGGGATGAGCATCGGACACTTGCACTAAAAGTCCACAAAAAAACTGTAAAAGAAATTGTCAAAAAAACTACTCCGACGGTGCAAAACGGGTCAAAACTATGTTTCTTCGGCTCACATCGCGTTTGTTGTTACAAATATATAAACAACAAGTCACGAATTTGTTGTTAAAAATTTTGTGATAACACGGGGTGGGTCCGGGGCGTTCGGACGGGCGGGAAATACGTGTTTCGCTCCCACGCCAAACACTGACTGGCAAACTTCAATCCAACTCCATATAAACTCCAATTTGAAATCCCTACAACCCTTATCGACTGCAGCGCACCCCGTGAATCCGTTTTGAGGACTATATGGAGAATTACAATGTTCAACCAAACTGTGACTAAATTCCAGCCACAATGGAAATCCAAGACCCGAGCCTGAAACCTGAGGACCTCGAGACGATAATGGAAATTTATTATTCACGCTAAAGGTAGCTTTCGCCAGTCTACTTAACGACAAGATAAATTTTTTAAATATTCCAAGGCGTATACGAAGAGGCAAACCTCCCGCTAAACCTTGCGATAAGCTTAAAATAGGCTTGGAATATTTATACAATTTATCTTAATGTTAAGTCCGACTGGCGAAACCCACCCTTGGTGGGTGGGAAAGCTGACATATGTTGTACATTGCCTTGTCAGAGGATGTCAATAGTTACTTAAGGCCCATTAATAATGACACAGCCGCGACAGCTGACTGCTCTAGACAGTTGCCTTTCGAGGAACCAGGTCACACCGGTTCGATCCCGACAATACCAAAATTTTTCTGACCGGCATACACCTCCGATATGTTCAGCATGTCTAGTGAAATATATATCGAAGCTGTGGTGGTTCGGAACCCACCTAAAACTGTAGGTGGGTGAGGTTGTTGTGTCCTTGCTGTGGAACTAAACGAATAAAATAAAGTAATAATCCAAAATAAATAATAAAATATAGGTAGTCACGTAAATTGTAAGCATTTCGTGACGAAGGCTTGGCTACATCTGTTCATCCCTTGGCACGCAACACGCCGCATAGGACACGTCTTTCCTGTCGACCCTGACGTGACTGCTGATAAATGACACCCCGTCACGAAACGCGACCATCCCTACTCACTCAGCTATGAAGCCAGAAGCTCCAGGATCAAATCCAGACTTGTGAAGACTTTTCCTAGTAAACCTTGCCCAACCCAGGGAAAATTAAACTGTCGGGAGTGATTCTGACCTAATCAACTTCTTGTGTACAGAGGTCACGAAATATGGGACCCTGAAGTGTATTCAGTACTACAGCAGTCTCTCTAACTAACTATAGAGTGCTATAGCTATAGAGTGGGTGAAACTATGGTTTGTCAAGGGAAAGTATAGTGTTCGCTCAGTGTAAAAAGCGTCGCAACAAAGCACGAATTTTTAATTATTTTTACGATTTTTTGGCAATAGCGGCAGTAATTTTTGACCAATCAAAAATTCCTTGAAACAGTACCTCGGCCATGATTTTAGACAGGTGCATGCCAAATTTCATCAAAATTGGATGAACGGTGTAGCCTGTGGAGCAGGGAACGGACAGAAGGATAAAATCTCGATTTCGACTTTTTGCATGAAAACAATACCTTCTGGCTATATTGGCTAGCGAGAAAGTAAAAAGTCCGCTCACACAGCATGCAGTAAAACGAGAGCCGCAGAAGTGTACTGGAAAGGAAAACTGAATGACTGCCCGGAAGCTACCGAAGTAACATTTAATCGCGCACTCCTTTCGCAATAAAGTTTTATAACAAAAAAAAATCCCTCCATTTTATATTTTGCCTTTAGAAAAGGCAATAATTAAGGAAGATGGGTCCATTGTGCGACATTTCATGATGAGATTCAGGTTGCCCATCGCCGATCGCATGATATTGGGGCTCCAACAATGTCTTTCTCCTATTCATATCAATTTTCCTTTACCTTTTCAGAATTCTCGCTCAACTTTTCCCCCCATAGCCCCTGAGGCCAGTCTGCGAAATTCTGTCTCGCGTCTCCTATTTATTCGAAGCTGTATTTTATAGCTCAGATGACTTTTTGACTTGCAAAGTCTGAAGTTTTCGTGTATACGACTGAATTATCCATTTGCTATTTGTGTACACTTTATGAGGATACTATTGTTGACAACAATCACCCGATCGTAAAATCTCCACACAGCCTGTTAATTTCGGCCGTTAAAAAGACATATTATATTTCAGAACATATAAATATCCAATAGCTTCCTCATGAAGAGTGCAGAAAAAACGAAAACAAATAGCGAATATATATTGTAAGGAATATATCGGCCAAGGTCAACTCAGCCCTTCCTGGTTCAAGACTTCATACGAGAGAACTATAGAAATCTATAGAATCTATCTATAGAAATAATGGCGAAGATAAGAACGTCAAGAACAAAGCTGCCACTAAAGGGACGTAAGGGACACTGAATAAAGGGTCCGACAATGGTCGCACTTGACTTTCTCGCAATTTTTACGCCAGCGGTATCGAAAATTTTGATTTTTTTTTTAAGTAAATTATTTTTTTTCGGACCAAAATTTTAACTTTTTCTAAAAAATCTTTTACCACACACTGGGCAATAATTTTTGGCACCTACTCACCGGATTTAAAACATATCCTTCAAATGGTGAAGCGTCGTTCGGCGCGCAAAGTACGTGTTTTCTATTTTCCATGTCACGGCCTTAATTTTCATGTAATTGAAAAATCTGTTGAAAATGACCTTGAAGCATCTATCTGAGACCACTTTCACCAATTTTCAAGGAAATCTGTCGATTAGGGTTGTTGCAAATCCGTCTGAACCAATCAAAAACGTGATTTCCATTTTTGGAAAATTTTCCTACGATAATGCCAATATTGGCCATAATTATTATGTTGGATAAATTTTGTTCATTAAAACATCAAACTAGGTTAAAGTACACCTCCCTACCAATTTGTATTGAAATCGATCGATTAGTGCTACTGGAGTGACGACCAACGCGTTTGGGCCAAAACTGGGCCAAGTTATTGGCCCACCTCCAATTTTTGAGTTATCAAAATTTATCAAAAAACATGTCCAGATATTTACATTAGGTACCTACATACCGAATTTGACCAAAATCGGATTATCGGTGTGACGTCCAGTTGCGCGACAGACTGACGTACGTACGTCGGACGGACATTTTTTAAAAACCACTTTTTTGGACTAGGGGGACCTCCATGATCATGGGAAACCCAAAATCTCAAAATCGAAATTTTGCACGAAGACATAACTTTCTCAGCCCATGTATTACATACGGGCGAGAAAGTAAAAATGGCTGACTATGCACCTCATTAAGAAAGCTCTGGTGGGTCCTCAGCTTCAATGCGACCCACTCCCTAGACTCCCTTAATTTTTATTAAGAGCCAACTTTGTTCATCGTTTTAAGGGTCAAAACACAATCCTGTTTGTTTAAGTTTCTTTCTTCCAAAACTGTTGGGATATTTTGAAATAGAATTTTTCTCTAGAATTTTTTCTTTTTCAGGGTTACCATCCATTCTCGACGAACTCCACCGAAGCCACAGAGTGAAAGTCGATATCCGACACTAGCGCTACTGTACTGTATTTAGTACGGTACTTTCAAATTCGTTCTCCAGTGAAAGCTAAACATAGGGCCCAATTCAATGTCACTGTTTCCGTTCGAATAGCACACTATGTTTAGCTTTTAGAGCGTTCACTCCCATTGGCGGACATCATAAGGTTGACAATTGTTAGCCTGCAGATTCATGATTATGTAATTGTAGAGTCGGTGTACACGTCAAATAAACTTGACAGTTGTTAGCCTGCAGATTCATGATTATGTAATTGTAGAGGCGGTGTACACGTCAAATAAACTTGACAGTTATTAGCCTGCAGATTCATGATTATGTAATTGTAGAGTCGGTGTACACGTCAAATAAACTTGACAGTTATTAGCCTGCAGATTCATGATTATGTAATTGTAGAGTCGGTGTACACGTCAAATAAACTAGACAGTTATTAGCCTGCAGATTCATGATTATGTAATTGTAGAGTCGGTGTACACGTCAAATAAACTTGACAGTTGTTAGCCTGCAGATTCATGATTATGTAATTGTAGAGGCGGTGTACACGTCAAATAAACTTGACAATTGTTAGCCTGCAGATTCATGATTATGTAATTGTAGAGTCGGTGTACACGTCAAATAAACTTGACAATTGTTAGCCTGCAGATTCATGATTATGTAATTGTAGAGGCGGTGTACACGTCAAATAAACTTGACAGTTATTAGCCTGCAGATTCATGATTATGTAATTGTAGAGTCGGTGTACACGTCAAATAAACTTGACAGTTATTAGCCTGCAGATTCATGATTATGTAATTGTAGAGTCGGTGTACACGTCAAATAAACTAGACAGTTATTAGCCTGCAGATTCATGATTATGTAATTGTAGAGTCGGTGTACACGTCAAATAAACTTGACAGTTGTTAGCCTGCAGATTCATGATTATGTAATTGTAGAGTCGGTGTACATGTCAAACTTGACGGTCGTCTGTCAATCGGCATTTCAACTATATTTAACAGGCTAGAGAAAATTACCGTGGTTAATATCGAATATTTTAGACGCTACAATTATTATTACCAATCAAAGGTATACCATAGTCAAGTTTGTAACACAGATATAATAAGAGTCGAAATTTAAAAGTGGCAGTGACGTTTAGGCACCTCTGTCAAATGTTGGAGCTAAAGAGACCCAATGCGGTTTGATGACGTTTTTCACATTTTTCGATTATTTGCTCTGTAACATATTCCGCCCTTCACAGAACAAATAAGTATCTAATTGTTTCTTCTGGTTACATTAAAAACGTCAACAAACAGCACTCGGTCAACAGCCTTAACGGTAACCCACCAATCACCAAAAAATTAAAATAACTTACGTAAAAGAATAATCAAAATCTACAGCAGTCAGTCCATCAGACTGCCATCGTCATCGCCAAGAGTATCAGTTATAGTATCTGGGCTGCGCATTTGGCCATCAACAATTTCATTTTCATCTGATAGATCGACGTCAATGTCAATGTCAATATTTTTCGTTCTTTGCTTCTTCTTACGTGACTCATCAAAATCGGTCATGTAAACAATGTAGTTTTCGTAGTTGACCGGTCGATCAGAGTAGTAGTCACTCGGTATTGTCATACCTAGTACTTCAGGTACCATGAAGGGTTTTATCCAACCCACTAGAGGGGTGGGACCTTGTATGTAGTGGCCATCTTTGTGGTAAAACAAAATTCCGTCCAGTTTTGGTTTGTTGTCGGGGAAATAAGGATACTGGGCTAGTGAGGTCTCCAGCTGGTCTCTAGAGCACGGCAGCGACTCTAAAGGGGTGAAATTGTACTTTCTTGTAAACCAACTCGATAATTCTTCTTTTAAGCGGGACTGAATCCAGAATTGCCGAAAACTCATCTGGAATATAAGTATTGGTTATTAATATATTATAGTATGAAGCGATTTATTTCAATAAAAGTTTCGTCCAAAATCACAACATAGCTATTTGTTTACGTATTTTCTGCAAACTTAATGAGGAAACTACGGGATGATTAAATGTTCCGAAATATAAATATGTCTTTTCAACGCCTGAAATTAACAGGCTGTGTGGTGCTTTTCGTCTACGTTAACCCGTCGTTGGTCGCCCTATGAGCATTTTGCTCACACAATTTTTGAAACTCGCACCATTTTGTGTTGCCACGTCCCCGGAATCACCGCCTTCACGACAATTAGTTTTTATACTTCAGAAAGTGACCTCTACAGGGGCAACAGTGTGGGGCTCAAGGTTACCCAGCTAGGAGGAAGTTGTGAACGCAGCGTGCTGCCGGTGAGCATTTATTTCATTGCGCGACCAATGGCATAATATGCCACTCTGCCTCTTGCACTTCGTCAGATCGCCAAAACTAGCGGAACTGACCTCCCCGGAGCTGCAGACAGTGCAGACGTGCAGAAAGGGATGTGCCAGCTTTGCCCCAGGCGAAAAAACAGGCGTACAAAAAAGAATTGCAAGACGTGCTCAAAATGAATTTGTAATGAGCTCACCCAATTTCTACTGCGCATAACTTTTCCGTTCTTTGTTTTTTTTTTTTTTATATTACAAGACCTAGTAAAATACAGTAAAATTGTTTTTCTGCATGAGCCCCACCATAAGTACCGTACAGGTAGCCTTAAAAGTAAACAATAACTGGGTTGAGCAAAATGCTCCCGCGCTACCAAAGAAAAAAAAGTGCGACCAACGACGGGTTAAACAATCGTAAGACATCTATTTCAGAACATTTAAAAATCCAAAAGTTTCCTCATAAACTGTGTAGAAAAAAAGTAAACAAATAGCGAATGCAGAATATCTTGTCTTATCCCCCCCCCCCCCCCTTAGAACAAAAATAACACATAAAACAATGGTGGCGGAAGTCTAGCAAACTACCTTCCTTTTCACTTTGAATAATAGGGCAAGTGGATGGGAACGACGGCAAAAGGCGTCTGTCTAACAAGCCTTGCCAAGCCTTCTGAGGGGAGATCGAACGTGCCTGACAGCGGAATCCACCCCCCCCCCCCCCCTCCCCCTCCAACTCCCTTCACACCCCGAGGCACTTTAAAATTTATATGTTTTATTCAGCACAACTTTGGACAGTAATTCCAAGAACTCTCGAAGTTAGTTATGTTTTGTTACTTGCGATACTCAAGTTTTGATGCCTCTGAGGAGCCAAAAGCAGAAGTCTGCAACTTTTTACTGAAGGCACAGAACAGACCATTTCAGCAGTTTTTGATTAAAATAGCAATGAAGCAAGAGAACCCAGCATCTAGTCCCAGTCTGTCGAGATTTTTCCAGGTGAATCTTTCCCGGTTTTTTGGCTTATCCAGCTACCATGGGTATAGCTAGTATAAGTATAAGTTCCTGCTAACGGCGGTGGATTTTTGGTGAGAAGGTACCCCCTCCTCTTCACACACTCACCAACAAGGTACCGTAAGTTGCCAGACCGGGTGACATCAGGTGGCCGTCTCGGCATGGGCTTCTTACCTTGCAGAGCAGCCTTAAAAAAACCCATGTGTTACTGCGCGGTGCCTTCACTAACCGGCTTCTTAGAGTACCTTACATACCCCACAAAATTACTTTGCGCAAGCTGCTTTGAAGCCATGGGGTTTGTAAGGCTGCGCTGGTCTTATCAAGGTTAGAAGCCCATGCCGAGATGGCCACCTGATGTCACCCGTCAGGCAACTTACGATACCTTGCAAACGAGGTGTACAGTGGATAGGGTACCTTCTCCTCATTCCAACGGTCCGTTAGCTGGAACCTACTATACCTGATCTTCACCTGTTGGGGGAAACGCGACTCGCGGTCTTCACCAGTTCATAAAATAAACATTATTCATTAAATAAACAGCGAAACAAGAGGACCTAAGGTCGAGTCCCAAACTGTCGAGACTTTATCTCATGAACCTTACCCAGTCTTTATCTGCTGGGGGAAAACTCAATTATGTAGAAAGGAGGGACCCTAGCCCTAGCAGGGAGGTTTCATTTTTTACTGACATCAGTGCCGATCAAGGGTAGGTCACCCCAATGCAAGACATCAAGGACGTAGAAAGTTCTGGTGAGGTCAGAGTAGACACAGTCCAATATAGTAATGGTGGAGGGGGACCGCGGGCCACCCCCTGGCAGGGGGGATACCCAGGAAAATATTTGCTTCCCCTTCTTCGAGACCGCCACTGTCTTCCCCTGAAACCAATGGCGTACGTGAGGGAGGGAAATCGGCTCCACAAATGTTCTGAAATATAATTAGTCTATTTAAAGTCCGAAATTAAGAGGCTATGCTGTGATTCTACAATCAAGTAATTCTGTAAAAACATTAAGTACGTCGCAAAAAGTAATCGTAAAATCACAACACAGCCAGTTAATTTCTGAGATTGGCTATATCTGTACTGACTTTAATTATTGTGTAGGTACATACGTTTTGAGCAGACACAATACAGCGGCGACCTTCAGGACACATGACGAACATCCAGGCAGTCTCCAAGTCTTCAGGCGGGCGTATTAACCACTCAGACAACATCAACATCTCCGCCATTTGAGACATGGGATTTCTTCGTAAGTTCTTTGGCTTGTCATTGCCATTTTCAAGCGCCCACAATGTCACCCGATGTCGATCCAAAAGTTCCTCGCGCTTCCTATAAAAAATATTTACTACAACTTCCAATTTTCAATGGAAATTTAAATATTATGTTAGCTTTGGCGCCTCACTTCAGCACGCTTACCTCTCTTGTTCCTGGAGAAACAGTTCACGTCTTTTCTCTTGCGCATCCGCTCCTTTAAGTTTATATAGCTGACTGTGGCTGTTTTCCACATTCTCCATGATAATTACTAGGGTTATAAAACCAAAATTATTTCCTTGAACGTCAAACTCTTGTTATTAAATAAATATTGATTCTGAAAACGACATACCACAGACACTTTAAAACTAGAAGTAAAAATTAAAATTATATAATTTTGAAAGATAAAAATGAACATTAATTTAAGTTGTAATAAAATAACTCAGATGTAATATGAATTTTTTTACAAACGACAAAGTTTTTCTCAAAAAACTTGTTTAAAGTTTGTACATAGGGCCCTAAAAAATAGGTTCAGACGAAGGGCCCTGAAAAATACAAATGGCCGCTGCCTCAAGTAAGCGTCAACACGGGAAGTGTTTGAATTAAAATAACGTGAAATCACTTCAAAATTCTCGTTGTTATGGATATTCCCATAAAGAAGGAACGTGGTAAGATACTGGACTCGATTTTTGCGTTTTAATGCTACTTGAACCGCCTAATTTAAAATAAAGGGTGCGGCAATGGTCGCACTTGACTTTCTCGCAATTTTTATCGAAAATTTGATTTTTTTTTTACGTGAATAATTGATAAGGCGCCCAGTCCCAAGAGATAGGATTCTACCGACGATACTTTTAGGCACCTGCATGCCGAATTTCAAACATATCCGTCAAACAGTGAAGTGTCGCTCGACGCGCAAAGTATATGTTTTCTATTTTGCATGTCACCGTCTTAATTTTTAAGTAAATGAAAATCTATTGAAAAAGCCCTTGAAGCATCTATCTGAGACCACTTTCACCAATTTTGAAGGAAATATGTCGATTAGGGTTGTTGCAAATCCGTCTTAACCAATCAAAAACGTGATTTCCATTTTTGGAACATTTTCCTACGATAATGCCAATATTGGCCCAAATTATTGGCCCATCTCAAAAAGAATAAAAACGATCCTGTAGCATCTATTTGGGAACACTAAAGCGAAATTACAAGGATCTAACTTAATAACTGTAGTGCCAAATCCGTCTTGACCAATCAAAAACGATATTCTAGTTTTTTTTTCCTATTTTTGACTTTATTTTGCCTATATAGGCCGCAATTTTGAAATGATTGAATATTTCTTCGACAAACCTTTAAGTAATGTTATTAAGCACAAGTATATGGATTTTTGTGAAATTCCGGCTAATAGTGTTCATGGGGCCAAGATTTTCACGTATGGGCCAATTTTGGCCCAAATTTTTGGCCCATCTCCAAAACAATAAAAATGATCCTGGAGCATCTATCTGGGAACACGACTGCAAAATTTAAAGGTTCTAACTTTATTACCGTACCGTGAAATGCGTCTTGAGTAGACAAAAACACGATTTTGAATTTTTTTGGACACTTTTTTGACAATAGTGGGCGCAATTTTTGAGTAATCAAAATTATATTAAAACTGATTTTAGACATCTATATTCCAAATTTGAGCCAAATCGGTTGACTGGTGTGACCTGTAGCCGCGCTACAGACAAACGTACGTACGGTCGGACATGACCTAAAAACCTTTTTTTGGTATCTAGGACCTCTGAAACGCCTTTTGCAATGAAAATCTCAAAATCGAAATTTCGCACGATAACATAACTTTCTCAGCCCATGTATTACATACGGGCGAGAAAGTAAAAAAAGAAACGAAAATACCCAGTGCCGCAGTGAATCCATGCTTGTTGGCGTCTCAGTGCATTTAGGCGCGCTAAAATTATCGTTGTACCCAAAGGCTTGCCTTTTTTAATGGGGTACCTACCCACTAATGTCGAGCGTATTCATGTATTTTGCAAAACCTGATGGTGACTGTAGGTTCATGTACTTGTGTTTCAGGTAAGAAGAGATCATTCAATGGAGTATTGAAGCCGCCAGAGCAATATAATGAAAGATTGCCAAGCGACGTTACACCTGCCGTCAAACAGGAAATTGGTAAAATAACGATTTGCGATATTGGCCTAGATAGGTAGGTACTACCCATCGCCAAGCACTACAAGAGACTTATGATACCGGCACTTGCACCTTGCACCAACATTTTTTCTTACTCTATAATATTCGTTTTCCAGCGCAAGCTAAGCACTTTTTTCCGAATGCGAATTGCACACAATACTTAGCTTTTAGAGCAGCCAGTATGGAACTCGTACTAAAGGCTGCAAGAACACGCTGCCGCACTTTCTGGCACTATAATAATTTCGTGTTGTATTTTAGGGTTGGCAGCTGGAGTGAACCGTCAACTCAGAGTTAGAGAGTCGGGTGAACTATAGAATCATCATTTATTCATTTTTGTTTGTTCAGTTGCAGAGGGAAGACTCACTGCAGACTTGAAGCCTCCCCAACTGGATGCTAAGCAATTGTCCAGACACCTCCAGGCCTGGGCTGTTGGGGTGGATCGGTGGATGCAAGATAGTTAGAAACATATCAAGTAAGCCTCAAAATGTCAAAATGTTCTGAAATATAATGGGTCTTTTTAACGACGAAAATTACTGACGTTAAAAAAAGACATCCTACTGTATTTCAGATCATATAAATATAGAGCTACACACGGGCGTAGCCTTGTAGCATGATTAATTCTGATTGATTGTAATTTCAGTTTGGGGAAAAAAATACATTATTATTATTACCTATTATTCAATATTGTCCTAAAAAATTTGGAAGAAAAAACATAAACAAACATGTTAGTATGGGTACTCAAGCTGAATTTTTTTAGTTTCCCCCAAGTCTGCATATCTGTGTTTATATAGTTGCCTTTTTTGTCTGAAAATTAAAGCGTAGTCACTTTTTTCACTCCATCTCAGTGAATATTGTCTAAGTTAGACATTGATACAATTTGTAGAGCTTGTGTTATTGGCTTGTGGAAAATAATTTACGCTCAGTCTTCCTTCGAAGACAACCACCTACTCGGGTATAGAGGCTGCCAAGTTTCTGGATACGAACCCTCGTAATTTTCATTCCTTTTGCCAGCCTTAAGTGAACTATAACATTCCTAGAGTTGTGTAGAATATAAATAGACATTACCGAGTTCAAAAGTGCAAACAGTGTCGGACCCACTAGATATGGCGATACAAGATGTCTGAGTATTTTTTTGTTTTGTTTTTTGTTTCCAGATTACCAAAAAAAACCTGTCCAATTTGTGGCGTAGAGCAAACCAAACTCCCGCGCCATATGAGCAGAATTCACCCTGGTGTACAGCTACCGTCACCTCCGCCACGTCCACGAAAGGAAACCATTGAATGCTCAGTCTGCAAAAAGGAAGTGAGCCGAAAGAATATCAAGCGTCACGTTAAGACCCACGCAAAAAGTGGCAGCTTCACACCTTGTGAAAGATTCAGAGGCAGAAACCTGTGGGTGCCCGTGGAACGGACATTGTCCCCTCAGATGAAGGAAGTGATCTGAAGACTGCGGGACGATGTCCGGTCCACGGTTATGGATGATGATCCAATCATCCAGGTCATGGAGAGGTGTTTAATGAAAAACTTACATGTACCATACGCGATAGAATTCGCAAGAGCGGCCGCCCGCAGGTTAGGCCTTCTCCTCAACAGGGCCCGAAAATTTTTCAAAAGAGATGATATGAGCATGGAGGATCTTATTTGTGTTAAAAATTATACTGCTTTAGAGAAGATTGGGAAGGAGTGGTCGGAAAATTTTAAAAAGCCATCCAACATCATGAGAATGGGGGAAGTTTTCGTGCAAAATTTCGAAATTGAGATTTTGGGTTTCCCATGATCCTGGGGGTCCCCTGAGTCCAAAAAAGTGGTTTCTGGAAAAAGTCTGTCCGTGCGTCAGTCCGTCCGTCAGTCCGTGCAGTGCTCTAGCGCCTATACCGTTCATCCGATTTTGATGAAATTTGGTATGGACCTGTCTAAAATCACTGCCGAGGAGCATTTTCCAGGATTTTTTGATTGGTCAAAAATTGCGGCCGCTATTGTCAAAAAACCGCCAAAATAATTCAAAAATCGTGTTTTTTGTTAGTCGGACAAGCGCCGACGGTATACTTTTCAATCTATAACACTGAAAATTGGTAAGTGTGTTGACAAGTAGATGCTTCGAGGTCATTTGCAACTAAAATTGAATTGGTTGAAAATTACTAACCAAACCTACTGTCTCTTCCCCAACTCTAACCTAACTCTAACCTAACGCAACCTTCCCCTCTCCACCTCTAACCAATACCTAGTGTCTCTTACCAAACCCTGACCTAACCTAATCTTCCTCCTACACCTCTAACCAGTACCTAGTGTCCCAGAGTCAGTTTTGCGAATTTTTAACAAGGTTAGTTCGATTTTGGTCATTGTCCTCAAGTCGCCTTGTAGACAGCGGCAGCGAGGCGCGGCGCCCTGCTTTTCCATTCTGAAACGACAAAAAACAACCGCTTAACTTTCTCGCAAATCTCGCAAACAAACGTGACTTTCGGTTTTGTCAGTTTGTCCTTTTCTTTGGCCCCATTACGCTTGTTAGCTTACCTCAATCTCGTCCTAGATCCTCCCCTCCTCGTCTGATTTGACACAGCCGTGTTGTCATCGCGGGTAGTCCGAGTCAAGACAAATTTCAACCTTGTCTATCGAGGCTGCACAACAATAATACTCAATCTTGATAATTCACCTCCAAATGGCTCCTATCCAACAGATTTATCATTTATTATATTTTTATTAATAATATCTACAGCTTTTGTCTGAATTTTTCTTGTAAAATCGCTTTCATTCTATGTTTGGGGGGGTTAAATGGGGTGAAATTTGAAAACTCCATTCCTCCGTTGTTATTGGAGTAATTGAAGGGAATGCATCGGGATCAACTGAAATTCTTCTTAACCGTCATTTTAAATGATTCTAGACTGCTTTTAACGGAAGTAATCTTCGAAATCTACCTACGCCTTCTGGGGCTGCCGAAAGGAATTTTTTGATAGTAGAGGGCGTAATTTTTGAGTTACCTATCAAAATTCTGTGGGACTGATTTTAGACACATACCTAGGTACTTATATTTCAGTTAGTCATTGCGATTATTTCGAGTTCACTTTTTGATTGTAAAATTTGCTCGACGCGACGTAGGTATATAGGTACTTATCTAAAATTTTACAGCGAAGAGGATAAGTAAGTACCTACTTAAGGATCCCTGTTGTACCTATATTTTGCACGCGATTCAGTCTTTAAACCATCCTCTTTGTTAAAATGCTAACGAGCCGTTTTCTTAATCAAAACGATTTAAAATTCTTAAAAGGAATATTTGAAAGGACTCCAAAGGTAGGTACATACCTACCTAATTAAGCTACTATAAAAGAAAAAAACCTTAATATCATCGTGACATACTTTGGTCGCTCTTTCTGATTGGAAGCACGTATAAGTTTCAAACTATGGCTCGAAAAAATCAATTGTTGAAAGATTCTACCGCCTAGTGCTGCTGGGTAATATTTCGTCAATATACATTCCTGGCTTGAAAAAAATACGATTTGGAAGATATGAAATTAATTTGGCAGCTATTTATTGCGCTACCACCACTTTGATGCCTTTCCTCCTGGCAGGTGAGACTGTTTACTGTAGTTCTGAGGCAGAGACAGACCCTGCTAATGTACCTGAGACAGAGACAGACCCTGCTAATGTACCTGAGACAGAGACAGACCCTGCTAATGTACCTTGATGCCAGAAGGGGCCGGTGACATCAGGTGGGCATCACGGCAGATTTCTTAACGTGAGAGCTTGGAACTTTAGCACAGCCTTAGAAAACGCATGGCTTGCTGCCTTGCGCTGCCTTCACAATGAGGCTACTTAGACTATCGTTGCTCTGGATGTTGATATTTTCCCTGGTGAATTTTTGCCCACCCACCCCTGGTGCACACCTGGAGCGCGTCCACGTCCATCAAGGCATCTAGCGCTGCTCTCGCCGGCAGCTCTTCATCCTACTCCACGTTATCAAAAATTGCAGCGTGGTGGTGCCTGGCTACTTAACAATGATTTCATCTCCTATTTTTAGTTGGCGAATTTGCACTAATGATTTATGGTGATTTGCATCAGATCGATATGTTTGGCCTGGGATTCATAGCCGTCAGTTTTTTGTATAGTTCAGCGAAGAGAGTTTTCTTTTTACTGAGTGAAACGAAAATAAAGAAAATATTCATGCACTGGTCATCTGAGAGATTCGATCCTTTACATTACTAGGGTTTTCTTTAGATTGTTCTTATAACCCAATCTCTCATCTCAAAAATTGTGTTTATCCAACTCCTATAGGTAGGAAATATATAGAGTTGTCAGCCATTACGACGGCACTCTCTAGAACAGAAACCTCTCTATAACGAGTCAGTTGACAAACTCTGAATCATTTTGAAGCCCTCTTTACAGCGAGCAAATTTACACGGTGCCTTGACCGGTCGTTATTGAGAGACTACTCTAGGTATTTCAATCTAAATTTTTAGCTTTGGTGCGTGGGTTGTTATCTCACTGACTTACTAACCTCCTTAATGTCTGTTGCAGGAACGCTTCAACAAACTCTACTCAACAGTTTTAAACTCAGCATACGTCTCGATAGGATAGTGTTGGGCCCAATGGCGGTTGTAACACTTCTTAAAATATTTTGGACTCAGGCATTATTTTTTCGATCATTCCAAGACACCGGTGACTTTTTCGGAGAGTCCAACTGGAAACTGATCTTGTACCATGGCTTCTCATGTATCTCTGTTAACGCCAGGTACAGTCCCCCTCACTCTTCGATGAGAGTAACGGCACACAGGCTTTCCAAAATTATTTTTTTGTTTAGAACAAGAAGTAAGTAGGCTTAAGAAGAAGTGGTCACAATGATCTAAAAGAGTTTAGCAACGACAATTATCGACATTTGTGCAGTCTATCCACCCCTGCATATCACTCACGTTACTCCCATCCAAGAGTGATGTGATGTGAACTATAGTGAGCAGGTATATAGAAATATTATGGCTGTGTGCAGATTATATAAGGGAAGTAAGTATGTCTGACTGCCTGAGAGGCGTCACCATTGATGAAACTGCGAGATCATGGTCCCAAAAATATAAGTTTTCTTAAAATCATGTTATTTTCTTTCTTACAAGTCATTAGTATGATTTTCTAAAAATCATGGGAAATCTCAGAAAGGGGAGAGACCTATCGAATTTTTAAATCGATTTTTTCTTCTCAAATTTTGGTGCACATCATCACTCCGAAACTTCCTCAGGGGCAGTGGTTTTGGGGGGGACTAGGGGGCAAAAGATGGTGCACTAATATCTTACCCCTTGATTTTTCTAGCTGGGTCATGAGTGAAGCTTTCGTGTCACTTCTGCTGAGTACCATTACTTAGGGAAAAGCCTCAAGAAAATCCTGGAATCATATCAAATCGGGAGTGAAGGTTGGTAAAAGACAACTGAAAAATTATTTTGCACATAGCACAACATAGCCTTCACTGTACAACTTCAGCCAGGAGCGACCCAGAGACCTGAGCTGCCGGGCCGGCGTTGGAAGTTTTCGATGGAGCGCAAAGAAGCCCTTGCAACTAGACTAGCAGAGACGCTGGCAGAGGTAGTAGCAGAGCGCAGAGCGCCCTGGCTGATGCTTGTGCAGGCATCCTCCAGTCTCAGCGTCTTGGCGGTGCTCGAAGGTCAGCGTACTGCTGGACCCCGGAAATCGCGGACGCACGTCGTGACTGTATCAGGTGCAGGCGTGCGTTGAGCAGGTGGCGCTTAGTGGCCACACCGCAAGAGCTGGATCACTTGGAAGGAGAACTGGCGGATGCTAGACGTCTGCTCCGAGTGATGAGGGCGAAGAGTGAAGAAGGCGAAGTGGCATCAGCTCTGTGCTGATCTGGACAACGACGTTTGGGGGAAAGCGTATCAGATTGTTAGAGGCCGCATAGGTGTTTCTCAGCGCCCTCTTGCCCTAGAAGTGGTCAGGGACTGCGTCAGGGCTTTGTTCCCCATGCGGCCTCCGTTAGCACACCGTCATATCGTAGTGCCTGCAACAGCCGTTCCCGCCTTCACGGCAGACGAACTACTGGGAGCGAAAGCCCGACTGGCCAATCGCAAGAGCCCTGGCCCAGACGGTGTACCTCCGGAAGTGCTGAAATTGGCTTGTGATGTTGGTGCTGACCAGATTCTGGCCTGATTCAACGGGCTTCTATTGGAGGGCAAGTTCCCGGACTGTTGGAAAAAGGCTAACTTAGTGCTTTTGCCAAAGCCTGGGAAACCACCAAACTTTCCAGGATCATACAGGCCTCTCTGCCTGTTGGACGTGGCTGGAAAGTTATACGAGCAACTTATACGGGGACGGCTCATTGAAGAGCTAGATCGAGTGGACGCTATATCACCTCAACAGTTCGGCTTCCGTAGAGGGAGGTCTACAATGGACGCCATTGACGAAGTTATGAGGGTTGTGAATGCCGCCGCAGCTGGGACATGGCGAACAAGGCTGATCCCCGCAGTTATTCTACTCGACGTACGCAACGCGTTCAACTCTGCAAGATGGGAAGTGATACTCAATGAGTTGGCTGCACTGAGCGTGGCGCCCTATCTGCAGCGTGTTATGGTGGACTACCTACGAGAGAGAAAGCTCAAGGTGATGACTGGCGGACGCTCGCAGATAGTAGACCTGACCTGCTGGGTGCCGCAAGGCTCCGTTCTTGGCCCTGTTCTCTGGAATGTGTTGTACGCCCGCTTGTTGAGGCTTCCGTATCCTGAAGGGGTCACACCGATTGCGTATTATGCTGATGATCTGGCGTTAGTTGTCACGGCGAAGACTGAAGCTGACCTGATGGCAAAAGGAGACTCTGCCATTCGGCGCGTTCAGACGTTCATGGCGTCAGTCGGCGTGGAGCTGGCCCCGGAGAAGACCGAGGCGGTGGTCATGGCTGGAAGGCGGAGGCTGCGTCCTATTACGTTTGAAGTGGGGACACTACAGGTTACACCTTCACCAAAGGTTAAATATCTTGGTGTGTGGCTGGACAAATCGCGAAACTTCTTGCCGCATGTTAGGGAGGCTGCAGTCAAGGCGACGAAGACATGTCAGGCTATATCGCGGGTCATGGTCAACGTAGGTGGTCCTCGCTCCTCCAAACGACGTTGCCTGGCTTCGGCGGTGGCTTCAGTAGTCTTATATGCGGCGCCGGTATGGCACCAGGCCTTGGAGCGGTACGCTTGCGCCAGAGACAGCTTGGAAGCGGTATCCCGACTGGCGGCTCTTCGCGTGTGCAGTGGCTATCGCACGGTATCCGCAGCTGCCGCGGAGGTGGTAGCAGGGCTCCGGCCACTTGCCCTTCAGGCAACGGAGCGGTATGCTGTTCGCCCTGGCAAGGCAAAGAATGAGGCAAGAGAGGATCTCTGGCGGGAGTGGCAGCGCAGGTGGGATGAGTCTCCTCACGGACGCTGGACCCACACACTAATCCCAGATGTTCGAACCTGGGCGGAGCGACCCCATGGTCAGGTCAATTACTGGCTGACGCAGGTCCTGACCGGACACGGTGCCTTCGGCACATTTTTATTTCGAATCCGACGGATTAACGACGAGGGCTGTGGGGGCGACCCTGATTCGCCTGAGCACGCCGTCTTCTCATGTACGCGATGGGCACAGGAACGCCAAAGCTGCTGGGAAGAGTTTGGCAACCAAACGCCTCCGACATTGGTGAAGACAATGCTGGACACCGAAGAGGCGTGGGACCGGATTTCAAACTTCCTCACCGGAATAATGCGCCAGAAGTCTGACCTGCCTGGCTAAATCTTCTTTTTCTTTAATTCCCACTAGTTGATTGTTTGATTATTTATGATTGGTTGATGCTGCTTTGGTTTCTATAACTGGTGCGACCTTCCCCGACCGAAGTGATACAGAAATGTGATTCCGGTTGGGGTAGGTCACAATTTGTGTTTATACTATACATAACATAATAATATAAGCACAGGGTGTGCACATTAAAACAAAAAAAAAAGTATGTCTGACTGTCTGAGAGGCGTCACCATTGATGAAACTGCGAGATCATGGTCCCAAAAATATAAGTTTTCTTAAAATCATGTTATTTTCTTTCTTACAAGTCATTAGTATGATTTTCTAAAAATCATGGGAAATCTCAGAAAAGGGAGAGACCTATCGAATTTTTAAATCGATTTTTTCTTCTCAAATTTTGGTGCACATCATCACTCCGAAACTTCCTCAGGGGCAGTGGTTTTGGGGGGGACTAGGGGGCAAAAGATGGTGCACTAATATCTTACCCCTTGATTTTTCTAGCTGGGTCATGAGTGAAGCTTTCGTGTCACTTCTGCTGAATACCATTACTTAGGGAAAAGCCTCAAGAAAATCCTGAAATCATATCAAATCGGGAGTGAAGGTTGGTAAAAGACAACTGAAAAATTATTTTGCACATAGCACAACATATGGTTCAAAAGCAGGCTTCACCAGTACTGCTGCTCACACAATAGACTCCACCACTCTACCCCATACACGATCACAGTGGGCCGTATAGGACCATGCTGGGCAATATAGCAGCAGCAGTTCCACCAAATAACTGGTGGGTGATACTTTCAGCCTAAGTTTCTCCGACACCGCTATCTTTAAGTATGAACGCTGTGACCCGGTGTCGCACAGGGCTTTGATCATTCGTATCTGGCCCCACCTACCTCGTAACCCGATGATTATGGTAGGCAGAATCGTCCTCCCAGTTCCTGTAGTCAAAGTAACGGTCGTACCACTGGGAGGGTCTGTCTTATTCTCTTCTTTCAGTTCTTGAGTTAGTGACCTAGATTCTCGAGCCTGCGAAGGCTGTCGTCTGATGCCTCTGGGAGCACTTCTGACACGTCACTGATGATTTGCAATCAGCTGCCCAGTGGTAAGGACGACGAGTCTTGAGGTTTAGCGTGAGGTGGCGTTCACCATATGTCTTGATCGGGATGCCATTATCTGCGAACAATGTGTATGGTGTCGGTTTCCTACCGGGAAAGCCTTTGGCACTAAGTATTGACACATCAGCCCCAGTGTCGACGAGAAAAAGTCTTTGGGTGCTGTGGTCAAAAACGGCGAGGCGGCGGGTAGGCTGACCAGGGCCGAGGGCCGCGCCTGCGGAGTTGCCTGTGCAGATGTGCACGGTGGGCGTTGGCACCGAATCGGCGGTGATAGAAGCAGGGGCCCTCTCGTGACGACGAACGTGCTCGATCGCGGGCAGGAGAGCGGTAGCGGCTGCGGGGGTGGTCACGTGGGTGATCCTGGCGTCCCCTGTCGTACTCGTCCCGGATGGACATGCAGAGAGCGGCTATGTCGGCGCGGAGTGCAACGAGCTCGTCCTTGAGAGCCTTGGTGTCGTCAGAGGGTGAGGATGAAGTGGCGGTGGACGCTCCGGGGTTTGTAGTGGTCACGGCGTTGATACCTGGGGGCGGGAGGTATTCGGAGACCGTGTCGGCCATTGTTGCCAATGTGTCGATGGGCAGCTGTCCGTTGGCGCTGACCACGGCCCGAACGGCGGGGGGTAGACGTCCAATCCAGAGCATTTTGACGGTGTCATCGGGTAGTTGGGAGGCCTGGGCAAGTTCCGGCATACGTCGGAGAAGGTGGGACGGCTTGGAGTCGGCGTCGACCTGCTCAAGTAGACGGTGGAACTGCCGGGTTGCTGATTCCTCGTAGGCGGCAATGAGACGGGTTTTGAGTGCCTGGTAACGCCCCTGAGCGGGTGGGTTAAGTAACAGGTCACTGACTTGCTCGAGGTCGGCCCTTTCGAGTAGTGGGACCACCGTCTGGAACTTCACTTGGTCGGACTGGTTCAGTGGGTCAAGGACTGCGTCAACTTGCACGAACCAGAGTCGTGTACGTTCGCGCCAGAACGGTGGGAGGCGGTTTCGGAGGGAGACGGCAGCCAGGGCGGCCGCGGCTGCTGCATCGGGCGGCGGGACCTCGGGCGGTATGTTCTCGAGCCGCCGGCCGTCATGTAGTTCGTCGTCGTTCATGGTCGAATATGGGAAGGAGTGCTCGTGTTAGACGAGAGCACATGGGTCTACTCGAAGAAAGCGAGAGCACGGTGTGAGTTGAGAGCACGTGGGGTGGGTGCTGGGGTGGGGTGGCTGAGGAGTAGGTAGGTAGAGGTACCAGGCAGCAGGATGCCGTCTCTGGCTGAGTCTTACCAGCTTTTCAGCGCGGTTGCTTCAGGGTTCAGCTTTTCAGCACGTAACCACTTGAAGGCTAAGACTGAGCTAGCACCGGCATGGTACCTGATTTATATAGTAAAATCTGACTCATCAGCACAAGCCGTGTCTAAAGCAAAAGTGAATGGCCATGTGGCCGGCGTTGGTGAGTTGGGACACAGCTTGTGCCGAGTCAGCTGCACAGTCAGTACCTACTATTCTATGTATGAATGAGCTGTGGGCCGGCACAACGACATACTTAAACTGTAAATTTTATGCAAATCGATAATGAGTTTCATGAAATTATAAGGGTGGCAGAAAAACAAATAAAGTTTTCGAATTTTCAAAATCTTTTTTCAGATTCATTTTCAGCGTGCCTAAAAACCCCTATCCACCAATTTTCATTGAGATCGGAGAAAACAATGATAGCCGCCATCTTGAATCCGCCATTTTGAAAAACCGATGCCACCGTTCGATGCGGCATCGTTAAGAATGGCCCCAAAACTGCACTTATTTTTTTGCTATTATAAGTTGTTAGCGAGAAAAGGGCAAAAAACCATTTGTTGACTGTTGACTGGTTGCGGCCCTGTATCTCAGTTAGGAAGGACCTGCGATCCCACATGTAGGTACTAGCCAAAAATACGTCTACCTACCCGCCATATTTTTTTTTGCCCCGTCATCCGGAAACACCCTGTAAGTATATATTATATATTAATAAACTTTTGAGCTGATGGTGGTTTTGGGATCCAGAAAAACTGTGAAGAAATTTTTCGAAAGTGAGACTACTGTTACGACTACAATAGGTAGATTTTTCTTCGAAATCTACCTAAAAATAGATAATACGTCTTAGAGAAACAGTGATCTAGGTTTTAAAATTTGGCGGAACGTCGTGGCAGTAGATTTTTCTGGGCTTGACTTTCGGTTTGTTTTGTTGGCATTCCTGGATTTGGTTTTAGTGTTTTGTCCGTCCCCATACATGAAGAAAATAAGAAAACGTAATGGGGAGCTTAAATAACTCCGAAAATGGCTTGCAAAGCCCCGGGCCCAGCAGGGCGCCCGATGTGGAGCTTATTAACCACTTCAGGAACGAAAGTTTAACACGCGACCCAGTCATGATCGCCAGAATTAACCAAGTAAGGTTATTTTAGCAAGACAGGTAACGTTTTTTTTAAAATCCAGTGTAGAGTGCGAGTACTTACAATTTGATTTATTTTAGTATTTAAATGACAACAAACAGCAACAATTCGTTGACTTGAATAATGTGGCTTTTACCCTATGGAATCGTCACGAGGAGTATAGGCGCCGAAATTGGCGCCAGTTTATGCTACAAGTTCAGCGCGGTAAGTATATTAATTCTTTTTCAGCTAAGTATGTAAGTACCTACCTAACAGGAAAATAGAATTTGAGTTACTTACGTTTGAAAATGTTAACTATTTTACTGTCGACCGGAGGCATTTGTGAATAAGACTATTGACGTCGCTGCGTGTGTGAGGAAAAGTAGACAAACATTTCCAGTCGAAGTCGGTTTATATTGACGATAAAAACGAGTAGGTACAGTAGTAGTAGTAGTATTTTTATTATATTTACACAGTTAATTTTACAAATAATTTGCTCCCCTTGAGGTCTAGGACCTTGTATTGGGATGCTTCTTAATTAAATTTTTTAATTGTAAATGGTTACCAGCCTCCGCGCGCTTACCCAGAGTCTACGGTGGACCAGCTTTTCCAGCACGGTTCGGCTTTATGGGCTCAGCTTTGCAGGACGAGTCGACCAGAAGCCGAAGACTGAGCTAGTACCGGCATGGTACATATAGCAAAACCTGACTCAGCACAAGCCGTGTCTAAAGCAAGAGTGAATGGCCATGTGGCGTTGGTGAGTTGGGACACAGCTTGTGCCGAGTCAGCTGCACAGTCAGTACTTACAAATACAATTCTATCTATGAATGAGCTATGGGCAAAATTCGGAAAAATTTCGGTGGTCCCCTTTCATGGACAACTATACAGTGGGTGACAATTTTCCAACTCTGAAACAGTTTCCTGTTCCCTTTGGGAAGCGTAATATTGATGTAGGTATCAATATTTATTTTGTAAAATGTTCTTGTTGACAGCATTCAAAGAGGTTTCAACTGCTGGATTTCAAGAAGAGTCGCACGACGTAAGTGACTCAAGCGAAGTTGAAGAAAGCAATGCTAGTTACGGAGACGTAAGTATGCTACCTATAGCCTTGAAGCTATTCGCGATTGAGTTTTTGTCTCAACAACTTTTATTATGATAACTTTCTGATTTTAGCACGCAGTAAATAACAGTAATTCGCAGCTTGACCAAAGTACTAAGTCAGGTGAAATGGCAGATGACAAGCTGGAAGTGATCGACTTGAGTAGCGACGATGAACCGCAGAGTGACGGCACTTCTTCTAAACAGAGCCATCCTAGCAACGCTACTGAAAACCCACGTGAGCCTCAGTCAAGTATGCATGAGCCCACACAATACACCACTTCTTATTGTATAGTGTAATGTCTCCTTACCAACCGATTTAACGAACGGATTGATGTTATGGTATGCTATGGTATGCTATGGTAAGCTTGCCTTGCCGTGTCTTGCGATCGCATTTCTTTCCTTGCGATATCACTTGTCATAAGCTAAACATAAGCTAAATCTGTTGGTGAAATCCAGCCTAAGTCTGTTTGTTATGTGAAAACACCTGAAACTACAAATTTTTTACTTTCAGAATATTCTTGCAATGCCCAATGTAATTCAGTTACTGGGAGTCTCTAGAGAGCGGGACTGTAAAATGAGCACTATTGCAATTCCTCTATCTTGTTGGATAGGAATCGCGGGCCGACTAAACTGTTTAGTTGGGTAGCAGTCGGCTAAAATGAGGTTGGTCTTATTCTATTAAGAAACAAAATAAGAACCAGAAAAACTTTTTACAGCTGACGATGTCACACGGATCCCGACTTCTAGTGAGGGGAAAGAAATCTCCAGTGACGATGTCTCTGTCCTGCGAGGACGCAAACCAACAAATGGGGCGACTTCTAGTGAGGAGAAAGAAATCTCCAGTGACGATGTCTCCGTCCCGCGACCACGCAAACCAACAAATGGGGCGACTTCTAGTGCGGCTGGAGATATGCCTAATGTCACTTTCGCTCACTTTGGAGGCAGTCATGGTGTTTTCGAGGTAAACTGGCTACCAGTAAAAATGACTACGAAATTAAAAGTTAGAATTCGTGACTTGTGACTTGCGAGCATTGCGAGAGCAAGTGAGACTGAGAATAAGATTAATTACCCGACTGGCGGGTAGGCAGTGGTGCCAGATTTTGAAAATCCGGGGGGGGGGGGGGGGGGGGGCAAGAAATGGTAAACATCAGATATTCAATTTCCTTATCAGTCTGATGGGTCTCTGCGCCTCTCAGGCATTCGACTTGTGACCTCAGAGGTCTGGATTCGAATCCCGGAGTAAGGAATATTTTCCGCTTAAGGCATGGATGTAATGACCACTCTTATTCGGGTTCTGTCTAACTGTGTTATGCCTAACCGGGAAAAACTATTCTGTTTTTATTTTTTTATGTTGGACATTTTTTTGTTCTGAAATATGCATGACTTTGAAACATCAGAAACGAATGCATTATTTATGTAGGCAAAAATCGCTCGATCGAAAAATCACAGTTTCTTTGAAAAAGGCAAAATTGTATTTCAGAGCAAGCACATCCATCATTTTCCCCCTCAAAATAGCCGGGAAAAAATAAACAACAAAATTATACAGGTGTATTTAGAATTAAGGAGTTATTAAGGAGTGATTTTTAGTTATTTGACATGATAAAATAATAATTGTCCCCCAAATTTCCCGTGGGGGGGGGGGGGGGGGGCAAACTGGACCCTGCCCCCCCCCCCCAAGATGGCTCCCCTGCGGATAGGTACTTATTGGTTAGTCTGCAGACACTTCGTTGTCTAATTTTCTCTTAAAACTTAGTATCGCGATTGAGTTTTTGTCTTGACAACTTTTATTATGATAACTTTCTGATTTTAGCACGCAGTAAATAACAGTAATTCGCAGCTTGACCAAAGTACTAAGTCAGGTGAAATGGCAGATGACCAGTTGGAAGTGATCGACTTGAGTAGCGACGATGAACCGCAGAGTGACGGCACTTCTTCTAAACAGAGCCATCCTAGCAACGCTACTGAAAACCCACGTGAGTCTCAGTCAAGTATGCATGAGCCCACACAATACACCACTTCTTATTGTATAGTGTAATGTCTCCTTACCAACCGATTTAACGAACGGATTGATGTTATGGTATGCTATGGTAAGCTTGCCTTGCCGTGCCTTGCGATCGCATTTCTTTCCTTGCGATATCACTTGTCATAAGCTAAACATAAGCTATGCTAAACATATGCGCCGCTGTTGGCCCCTGTTTGTGTCACAAGTTCAGCGCGGTAAGTATATTAATTCTTTTTCAGCTAAGTATGTAAGTACCTAACAGGAAAATAGAATTTGAGTTACTTACGTTTGAAAATGTTAACTATTTTACTGTCGACCCGAGGTATTTGTGAATAAGACTATTGACGTCGCTGCGTGTATGAGGAAAAGTAGACAAACATTTCCAGTAGAAGTCGGTTTATATTGACGATAACAACGAGTAGGTACAGAGAGGTAAATGGTTACCAGCCTCCGCGCGCTTACCCAGAGTCTATGGTGGACCAGCTTTTCCAGCACGGTTCGGCTTTAGGGGCTCAGCTTTGCAGCACGAGTCGACCAGAAGCCGAAGACTGAGCTAGTACCGGCAAGGTACCTGATTTAGCACAAGCCGTGTCTAAAGCAAGAGTGAATGGCCATGTGGCGTTGGTGAGTTGGGACACCGCTTGTGCCGAGTCAGCTGCACAGTCAGTACTTACAAATACAATTCTATCTATGAATGAGCTGTGGGCAAAATTCGGAAAAATTTCGGTGGTCCCCTTTCACGGACAACTATACAGTGGGTGACAATTTTCCAACTCTGAAACAGTTTCCTGTTCCCTTTGGGAAGCGTAATATTGATGTAGGTATCAATATTTATTTTGTAAAATGTTCTTGTTGACAGCATTGAATGTGGTTTCGGCAAATGCTGGATTGCAAGAAGAGTTGTGCAACGAAGTTGAAGAAAGCAATGCTAGTTACGGAGACGTAAGTATGCTACCTATAGCCTTGAAGCTATTCGCGATTGATTTTTTGTCTTGACAACTTTTATTATGATAACTTTCTGATTTTAGCACGCAGTAAATAACAGTAATTCGCAGCTTGACCAAAGTACTAAGTCAGGTGAAATGGCAGATGACAAGTTGGAAGTGATCGATTTGAGTAGCGACGATGAACCGCAGAGTGACGGCACTTCTTCTAAACAGAGCCATCCTAGCAACGCTACTGAAAACCCACGTGAGTCTCAGTCAAGTATGCATGAGCCCACACAATACACCACTTCTTATTGTATAGTGTAACCAACCGATTTAACGAACGGATTGATGTTATGGTATGCTATGGTATGCTATGGTAAGCTTGCCTTGCCGTGTCTTGCGATCGCATTTCTTTCCTTGCGATATCACTTGTCATAAGCTAAACATAAGCTAAATCTGTTGGTGAAATCCAGCCTAAGTCTGTTTGTTATGTGAAAACACCTGAAACTACAAATTTTTTACTTTCAGAATATTCTTGCAATGCCCAATGTAATTCAGTTACTGGGAGTCTCTAGAGAGCGGGACTGTAAAATGAGCACTATTGCAATTCCTCTATCTTGTTGGATAGGAATCGCGGGCCGACTAAACTGTTTAGTTGGGTAGCAGTCGGCTAAAATGAGGTTGGTCTTATTCTATTAAGAAACAAAAAAATAAGAACCAGAAAAACTTTTTACAGCTGACGATGTCACACGGATCCCGACTTCTAGTGAGGGGAAAGAAATCTCCAGTGACGATGTCTCTGTCCTGCGAGGACGCAAACCAACAAATGGGGCGACTTCTAGTGAGGAGAAAGAAATCTCCAGTGACGATGTCTCCGTCCCGCGACCACGCAAACCAACAAATGGGGCGACTTCTAGTGCGGCTGGAGATATGCCTAATGTCACTTTCGCTCACTTTGGAGGCAGTCATGGTGTTTTCGAGGTAAACTGGCTACCAGTAAAAATGACTACGAAATTAAAAGTTAGAATTCGTGACTTGTGACTTGCGAGCATTGCGAGAGCAAGTGAGACTGAGAATAAGATTAATTACCCGACTGGCGGGTAGGCAGTGGTGCCAGATTTTGAAAATCCGGGGGGGGGGGGGGGGCAAGAAATGGTAAACATCAGATATTCAATTTCCTTATCAGTCTGATGGGTCTCTGCGCCTCTCTATTTTTTTATGTTGGACATTTATTTGTTCTGAAATATGCATGACTTTGAAACATCAGAAACGAATGCATTATTTATGTAGGCAAAAATCGCTCGATCGAAAAATCACAGTTTCTTTGAAAAAGGCAAAATTGTATTTCAGAGCAAGCACATCCATCATTTTCCCCCTCAAAATAGCCGGGAAAAAATAAACAACAAAATTATACAGGTGTATTTAGAGTTAAGGAGTTATTAAGGAGTGATTTTTAGTTATTTGACATGATAAAATAATAATTGTCCCCCAAATTTCCGGGGGGGGGGGGGGGGGGCAAACTGGACACTGCCCCCCCCCCCCCCCCCCCCAAGATGGCTCCCCTGCGGATACGTACTTATTGGTTAGTCTGCAGTCACTTCGTTGTCTAATTTTCTCTTAAAACTTAGTATCGTTACAGTTTTTGTATTTTCGTTACAGATTTTGTATTTACAGCCCTAACGCTGTATACGGTCTTATTTGCAGGAAGTACGCAAGCTGATATTGCTCACGAAGCACCCGGAGGTATTCCAAGATCTTGGCGTGAGTGCTCCTCGCGGGTTTCTACTTCACGGACCGCCAGGGTGTGGGAAAACACTGCTTGCGTCTGCTATAGCTGGGGAGCTCAAGGTTCCTCTAATTAAGGTGCCTATTACGCTTCATTAAAAAACCCTCGGTGCTACAGCCCTATAGGAGTATTAGGGTCTAGTGACCTCGGTACACTAGGGGGTGATTTGGATTTTGGTCAGAACCACGCCTGATATTCCCCTAGCCAGTGAAGCGAGTACCCCATTAGCGCCGGGCAGGACAATCTAGACAAGTCAGGACTAGTTTGTGGGTTTTCTTGCTTCATAATGTAACTTAGAGCCCTCCAGGTTGATTTCCTGAAAGTGTGTGAACGCTGCATGGGTGGGCGTGATATATATGCTGACGTTTGTTATATTTTAAGCAATAACATATGATAACGTGGGGGGATGAAGCTGTTGCCCCAGCCGTAGGTAGACCCAAACTTATTATTTGACGATTTGATTTGGTCCGGTAACCATTTCGTCTGACTGTGAATTGCCACCCTAACAGGCGCGAAAATGTTCAGGTGTCATGTCCGGAGCTGGTGGGAGGCATTTCGGGCGAATCGGAAAAGCGTGTGCGGGTATTATTCGCTTCTGCGCTGGTCAATGCGCCCTGCGTCCTCTTCATTGACGAGGTGGACGCTGTCACCCCTAACAGACAGACCGCTCAGAGGGAGATGGAACGCCGCATCGTAGCCCAGCTCCTTACCTCGCTCGATGGTAACTACTTGTCTCCTATAGCAGTTCTATATTGTCGGTGTTTTGGGTCACCATACCATCGGTTCTGTAATTCCACTGATAAGGAAAAATCGCAAATTACTGTGATTTACAGCCCACTAGTTGTTGAGGAGCTATCAAGGACACATTCTGAGTTCTATGTGCTAAGTCAGACTGTTGGAGGCCAATTTCTGAGTTCGGACATTGTCATTTTTTTACGCGCGAAGTTTTACAACCCATGCGCGACGTTGTGGAGAGAGAGTGAAATATGCAGGTGCACCACCTTCAAACTTTCCAGCACCCTGCCGTTGGCTGTTCCGTAAGTGGCACTGCCATAGTCAATTAGAGATCTGGTGCGGGCACGGTAAAGGCGGAGAAGCGTTTCCCGTTCAGCCCCCCCAGTGATTGTGTGAAACCGTTTTGAGCACATTTAGGTTGAAAAGTGACCGTTTCCTCAGTGGACAGTAACTGTTTTTTTCTGCTCGGCCCAAGCAGATAATCGTGTTAATAATTTGCCAAGTCAATTGTGTCCAGTGAGAGATGATGATAAAAAAGGCCGACATCATCAACATACAGGCTAGCACATCTTCAGGTATGATTAGTGCCATGGAATTGGCACGACCCCTGCTGAATACCCGTTCTCCAGGTCACGCTGGGAAGACGGAGATGATCCACAGCGCACAGTGATTTTCCTATCTTTAAGAAAGTTTGCAAGGAAAATAGGTAGGTTCCCACGCAGGCCCCATTCATGTAATCGCATAAGAATAAACTTGAACTTGAACTTGTCTTGAATTGCTGAGAGGCGTCAACCGTACGGTTTTTACATTCTTATCTGCCAGGTCATTGATTATGTTTATTCATTCTTCGACATTTCGAAATTAGTAAAGCCACTCTTGGTCGTATTTGTCTGTTGTAATCACTTTTGGGGTTTTGGCAACCACCATAAAAATAAGGTGCCTCCAGGTTTTATCGTACCCTTTTAATAATCAGTCATAATTTTAGATAGTGGTAGCAAGACTGCCATTTCTTGTTGGAATTGATCTTCAGATTTGTGCATTGACCTTCTTGCAAAGCCCTGCAGTAGTTATTACTTGCAGGCTTCCAGGCCACACAGTACAGTTACGTGCAAACCTGGTTCTTCTTACTTCTTGACAAGTCAACCGGGCTGTGATGTAGATGTAGTGGAACTTGTTAGATTTCTCGTCACGTATATATTATTGTAACATCACTGCATTATTTTTTTACCTCATTTTTCCCTGGCTATAGATTTGGCCGTGAAAGACGTGAGCGGGCAGGTTCTGGTGATCGGAGCGACGAAGTGGCCTGACGCTCTGGATCCAGCCTTCCGCAGGGCTGGCCGTTTTGAGAGAGAGGTGTGTATGTCAGCCTTACAATATCTGTACGGTAAAGCAGGGAACTCGCAGGTTTTTTCTCTATTTATGAAAAAGAGTTTGCTAAAAGAAAGTTACAAATCCTTCTGGAATAGACTTCGATACGGAGGAATATTTTTTTTCCAGTCAAATAAACATTTTTTACTTATCTCTTACGGACGGCATTGTTGATTATTCCTCTACAGTTTTCCTAGGGAAATTAGCGTAGCAACAGGACTATAGGTCCACTGAAGGCGGAATTATTCACAAGCTATTTTCCTCGAAAAAATATCGATGACATTGTGGAGGCGCCCTGAAGTAAAACCAATTTTCTAATGTCGCTCGATACCGGATATCGTGAGGTTTTATCGAGGTGCTGTCGTTGTTGCCCAGTTGAAATCAGTTAATGAATAATGGATGGTTGTCCTCCGGCAGGTTTGTCTCGGGATACCCGACGAGAAGGCTCGGGAGGAGATCTTGCGCGTGTTGTGTGCTGGAGTAAGCCTGGCACAGGATTTGGACCTTGCCACCATAGCCCGCATGACGCCTGGCTTCGTCGGAGCCGACCTTCTGTCCCTCATCCGCGAGTCAGCGATGGTGGCCATCAAGCGAGGCTTTGAGGACTTGCCCAAGCAAAGTGAGGAAAAACGTGACCGAAAAAGAAAAAGGGGATCTGATGATTTACCCGTCCTCGCAAAGCGTTCAACCTGCATGGTTGATGAACGCATCAGAGAAGGGGATGATGCTGTCGTGAAGCCAGTGCAAAGAGAAGACACCATGAAAAAGACAGTCACCAATGAAAGTACCGAAAATAATGGTAACAGTGAGAAGACTGATCAAGTCGCTGAAAAGGAAGAAGAAAAAAGAGTACATGTGAAAGAGAAATCGAAAGAATCGGAACAAATTGAAGATATCAGCACAGAAGACATGATTTTCGACGTTGAAACCGAGGTGGAAGTGGAATCTGATCAGGTTGAGCCAACTGAAAAAGACTTTTTGATTGAGTCAGAGCAAGAAGTCGCAGTAAGTTTACTTTTTTACAATATTTTTACTTTCTCGCCCGTATGTAATACATGGGCTGAGAACAGGGGCGTCATTTGGCCCTCTTATAAAATAGTCAAAACCAATTATTTTTCAAAATTACGGCTCCTAGCGTGTTCACAAGGAAGTGAAAATAATATGTATATAGAATGAATGACTCTCTGTCATTTAACGTTCATTTACCTATTACACTCAGGTTTTCTACAATAGCGAAGGGAAATATGGTCACACGGACGGTCGCCATTTTGAAACTATGGGAGCTAAGTAAAATCTGACAAGTGATGTAAGTTAGGCTCCCTAAGACCTTTCTTTTGATGTGTCACATGATATGCCTTTAGGTTTGAAAATTCCGAGATCTCACCCATGACCCCCCTGAAACTCCCTCTTACGGGCGCCTATGATAAATGCCACTAATTTCCAGAAATAGATCACCCTCAACATAGATTGCAAAATTTTTATTTAATCCCTCTATCTTGTCCGGTTTCACTGAAACACCCTGTATATATAAACTTTTATAAACAATAGAAATAAACAAGTTGTTTGCGCGTGAGCCGAATCTTCACCGTTCAATGGATATGCTTGAAAGTCGGTATGCACATGCCTAAAATTATTACCTAGTGTGGCCCAAAAAAAATTAATTACATAAAAAAATCAAATATTTTGTTTTTAAGTAGCGGAAAAAAATGTGAGAAAGTCAAGTGCGACCATTGTCGAACCCTTTATTATTTCTGGCTTATGAGTTATCCACATCTCTCAAATACGAGTAGATAGGTTAATATACTTATGGACGTGTTGTTAGGCTGTCGCAGAGCCATCGCCACTGAGCACGGTACTTGCTCGCGCTCCCGCGTTGAGCTCTCACCAGCTGCGGCAGTTCACTATCCTCCAGAGCGACCTCGTGACCGCCTTGAGGTCCGTGCAGCCGTCTGCTAAGCGAGAGGGCTTTGCTACCGTGCCCGACGTTACGTGGGACGATGTGGGCTCCTTGGCTTCTGTTCGGGAACAACTCAATATTACCATACTGGTAATTATTAGTTATTAATTTAAACGGCTATGCTTTCCTTCGGAGCATTTTAACTTTCTCGCTGGCCATATATGACGAGAAAGTATAGTTTTCGTGCAAAATTCCGAAATTGGGATTTTAGGGTTCCCATGATCCTGGGTGTCTCCTGAGTCGAAAGAAGTGGTTTCTGGAAAAAGTCTGTCCGTCCGTCCGTTCCCTGCTCTACCGTTTATCCGATTTTGATGAATTTTGGTATGGACCTGACCGAGACATAATTTCAAGGAATTGTTTATTGGTCAAAAATTGCGGTCGTTATTGCCAAAAATCGCAAAAATAATTCAAATCTCGTGTTTTTGGTTAGTCGGTCAAGCGCCGACGACACAGTTTTGGTATGTGTGTTGACAAATACATGCTCGATAATACATGCAACAGAATTTCAATTAGTTGAAAATTACGGCCGTTCTGGACCAAAGTTCGATCGTTTCATCGCCATTCACATTTATTGACCTATTGTTATGAAATTTGGTACGTTTGTGTAAAATTGCGATACCTACTTAAACAAGTGCTGAATGGAATTTTGTTATTTTGAAAACTACGGCTGTTTTTGTGAAAAAAGTGTTCCAAATGAGAAACCACGTGTTTGAATTGTCGGAACGCATTTGGGACTACAGTAATAGAATTATTACAGCCATGAGATTGGGTATAAGTGATATTTGTTAGATGGTCTTGGGTAATTTTGGATTGCTTAAAAATTACGCCCTTAAAAAAATCACCAAGAAACGAAAATTTCATACGGGGTGAGAAAGTTAAGTGCGACTGTTGTCGGACCCTTTATTTTTTTTAGATAGACAGAGTGCATAGGGTAGTGACCAAGTGACCATTATCATATTTCGTCCTTTGGTAATCTTAACATCGTAAAGCTGTACAGTTCGCCTGCAGCTGTGCATCATTTGGATATCTGAAGCTGCTGAGGAATCCTGTGATAGGGCGGCCCGTGCCGCGAATTCACATTGATGATGATGGCAAGGAGCATTGGCTTGCTGCTCACTATTTCCCACTTGGTTGTTTTAGGGTTCTATGAAATATCAGGCGCAGTTTGAGCGTCTGGGGCTGGTGGCACCTGCAGGAATTCTGCTGTGCGGGCCTCCCGGTTGCGGAAAGACTCTTCTCGCGAAAGCTGTCGTCAATGAGGCGGGAATCAACTTCATTTCCGTGAAAGGGCCCGAACTACTAAATATGGTAAGAGTAATCGAGGTGATATTCGAGCGGGCCAGTCGAATAGAATAGAAAACCCTAAAAGCGAGGGACTAGTTTGTCATGACGTCTTTCGATGGAAATATTTCTTCGTTCTTGCAATAATGTAGAAAGGTGTAACGGTTTTCTCTTCTAAGGGCCAAAAAGCACCAAAATAATGTTTCTGCCATTTTTTAAATAAAATATTTATATCTTTTTTATTTAGACTCATGAAAACTGCAGAATTAGTCGAGTGATCGCCTTCACTAGTAAAATTTTCAACAAGTTGTATTTTTTGTGGGGTAAAAAGAAATATCCCGTAGTTTGTGGCCCAAATGGCGGAGTGGAGGTTAGTAATTGTATGGTCTATGATTATGTAGTACGTTGGAGAGAGCGCGCGGGCTGTGAGGACAGTGTTCCAGCGCGCGCGCAACTCCGCGCCCTGCGTCATCTTCTTTGACGAACTGGACGTGCTCTGCCCTCGTCGCACGGAGGGTGATGCTGGGGCTGGCATGCGCGTCGTCAACCAGATGCTCACTGAGATGGACCGGTTGGGCGAGCGCAAAGGTGTATTTCTTATGGCGGCAACAAACAGGTGCGTTTTCCAGAAATAATGGCGAAACCGTTTTAATTCGAATAATCCGTTTTCGTTGGCTAAAGAAAGAGAAATGGAAGCACCCATACCTACTGTCTACTCTCAAGGTAATTAAGGTCGGGTTTATTAAGTAATTCAAAGAATTCGCTATTTGTTGTTAGAACAAACGTAATATGTAAATTAACGTGAAAATTATTTACAAACTATTTCGATGATCAAAGGATTTCCCGATATTTTCGGAATCTTTTTGTGTATCTCGTAAAAAAGCATTTTTGTTTGCGTCATTTCTCCAAGATTAATATGTCATCTTAGTAGTACCTTACTCAGTTCATACATCTAAAAAGAAAGGATGAAATGAAAAAACACGCACGAATCCATTGAACACTTTTTGTAACAGGCCTGATATCGTAGACCCTGCCGTGCTACGTCCCGGACGGTTCGACCGGACTCTTTACATTGGATTGCCGAACGCCGCCGATCGAAAGGATATACTTGTTGCCATTACCAAGGTTAGCTTTCTCGTCAAAGTGACAATGACACTTTCCTCTGAAATATTACGTCAATTACGCTATACCTGACGATGAATTTTTTGCCGCCCATAAGATTAACATTGCGAGCGGCGATTCATTTTCAAGGTTTACCCTTGGTTGGAAAGACACAAAATTTTGCCTGTACCTAGCCCTAACAATGTTCTTGGGAGTGTTCGAAGCAGATTTCCCAATTTCTCACTGGTTTCTTTTATTGCAACTGTTTTGCAAATGCTAGCATCGCATACCTCAATTAAAGTGCTGTATCTCGAAAACCAGTAAAAAAAAATGGGAAATCTGCTTCGAACACTCCATAGAACATTGTTAGGGCTAGTTACAGGCAAAATTTTGTGTCTTTCCAACCAAGGGTAAACCTTGAAAATGAATCGCCGCTCGCAATGTTAATCTTACGGGCGGCATGAAATGCACCGTCATGCGTCAGGTATAGCGGACCCTTAAACGTGTTTCGAACATTCGAAAATTAGTAAAATGAAATCAGTTATTAAAATGAATTATTTCAGCTTTCTAGATAAAGAGTATGGTGTTAAAAAATGAAGTAATATATGAAATTGTACTGGTAAAATGTCGTAAACATGGAAAAATCATATCCATTTTTCAGAACGGTACCAAGCCGCCGATGGATAGTGATGTCTCGTTGGCGACCCTGGCGACTCGCCCGGAACTAGACAACTGGACTGGCGCAGACCTGGCGGCACTAATGCGTGAGGCGGCCATGCAAGCTGTGAGGGAGGCGACCACGGCCCCCGCCCCAACTACTCCTGTTGCTCACATCAGAGTCAGCTCAGCGCACATTGAGCACGCGCTCAAGACTGTACGGCCCTCCGTCTCCTCGAAGGTATGAGTTGGGGGAGAGTACACTTGTGGAGTTGTCCATTTACTTAAGAGGAAAAATCACTGCATTTGAGGAAAATGTACTGTTGGGATGAAAGGCATATTCTTTCTGCAGTTGGTCACGAATATTTGGAGAAATATTACCCTGTTTTTGTGAATGAATGCACTCAAATCGCGTTCGCATTACATGTTACAGGACCTGAAGAGGTACGAGAAGATGCGTGAGCAGTTTGCTGCCCTTACTGCCACAACTTGAACCTCATTTCCACTGCAACCGGCGGACCTACGTCTCAGTTAGATGATCTCCGAAACTCATTCCTTTTTAGGCGTTTAGGAGATAAAGAAAAAGGCTATCGGCTGGTGAGCACTTACTTTTTTTACTTTCTCGCCCGTATGAAATACATGGGCTGAGAAAGTTATGTCTTCGTGCAAAATTTCGATTTTGAGATTTTGGGTTTCCCATGATCCTGGAGGTCCCCCGAGTCCAAAAAAGTGGTTTTTAAAAAATGTCCGTCCGACGTACGTACGTACGTACGTCAGTCTGTCGCGCAACTGGACGTCACACCGTTCGTCCGATTTTGCTCAAATTCGGTATGTAGGTACCTAATGTAAATATCTGGACATGTTTTTTGATAAATTTTGATAACTCAAAAATTGCGCCTGCTATGGTCAAAAAAATGCAAAATATCGTGTTTTTTGACAGTTAAGAAGGGCTGGAAGCTACGTATATCAAGTTGGAACCTTGAAAATTTGCGAAAGTGTTTCTGAATAGATGCTTTAAGGTCTTTTACAATCATTTGGAGGTGGGCCAATAACTTGGCCCAGTTTTGGCCCCAAACGCGTTGGTCATCTCTCCGGTAGCACTATTCGATCGATTTCAGTACCAATTGGTAGGGAGGTGTACTTTAACCTAGTTTGATGTTTTACCGAACGAAATTAATCCAACATAATAATTATAACCAATATTGGCATTATCGTAGGATAATTTTCCATAAATGGAAATCACGTTTTTGGTTGGTTAAGACGGATTTGCAACAAACCTAATCGACAGATTTCCTTGAAAATTGGTGAAAATGGTCTCAGATAGATGCTTCAAGGTCATTTTCAATAGATTTTCAATTACTTGAAAATTAAGGCCGTGACATGGAAAATAGAAAACACGTACTTTGCGCGTCAAACGGCGCTTCACCATTCGACGGATATGTTTGAAATCCGGTGAGTAGGTGCCTAAAATTATTGTCCAGTGTATGGCAAAATATTTTTTAGAAAAAGTTAAAATTTTGGTCAAAAAAAAATAAATTATGTAAAAAAAAATCAAAATTTTTGATACCGCTGGCGTAAAAATTGCGAGAAAGTCAAGTGCGACCATTGTCGGACCCTTTATTTCTAATCAGCTACTGCTAAACCACCTGCGGCTGTGGGAGAATACTTTTTTTAATACTTTTTTTAGAACCTGTGTTAGTGACCATTGTACTGACAGGCACTATCAATCAAATAGCTTGACGATTTTTTTTTTCTTTCTCAGGTTTAGTTCCATTTTCTTTAAGGTGCCGATGAACTGTTTTTAGTGTGTTAGTGTTAGTAGTTTGTAGTTTAGTAGTTTGGGCTGTCTGCCGCGTTAGATGGTCATAATGTATTTTAAAATCCATTAGTTCGGCAAAGGGAGTCTTAAGTAACCTGTTAAAAGTGCTGTCCCATTATTTTAAGAAAATTTAGTGCCCTTGTGCCCACTGCTGTTGAGAAAGAAACAGTTATCTTTTTCATGCATTTTTCTGAAACCCGTGTGTAGGTATTGTGGTCGTAACCTAACGTAGCTTGTCAGGGAACTGGTTTTCAGGTACTGGTAGTACTTTCCAGGTACGCCAAGGTAATTTGAGTCCATTCGACAGGCAATTGATGTTTACCCTAGGTACCACCTTACAAAAGTTATATCATATCCGACCAAAACCACTCCGTGTAAAAAACAGCCAAGTTTTATAACATAACCCTTCAAACATTTGCCTAACGCAGCAGCCCTTAATAAGGGTTTGATATTAAAATTGTTGGCCAAGATCTTGACATTCCCGCGATCACTCAGCCCCCAAAATTAGTGATGTCACTTATTACAGGGCCAAGTCCTTGGCGTGAATCACAAGGATGTTGGCGACATAATTTGTCATGGAAATGCCTGCTCTGCAGGATACCGGTCCAACCTTAAAGTCTGTGTATATATCCGGCTTTGAGGTTTACGTGATTTGCGCCAAGGACTTGACCCAGTAATAAGTGATATCACTAATTTTGGGGGCTGAGTGATCGCGGGAATGTGGAGAACTTGGCCAACAATATTGATATCAAACCATTGTACGGGCTGTTGAGTTAGGCTAAATTTTGGAGGGTTATAAATCTTGGCGGTTTTTACTTTCTCACTAACCATATATGGCGAGAATGTATTGTTTTCGTGCAAAATTTCGAAATTGAGATTTTGGGTTTCCCCTGAGTCCATAAAAGTGGTTTCTGGAAAAAGTCTGTCCGTCCGTCAGTCCAAAACCTAAAATCGGGTAATTGATCACTATAGTTTTACTCCACATGTCTTTACATGTGAAAAATGAGAAGCTATATTTTGGGGATTTAAAGCAACCTGAAGGCGAGAAAGTCAAGTGCGAGCATTGTCGGACTATTTATTTTACTCGGAGTGTTTTTGGTCGGATTGTATATTCTGATCACTGAATAAAAAGTTATTAGGTTGTAAAGCGGCTTGATCTGAAGTTGGTAGGGGGTTACATTCTTGAAAGTTGTCTTGTTATTGTGATGTACTAGCAGCTCTATATGTACATGGCTGCTAGGGTCAACCCTCGCCCTACCCCCACCACCCCTACTCTTAGCATTTAGTTTATATACAGGCAAGTTTGTCTGTTTATAATTCGGTGTTGTGCGTGATGATATCGTAAATAAATTAAATTTTGTGTGATACAAGTGACAAGTTAATTTATTTCTATTGGAACTTCACTGAGGAGGCCCATCACCGTGGTTACTATTTACAACAACGAAAAGTTTGGGGAAATGCCTCACTGTCGTGCACTAAGTTTGGTACCGAATTATAGTCCCAATGTGAAATAATTTTTTAGTCGTGATTTTCTGGTTCAGTGGAGGTATTAGATGTCATTTCCAAAAAGAAAAGTGAAGAAAAGTTTCCATGGAAAGTTTTGGTAAAGTGTTACTTTTTCGTCACACTGGTACCGAGAGGTTGTAACTTTTAGGTTTTCTCCAGTTTTTCTCAGGGAAGACCAATAACAAAACAAATATCAAGTCTGAGTTCCTTTATTTCGTATGGAAGTTTAGGTAGCAGTGAAATTTCGCCTGGAGGCATAGGTGAACATGGCACTTCGAACATTGACCTACTGGCGCTGCTTTTTTACAATCCCTTGCGTTCTTGAGTCACTTGCGAGAAATGTTTGTAATCGTCAAAACGTGAATCCAACCCCGGAATGATCCTACGTCTTGCCTGCGTCGTGACTGGTGTTGTCGGCGGTCTCCCTGGCCCCTTTTTTACTGCTTTCATAGCGGTCAGTAGGCTGTGAGTACAATGGCCATGGAACTGCAGCAGCGTCATTTTATTTTTTCGGGAAAGAAGCCACCCTGTGGTAACGGTCACCCCAAGTATCCAGTAAAAAATTGGGAAGTACCACCTGTAGCACCTGCGATTGACCCTGTACAGTCCACACCTCCCATGAACAGGTTGTGTTCTTCCACTATGTTTGGGCGGGGTATATCTACTTTCTCCTTCTCGTTCCTGAGCTTGCAGTTCGATAGGGGCTGTACGCTTATGCATTATGTACGTGGACATCAGGTTCACTTCTTTCTTGTCAAACCATTTAACAGTCGGTGACTACACAGAGACTGCGACATGTTTAAAACCCCAGTTATGGGTAAGTTTCTCTTTAACAGTTTTGGCATAGGTATTTCTCTTTTTGGATTTTAATTTTCTAATAATTTGGTTACTTATTTTTAGGGTTTTTATTCGGGGTTTGAAATCATTCATGACCATGGCGGGTTAACTTAAAGAAGGGCATGGGGTGAGGCCCCGAGCGGCAGGGGCGCCTGGAACCTGCATCTCTTTTGGTCTAACCTTGAAATTTCCCTGTACTCTATACCTTCACTTCCTATATTATATGAGAACCCTCCTCCAAATTCTACAAGATCTTTCCTGGCAATGGAGTAGGCGATTATATGGTATATGAGGAAGGAAAAATTCCCAGCAAGGGTTGGATGATATTTAGTGCAATGGTTAGCCTATGCCGGATCTAAAGTGACACTGACACTATAGCTGATGCTTAGCGTAGGATCGCCCCTTCCCCGAAGGGTAACAAATTTCACCCTACAAATGCTGAGTAGGTAGGAAAAGTAGGTGGAATTAGTTCTGCGAACATTATTTCAAATCCGATTTGAGACTCGATACCAACCGCTTCCTGTACCTGATGTTCCTCCCCCCTCGAGCCGCCACTTCCCCGGTCCCCCCCCCCCCCCCCCTCCTGAGCCCGAGAGGGGTGTACCTACTCTGGTGACAGGTCTTTTTACGTCCTCTCTGGACGAAATAGTCAGGTTCGATAGTGAGAGGGCGTTCTTATTGAAGAGATGGTGAGTTAAAGATACCTACATAGTCCCATACGGTCATCTAGGTTGGTGTAGGATTACACAGTTCAATACGGTACTCTGACGAGATCTCGCAAAGGTCTAGCTAGAAAATGTATGCCTATACAATAAGATCTCCTAACTACCTTCCGGATTAATATGACATTGTATGATCGAGGGTGAGAGGCTGGTCTTATTGGTAGGGAATAGTTGAAATGTTGCTAATGTGATTCAGGCGGCTCTCAAGGCCTCTTCGGAGTGGCAATTCCATCTGCTTAGGTTTCTTTCATGACCTTTGTACTGACTCGCGTGCGGCGCAATTCTGGGGCGGATGAGACGGAAGTGTGCTGTGGACGGTCCCCATAACGCTTCCTCTTCTCCCACATGATTCTGGAGGGCATCTCTGGGTCGAACGGTTTCCTTCCGGAAATTGGAGATAGGTACTTACAGGTTTCCCCAGAAAATCGGTAAGGGAAATAAGAGTCTCAAAAACGTAGGTGCGTAAAAATTTCCACTACAAGACACTGACCAGCTTTCCGAATATTACATCTCCCAACCATGCAGTGCTTTAAATGCTTCTTATTCTATGTCAAAGGGAATGGACAGCTCAAATATGTGGCCCTCGGGAGGGTGACAAGTACCTAGACGTCTGGCTGGACTGTCATCACCCCCAGGTGAAGGTTCACCGCTAGAAGCCGTCCTAGAACACACAGAAGAACGGTTTGTCGGTGGGATACCCCCCGGAGCTGTGCGCCACTGGTCTGGCCGATCGCGATCACTTGGCTGACACTTCCAAATTAACCTGGAAAATTTGAAAATAATAATAATCGGTGCCTGTGCATACACCGAAACAAAGGGCCCGGCAATGGTCACACTTGACTTTCTCGCAATTTTTACCCCATAAAAATATACAAAATAATTTGTACACTTGTATCTAGAAACATATGCGACAGAGTGATGGACAGACGCCACAATGTAACCTTTTTCAACCGTAGATGGCCAAAAGTAAAAAAAAGGCAAATTGCACCGATCAATTTCATGTTTTTAAATAATAATCTTAAAAAATAACAAACTAGTCATCACAAAAATATAATAAGTTTAAAAAAAAGCGCGAAAATGTGCGACTTGGCAACCCTGCAGTCTGCGCCATTGTTGACAAGCGAGAGCGTTCCTCTATGGCGTCGGCCTGGTCAGCGTCTGAATTCTCAGAATTATTGGAGTTCTCGGGGTGAGTAAGAGCCTAGGGTAGTCTTTACACCTTTTCTGGGTCCCAGCTCACATAATACATAAAGAAATTGCTAACCGCCATGCGAGGGTGGCGGCTGGGTCGGGAGAAGTGATGGTTATTGATCGTCCGACACGGGAGGATTGTCAGACACAATGGCTTTGCAGGGAATGAGGGAGACGCAGGGGCTGTGGGTTACATCCCCTTTGTGCATCTGCCCTTGTGGGCATATTCTCCTCGTCTGCTCGCGGACAGGGGCGGCCAGGTCCTCGCTCCTGTCCTGCTTTCGGGCTCCTTATACCTTGGATGGTATTTTGAAATGTACGAATGTGGAAATTTACAATCCCCTGGTTAATGTTTTACAAATCTTGTACCTGAAGTGGTGAAGGACTAATCCTAATACTTCCTATGTGGGTGTTTACGCCAGTACCTAAACAAATTAATATTACGTCGGACGGACATGACCTAAAAACTATTTTTTTTGGTATCTAGGACCTCTGAAACGCCTTTTGCAATGAAGATCTCAAAAACGAAATTTCGCACGATAACATAACTTTCTCAGCCCATGTATTACATACGGGCGAGAAAGTAAATAAAGGGTCCGACAATGGTCGCACTTGACTTTCTCGCAATTTTTACGCCAGCGGTATCGAAAATTTTGATTTTTTTTTTACGTAATTTATTTTTTTTGGACCAAAATTTTAACTTTTATTTTATTTTTATTTTGCCATACACTGGACAATAATTTTAGGCACCTACTCACCGGATTTCAAACATATCCGTCAAATGGTGAAGTGTCGTTCGACGCGCAAAGTACGTGTTTTCTATTTTCCATGTCATGGCCTTAATTTTCAAGTAATTCAAAATCTATTGAAAATGACCTTGAAGCATCTATCTGAGACCACTTTCACCAATTTTGAAGGAAATCTGTCGATTAGAGTTGTTGCAAATCCGTCTTAACCAATCAAAAACGTGATTTCCATTTTTGGAAACTTTTCCTACGATAATGCCAATATTGGCCTTAATTATTATGTTGGATAAATTTCGATCAGTAAAACATCAAACTAGGTTAAAGTACACCTCCCTACCAATTTTTATTGAAATCGATCGCTACCGGAGTGACGACCAACGCGTTTGGGCCAAAACTGGGCCAAGTGATTGGCCCACCTCCAAATGATTGTAAAACACCTAAAAGCACCTATTCAAAAACACTTTCGCAAATTTTCAAGGTTCCAACTTGATAAACGTAGCTTCCAGCCCTTCTTAACTGTCAAAAAACACGATTTTTTGCCTTTTTTTGACCATAGCAGGCGCAATTTTTGAGTTATCAAAATTTATTAAAAAAACGGGTCCAGATATTTACATTAGGTACCTACATACCGAATTTGAGCAAAATCGGACGAACAGTGTGACGTCCAGTTGCTTGACCGAGTGACGTACGTACGTACGCTTAGGATCGGGCAGACATGTTACAACTGCACAACTTTCAGGTACCTACGCGTTCAATTTGATATACGACTCGACACCATTCAACTGCTGAATGTTTCAGTCTGCTACTGTGTCTGAACCTGGCGCTTCAGGTTCGTGGTAACAGTCTGAACTTGTAGTGCTTTTAGATAAGGTTTTTATCATTGACTAATTGACTTACATTTAAATTTGATCTGAGATAGTGGCAGCTGAATCAAAACCTGAATAAAGGTTCAGGTTCCTGATACGTGCTCACAAATAAAGGCCTTGAATATTGGCGCAGGTTATTCCTCAGGTTATTCTCGAATATGCTCATTATAATACTAAATGCAAATATCATTGATGCATGTTATTTGACCACTCGGACAAGTGGGCCACGCTTCACATGGCAACAGCCATCCTTTACGTCATCTTCGACACCCCTCAAATTCAGCTTCCTCCGTTGAAAGATGAATTTGCTTCCAACTACTGGTTTCGTCAGCGGGTTCGCTTCTTGATTCTCACTTGCTATGTACTCCAAGATCAGCTTGTTGCTCTCGATAAGACCCCTGATGTGCTGGTAGCGCAATGCAATGCAACCTCTTCTCAACTGGTAGCTGAGCGCTCATCATTGTAAATCTGTTGTCTTCATAGATTCTGAAGTTCTGAATATTCACTCCTAGATCTTAAAGAATTTTCTTTATCCAAAGTCCTTCAATTGCTTCTGTACTACTCGTAGAAACTGCTAACTGTTTTCTTGAGAACCGAACACTTTGAAGATATAACCGCTTGTACTCTTGCGATCTTATTGCTTTCCGGCACATTTTTCTCTTCATGATTTCTTCTATATCATCTGGATTCTCTGATTTAAAATCTGTACATTTTTCGATTGGATTCCGAATTGAATTACATTGATCCATCCCAAATTTTCTCAACAATTTCATCAAGTAACTGGCTTGGCTTACTTGAAGTCTGCTTTTTTTCTATATCATAACTGACATCAATTCCAAGAAAGGTTCCGATTTTTTTCTTGTCTTAAGTTTTGAACTCTACAAATTTCCTTCTTCAGTTCATTTAGTATTTGTTTCGATGCGCTTGCACAGACAATATCAGATAGTATAGCAACAGATTGGCATTTTCTTTTTCAGTCTATCCTTTCCTTATGTAAAAGCAGTTATAAAAAAAAAGCATTAACACCCAAATACTCGGACTTTCTTTAGATCTGTGGTACCATACCACAAGCTAGCTGGCGTGAGACCATCTATTGCTCCTGACGGTCATCGATTTATACGTGATACGTGGCAGAGTATAGCGTCTCCCCAAAATTCTTTTGAAAAATCAGTTTCACACATGATGGTTCTGCTCGTATCTAACAGTAAGCGATTATTAAACCTTTCGCTGACGCCGTTTCGTTGACTCGAGTAAGCTATATTTTGCTTGGATCCCTTTTCCTTTTGCAAAATCCAGTAATTGTCTGTTTACCAACTCACCACCATTGTCACAACGGATACAATGCACTCTTCTATTGTGCTTCACCTCAAGCTTATTTACAAAATCTATCACATTAGAAGCTGCCTCACTTTTATTTTGAAGCAGGTACACGACTGTAAAATGGCTGTAGTGGTATACAACAACCTGGAAATAGCGTTTGTTGTCTCTTGTAGGCGGATTTATCGGGCCGCATATATCGGTATGCACTGTCTGTTCTATTCTGGTAGAGCAGGGCTTCTCACACGAAATAAATGAAGATGAGACACGTCTCACACACTTCTTCTGTAGGTAGCCCCATGCGTCGCATGCCACGCCTATTCAGATGGCCCATGCGGCGATGCCACAGCTTGGCGTCGTTCTTGTTACTGACCCCAACCGAAGCTGAAACTTCTTTTTACTTTCTCGCCTGTATGTAATACATGGGTTAAGTTATGTTATCGTGCGAAATTTCGATTTTGAGATTTTCATTACAGAAGGCGTTTCAGAGGGCCCTGATTCCAAAAAAAAAAGTGATTTTTATGTCATGTCCGTCCGACGTCCATCCGTCCGTCCATAGCGTGGCTAGAGGTCACACCAATCAACCGATTTTGCTCAAATATGGAATATATGTTTCTAAAATCAATTCTGAGTTTTTAATAGAATTTTGATAACTCAAAAATTACGCCCACTATTGTCATAAAAAAGCGTCGAAAAAATTAAAATCGTGTTTTTGTCTACTCAAGACGCTTTTGACGGTACGGTTATCAAGTTAGAACCCTCAAATTTCGCAGTTGTATTCCCAGATAGATACTTCAGGATCACTTTTATTTTTTTTTTTTTAGATGGGCCACAATTTGTCCATATGTGAAAATCTTGGCCCCATGAACAGTATTAGCCGGAATTTCACCAAAATCCGTAAACTTGTGCTTAATAACGTTGATTAAAGATTGGTCGAAGAAATATTCAATCAATTCAAAATTGCTGCCATTTTAGGCAAAATAAAGTCGAAAATTGGAAAAAATTAGAATCTCGTTTTTGATTGGTCAAGACGGATTTGACACTACACTTATCGACCAATGGCCTTGAAAATTGGTGAAAGTGATCTCAGATAGATGCTTCAGACTCATTTTCAACAGAATTTCGAATTTCCAAAAATTACGGCCGCTATAAACAAAAGATTAAACAAGTAGTTTGCGCGTAAGCTGAAACTTCACCGTTCAATGGATATGCTTCAAATTCGGTGTGCATATGCGTAAAATTATTGCCTAGAGGTGTGTAAAATATCTTCGTGATCAAATAACAATTGTGGCCAAAAAAAATTAATTACGTAAAAAAATCAATTTTTTTGTTTTTCAGTAGCGCAAAAAATTCGAGAAAGTCAAGTGCGACCATTGCCGGACCCTTTATTCTGTAGAACACGCTGTTCTTTCACTTCGGAGTTGAAACTGTAGCTTATAAACTTTTCCACACTTTGTAAAGTGTATGTGTAAGGAATCACTTTGCAACTTAGCAGACAGGTCCATACCAAATTTCATCAAAATCGAATGAACGGTATAGGCTCTTGAGCAGTGTACGGACGGACGGACGGACTGACGGATGGACAGACTTTTTCCAGAAACCACTTTTTTGGACTCAGGGGACCCCCAGGATCATGGGAAACCCAAAATCTCAATTTAGAAATTTTGCACGTAAACAATACTTTCTCGCCATTCAAAATCTCCCACTCGGCCCTGGCTTGAACTAATCTGCTCGAATTGTTGGTTGTAGTAACTTGGTCGAGGATTGGTCAGCTGGTCAGCGACTGAGCCCTGAGGATCAGGTGGTGCGTGATCTGGAGGTGATGGCTGCGCGGGAGATGGGTGAGGGGGTGGAGTGCGTAGGGGAGGCAGCAGACGACACGAGTACTGACTGTGATGACGTCAGCAAGGAGGGGGAGCTGGGACGCACCCCTGAGCATGGCAATAGCCGCAACCCTCCAGAAGGTGACTCCGTGACCTTGCAGGTATGTCACAACATAGCCAGTTAATTTCTCACGGGAAAAATACGTGTTATCTTTCAGAACAAACAGTTATGGAACAGTTCCCTCAGAAAGTACCTATAGTACACGAAAATATTTAAACTCATTGTTACTATTTTACATTTGAAATCGATTTTGATGATAATCCTTGCAGGTAGACCAAGATAAGCAAGAAAATGTCGACCAGTGTCTCGAGGAAGAGGACCAAAATGAGATTGAGGCCGTGGATGAGGTTGGTGCACATCATCAATACCTTAATCAGCCTATGATATCATATGACCTTGACTGTCATGTTTCATTGTGGTTTACAGCAATTTGTTGTTTACTTATTGGAAAAACATTACTGATTGCTGAGCTATCATTTTTTTGAACTTTTTTCATTTTGTGTTATGTTTTGATATTGAAGCATTGCTTTAAATTACTATCCTACTGAAGAAGGAGTGTTTTTTTGGTCCTTTTATTCTGATTGCTCCACTTGTGTGTTCCTATCCAGAACCGGCCGCCCATGGTGACGATAATGGACCTAAAATGGCTGCGCGCGTGGACTAAGGAAATGGAGAATGGAAGAAGTCTGTCCCAAGAAACGAAACGGAAGGACAACAAACAGACCTCTTCCCAACATTCGAAGAAGCAGAAAACCTTCGCCAGCCTCCGATGGTAAGCTGAGACTGAGGTGAGCCTGCTCGTGCTGGATGGTGGTGATGGGAAGAGTAGTGGCGGCAGCAGCAACAACAGCAGCAGCGGTAGCGCCCGTATCGCCAAGCCGCGCAAGCCCCCCAGCAAGAAAGCCAGGAAGCATCCCCAGAGCGCCTGACAGACTCTACAATTCTAAGGTACGCGCTTGTTGTGATGGCCACATACGAGGCGTTTTGGAAGGCGTCCTGGTGAGGATGCATCCCTAGACGCTTCAAAGTGGAGAGGGATAGACAGTTTTGAAGGGGTGCCGCCCCGATCTTGGAATTCCAACTTGACCGAATTCCACCCATCCCTGGTGGGCGTCCAGTAGTTGATAGCCCCCTTTTTGCATTAGTTCGTTATATCGACTATTTTTCTTGTGCATTTATTTTCCAAATTGGAGTCAGATGGAATTTTTTTGAGTAGTTTTACTGAAAAATATCAAGAGACAGACGAAACACTGTGATTATCACAATAAAATCAAGGTTTCATCAACTTCTGGTAAATAAAAGACAAATCACAGGGATGCGGGGATGGGTGTATCGTGTGTGGGCACCAGCCATCCCAACGCAATTGTAATTTATAGTACGATTCGAATGGGTACTACTGGGTGGAAGGAATGGTGATGTACTCGGGGAGGGTAGCGTTGGTAGACTGGCAGAAAAAAGCAGGCGGGCGGGTGGAGGGAGAGACGGTAAGTTGACGAACATGAGTGACATTTTGTTCCCTTGAGTCTAGTCAAATGTCATCATCAGACATGCCATCAAATTGCCAGCATCGTAGGACCCCCTGTGCAAAATTCAACGTTTTGTGGGGGGTGATGAGTACAGGGACTTGATCGTGAAGGGTGTCGATGGACAAAAGAGCTGGGATTTGACCCTGATTGTCAAGTTGAATAAGTACGAGCCCTGTTTTTATAATTTGTGTACCCGTTTACACCGGCCTTGTAGGACACCAGTAATAACGCGTTCAATGAGGAACGGTGGGACAGATTTAAGGTTTTGGGATGGGTCCTTGTGTTGCATAACGTAAATAAGTTCATTTGTAAAGGGTGGAGGAGGTGTGATTACCGGGGAGTCAAGTTTTTTCCGTTTGCCGCTACTCATGGTGTTAGCTAGGACATGTTGTGATCACAGAGGAAAGTGAGCCCGTGCGACCTTGCGATAAGGTAAGGTGGGCACAGCCGGCGCGCTTTTCGAACAAGTGCCGGTGGGTTGCAGTGACCGAACGCTTAGTACAAGTAAATTAAGCACCTGAATTAAAGTGACAAAAAAGTTCAGACCACGATTATAAGTAGGGAAACGAAGCCCTGTGCAAAATTTGGTGCACACTGAATGGAAAAATCCTTGGAATTACAGGAAAAGAGAAGGAGCGATACAACTCACGTCCGCAGAGGAGGTTGCGGGTCCTGACCAGGCCCCCCCCCCCCCCTTATTTATGCTGCGATAACTAGGAAAGCTAAGGAGGCGAAGAAGGTAGGGAACGTGGGGAAGGACTTTTAGGGTGTAGTGTACTCTAGTCATCAACATGCACGGCAGTGCATGCAGCCAAGTTTTAAAGAAAAAGAAAGCGCGACAAAGCCTCGAGCATGTTATACAGGAACCAGAGTTGTGCACTTTTCATGCCTCTCTACAGGAGGCAAGGGGGCGTGGCTCGAACAGTGGGTACCCTTCTCTTGTAGTAGGGTTCCACGGGACCTCCTAAGTTAAATTTCAAACTTCTACGTCCAACCGTACCTGAGCAGTGACATCCCAAACCTAGCTGTTTTTGAGGGTCACTCACTGACTGACTGACTCACTCACCTATACAAATTATTAGCATGTTCCAGCAGTGCGATAGAGAAATAAGTTCAATGTTACTCGTACTCGTAGTAAAAAAGGTAATGGAACATCAGCCGAGCGCATGGCGGGTGCTTCCAAGGCAAAAGCGATTACTTCAAATCGTTCATTATCTTTTCTCCATCTCAATATTCAAAGTGTAAATGCAAAAGTTGATTTTATAAAAAGTCTTTCCCAGGATATGAGTCTGGATATGATATGTCTTTCTGAGCACTGGCTTCGTGAGTTTGAATTGACCAAGTTAAATTTCTCTCCTTTTTTTGTCGCTGCCTCTTACTGTAGGAATGTGAAAGCTCATGGGGGGACATGCATCCTTCTCCCTTTGAAATGGGAAAATTTAGTTGTGAAAAGGGACGATTTAATGATTTACAACGAGGAACTTGAATTTGAGCTGTGTGTAGCGGAAATCGTAGATGTGTCCTTAATAATTCTCTGTGTGTACCGTTCCCAAATGGGCAGTCGTGACAGGTTTTTGGATAAATTATCTAGTGTTCTCCAGCGTATTTTAAATGAAAACAAACATGTACTTCTCTCCGGTGACTTCAATTTTGACTTCCTCACTCCGAACGATAGCTCAAATCTAACTGATCTCTTGAAGTCTTTTAATTTGTCAATAGCTATAAATGAATCAACCAGAATTTGTGCCACAAAAAAGTCATGTTTGGATAATATTATAACGGACCTTAGATTCAGTAATATGTCAGTATTTGAAACAGGTATTTCAGACCATACGATAAAGCGCAGAAATTATCCTTGGAGAATGTGGCAGTCGTTTCTGAGAAACTTGCTTGTTTTCGGCCTTTCCGTGATAGTAACATTGCCTTTTTAAATGAACTGCTAGCTAGCACTGATTGGTCTGGTGTAATTGGTGGCCGGGATGTTAACCGGATGGTTCACATCTGTAGCGTAATTTGGGGGGGGCGGTCCGCCCCGGGCCCGGGGGCCCGGGGGGCCCGGAGGGGCCCCAGGCGGCCGGGGGGCTCAGAGGGCCGGGGCCTGCGGGCCCGAAGGCCCCTATGTTAGATTTAAAACAGGAAGTCATATTTTCCTAGCTGTTTTGATAAAATTTTCCTTTCACTCGCTTCGCTCGCCATTCGATTATACTGACTTCGTTTGTCAGGGTTCAGGGTGGCCTGCCGTAAGCGGTTGGCATGGTTTATAAAAAGCAAATGAATAAATAAATAAACCTTTTATCCCTGCTAACTATTTGGATCTCAAATTTTCTTCTCGCTCGCTTCGCTCGCTCGGTTATTGATGTCCTTTATCGGGGGTCAGGGCGGCCCGCCGTAAGCGGTTGGCACGGTTTAGAAAAGGCAAACGAATAAATAAATAAACGTTTTATTACTGCTAACTATTTGGATCTCAAATTTTCTTCTCGCTCGCTTCGCTCGCTCGATTACTGGTTTCCTTTTTCGGGGGTCACGGTGGCCCGCCGTAAGCGGTTGGCACGGTTTAGAAAAGGCAAACGAATAAACAAATAAACGTTTTATTCCTGCTAACTATTTGGATCTCAAATTTTCTTCTCGCTCGCTTCGCTCGCTCGATTACTGGTTTCCTTTTTCGGGGGTCACGGTGGCCCGCCGTAAGCGGTTGGCACGGTTTATAAAAGGCAATTGCATAAATAAATAAACGTTTTATCCCAGCTAACTATTTGGATCTCAAAATTTTTTCTCGCTCGCTTCGCTCGCTCGATTACTTGGTTTTGTTTTTGGGGTGGGGCGCCTGAAGGGGACGTCAATGAGGTCTAGCCAAGGCAACTCGACGAAAAAAAGATATAGCTTTTTATTCAAGCATTTTTTTATCTAAAGATTTCTTCTCGCTCGCTGGTAGAAGGGAAGGTAGGGGGGTGGGGGAAATGGCCTCGGTTATTGTTCAGACGAGACCGCAAGTCGAACCCAAGAGCCTCCGACCAAATATTCGACTACAAACCCAGCTAGGAAGGCTGTCTTATCTTAACTAAGCATACTTATACTGCAGGGGGGGGGGGGCGGGTGGGGTGGGGGGCCCGGTGAGGCGAAGCCGCCCCCCCTTCGAAAATGCTTAGTTACGCCACTGGTTCACATACTTATAGAAAAATTCAATACTTGTCTAAATTTAGCTTGTCCCATCACTATCAAAAAGCAACAATGCATGACCCCTCATGTGCCTGCGGAGGTAAAAAACCTTTATTATTTACTGTCTGATGTGCGCCTGCTCAGGCAACAGTGTCGCGACCCTGTTGTCAGAACTATTCTAAGAAGGAGGCACAGAGTTATTAAAAAGCAAATTGAGCACATCACCAAAGCCGAAAATGGGAAAGCCATCGCATCAAGTGAAAATGTATCTAAGAAAGCCTGGAAGCTTGTCAATTCAAAAATCAGAGCTAAGCCTCAGCATAGTGGGCCTGCCAAATTGCGTATAAATGGTGAGACAACAAGTGATCCTTTAAAAATGGCTGACACCTTCAGTGCTCATTTCTCTAATGTTCCGGAAGTCGCGACTCGAAGTCGCTCTCTAGCTACCGAACTGCTAGTTAAACATAGGTCAAGCCCGGTTTCATCACTGTTTCTTAAACCGGTCACTGAGTCTGAACTTACAAAAATTTGCTCGTCTCTGAAAAATAGTAAGTCTGTTGACACACACAACATGTCGTCATTTATCATTAAGAAGTGTTGGCCTGCTCTTATCAATGTGTTCATGTGCATAGTAAATGTTTCCCTGTCAACTGGAGTGGTTCCAGCAAAACTGAAGGCCAGTGAAGTAATTCCAGTATTTAAGAAGGGGTCTCCTCATGATGCTGCTAACTGGAGAGCAATTTCCCTCTGTCCTATATTGTCAAAAATTATTGAGAAGGTAGTTCATGAAAGACTCTATGCATTCTTAACCAAACTAAATATTTTGTCGCCATATCAGTATGGTTTTCGTAAGGGTAGGGGTACCAGTGATGCAATTTACTCTTTTCTCTCCAAAGTGTACACTATGGTTGACAGCAGAGATTGCATAGGGGGAGTGTTCTGTGACTTAAGCCGTGCTTTTGAGACTGTCTCCCATGAAATACTTTTAGATAAGTTGGAGTTTTATGGAATTCGGGGAGCAGCCCTTGAGTGGTTCTCTTCTTACTTACAGGGGCGTACCCAGAGAGTTCGCTTACAGGCAGAAGCCTCAAACTATTATTCAAAGTGGGTCCCCGTAAATAAGGGCGTTCCAGCTGGATCAATTTTAGGTCCAGTTCTTTTTATCATCTACGTAAATGACCTGCCAGAATGTATTGCACCTCGTGTGGCTGAGTGCACTCTTTTCGCAGATGACACCAGCCTCTTGTTTCGGGGCCCTTGTGGTAGTGACTTCAGCTCTCTATGTTCTCAACTACTGGAAGAGACCAAAAAATGGTTTGATGCTAGCGGGCTGAGTCTAAACACGGAAAAGACAAAGATAATGGATTTTACGCACTCCAATAAAGTAGGCTTGGTCGCTCGTCATGATGACGATGATCTAGTCCTTGACGAATCAACCAAGTTCCTTGGTATGTATATTAGTGACCGGCTTTCATGGGAAAATCACGTGAACCGGCTGTGCCTAAGGTTAAACTCAGCCATATTCCTTCTTCGGCACCTTTCAAAAGTTTTACCAGTTAATGTTTTAAAACTGGTGTATCACGCATGTTTTGAATCTCTTGTGTCCTACGGTATCATAATGTGGTACAATACTTCGGCTAGGCTGGATGAGCGTGTGTTTAAACTGCAGAAGCGGGCTATTCGTTGTATTTTTCAGTTGCACCCCCAAACTCATTGCAGGGAGTACTTTAAGAAGTTGAATGTTTTAACGGTTCCTTGCCTTTATGTGTATCACATGTTGACTTTTGTTTTCAATCGGCGCAATCTATTCCAACAAGGAGTGAACAAAGAGAGAAGCTCCCGGACAAGACTTATTACCCCCCGTCATACATTTGAATTTTTTAAAAAATCTCCTCAGTATCGGGCAATTACTCTATTTAATTCTTTACCTCAAGCTCTTAGGGACGAAACTTCTCGTACTTGTTTTCGAAGGAGAGTTCGCGACTTGCTGGAAGAGAAGGTGCACTATACACTTGAGGAGATAATGTCCTGCTGATATATTTGTACCTTGTTTGATATGTTGTTTGATATGTATGTATATGTATGTATATGTAGTATATCTTGTCTAGTTTTAGTTTTTACTGTGTACCGCATGGCTCGCTGTGCGGAGCGGGATAATGGGGAATAAATTTATTTTATTTATTTATTTATTTATGAAACTCAGCACACTTGTAGCTATCATCTCCTGGACACCCAGAAAAATCGCAAACCCGAAGTACCTTCAGTATTATAGGTTCAGGTTCGATTCAAAGTTCCCATGCTAACTTTATATGGGTATGGTTATATACAAATATACAAACGAACACTTCATCATTTTGAATTCAATCCAACAAAAACAATGTTGTGTAATGTGTATAATATGTGTACTTGTTCCATTCAGGTACTACTGAACTAGGGACTACGAGTTTGTCTTATTCATAGCAGATTATGTACCACTTTCAGGTATCAGGTTCAAATAGGTACTATACTTTCAGGTATGGAAAAGTAATTTGTGGAGATTCAACAGGAAATTTGTTTCCAAATTCGAGTAGGTACTTTCCAGGTATTTCAGGTATGGGATAATAATTTGTGTAGATTTGGCAGGGAACTGGTTTTCAGGTACTGGTAGGTACTTTTCAGGTATGGCTAGATATTTTGACTCCATTCGACAGGCAAATTGTTTTCAGTTACGAATAGGTACATTTCAGGTATGGGAAGGTATTTTGTGGAGATTCGACAGGGAACTCATTTTCAGGTACGAGTAGGTACTTTTCAGGTATGGGATTGGAAATTAGAGTAAGGTTGACAGTGAACTGGTTTTCAGGCATTGGTAGGTACTTTCCAGGTATGGCAAGGTAATTTGAGTCCATTCGACAGACAACTGAGGTACTTAAAACAATTATGAGCTTAAAAAACACAGCGTCCTGTGGTCCGGATGATATAAGCACACGCACTCTCAAAGCGGTGGCTACTCACATTGCCCAACCGCTTAGCCACATAATCAATAGCATGCTTGAGACAGGAGTATTCCCAGAAGAGCTAAAACGAGCTGTTGTTGTTCCTTGCTACAAGTCAGGGCCAAAACATGACATAAAAAACTATAGACCAATATCTATTGTCTCCAGTACGAGTAAAGTATTTGAAAAGATAATTCTCTCTCGTATTAACGGCTTCCTCGACTCCAACAACTTTTTCTCGCGCAAACAATTCGGCTTTAGACCCAATGTCAGTACCGGGGATGCCATTGCTGATATGATGAGTAACATAACTTGTAGTATGGAAGAACGTAAAAAATGCCTCCTCATTTTACTGGACCTGTCCCGAGCATTCGATTCAATCCCTCATAATATACTGTTGGTAAAATTGTCAAAAGCTGGAATTCGAGGTGTCTGTGGTTCCTTACTACAGTCCTACTTATCGGATAGGAAGCAAACGACCAAATTTTGTAATGTACTAAGCCCTGAACTGTACGCAAGTAACTTCGGATGTCCTCAAGGTACAACCTTATCCCCGACCCTCTTTAACATTTATATCAATGACATGTTCAATTTAACCTCTAATGGCGTAATTAGCGCGTTTGCTGATGATACAAAGATATTATGCTCTGCCGACTCTATCAAAAATGTATACGAATGTGCTAGTCATGATTTTGCTCTTATCAGAAATTGGCTCAGTGATAACTCACTGTCACTTAATGTTGAAAAAAGTACTTATCTTGATTTTTCTGGAACAAAGCATGACTACACAGTGCCTGATATTCAGAAAGTTGAATCGGCTAAATATCTAGGTGTAATCATAGACTCAAAACTCTCTTGGAATGAGCATATCAATTTTTGTGCTAAGAAGGTGCGTAAAACCATTTATAAATTTCTGGAACTTAGGAACAGCGCTAGCCCAACGTTATTGAAAACTGTTTATCTGGCTATAGTGCAATCTCAACTTTCCTACGGGATTGTTGCATGGGGTGGTGCCAACCTCAATTGTTTAGGTAAGCTAAACTCGGTGCAAAGGAAGATCCTCAAAATTATTTACAGACTGCCTTGTACATTTCCAACTGCTGAACTGTTTAAACTTGGTACAGGTTCTTACCGTCCAACAACTATTCCTCAAAGACGCCGTTTGTCATATCTTTAGGACTCACCGTGCAATTTCACATACCCACGTTCATAACACCAGGAGCACCAGTTCGCAACATATTGAAATCCCGAAAGTCAGACTTGCCGCAACCCAAAAACAAGCAAACTATGTTGGCATCAAACTCTACAACAACCTCCCAACTGAAATAAAAAATTCTCGATCTGTAACTAGTTTTAGAAAAAAAGTCTCAGTTTGGCTGAAAAATACCTAATCGCCATACAGATAGTCTGCATCATTTCCGTGAATTGTATTATGTGAAGGTGAACCACGTATACTTGCACATTCTGCACACGGGCTCTTGCCCAGCAGAAGAATTAATGTCAAACAAGCGGTACGACACGGTCGGACAAAACTTTACCTGCTTATTTGCGTGATTCCTAGAAATAAACCCTTGGTTAAATGATTGGAGACGGAAAAACCTTTTGACGAAAGGAATGGCCCCAGAATGTTCCCCCGAGTACTTAGAGACCCCACACGACGTACTTTGCCAACCACCCAAAACTACCCCCTAAAACGAGGTGAGGTGGTTGGGGAAGCTCGGAAAAACTTTTTGACAAAATAAATTGCCTCAGAACGTTTCCCCGATCATTTTGATACCCCATACAACGTACTTTGGAAAGTAACCAAAACTCCCCCCATAAGGGGGGGGGGGGGTGGCGAAAAAAAATTTTGACCAAATATATTGCCTCAGAACGATCTCCCGATTATTTTGAGCCCACACAACCCATATTTCGCAAACCACTCAAATCTACCCCCCTTAGGGGGTGGGGTGCTTGGATACGTTCAGAAAAACTTTTTGATACAAAAAATTGCTTCACAACGTTCCCCCGAACAGTTTGATACCCCATAAGCCGCACTTTAAAAGTCACTCAAAATTGCCCCCCTCCCTGGGGGAGGGGGGGGGGGGAGAGGCTCGAAATAAGCCATATACCATTTGTGACGAGTATGGCCGTTGTCACGTGTCATATCCAGAACTACTCATATACCACAAACAACTGAATCCACTGATTTCACCCTTTTACAGGTCCAGGGGGGACTTCCCCCCTCCCAGGGAGTTATGCGGGGGTAGTGGGTGGTATCATTGGATTCGTAATTATTTGTTCTATAATTGTCCAAAATTTGATCAAAATCGTTAGAGCCGATTTTGAGCAAATATTTTTTTTCTACCTTTTGGGGAAGTTTTGGGGGGGTAACCCCCCTTAATTTTGAAGGGGGGAAACTGGGCTTCCGGATTCTGATTTCTTCCAATTTTAGAAAGATCACTACCGATTTTGAAGAAAATCGGTTGAAAAGTGTGCCGTCCAGGTCAATGCCACATACATAGCTAGCTAGCTAGCTACATACATACATACATACATACATACATACGTACTGACACGGAGTACCTGACCTCTTCTAAAAATTCCTGTGGGCAAACTTTTCGTCGGAGGAAAAAAGTGAGATGGTTTTCATATTCTAAAGGAATGGACGTTTCCGAAACGTATTTGCAAGTTTCAGTCGCTTTTGAGGTCTGGGAGCAATGACGTTTCAAAGTTGAGGTTTGCCGAAAATTGGCCCGCACGAATACAATACTTTACCTTACGTATACTCCGTATACAGGTAAAGTAAAAACAGCCCAGTTTATAACCCTCCAAAATTTAGCCCAACTCAACAGCCCTTAAAAGGGTTTGATATCAAAATTTTTGGCCAAGTTCTCCACATTCCCGAAATCACTCAGCCCCCAAAATTAGTGATATCACTTATTACAGGGCCAAGTCCTTGGCGCGAATCACAAGGATTTTGGAGACATATTTTGTCATGGAAATGCCTGCTCTGCAGGGCACCTGCTTTCCAATACCTCCGGACCGTAGCCACCATCCAACCTTAAAGTCTGTGTCTATGACTGGCTGTGGTGCTTACGTGATTTGCGCCAAGGACTTGGCCCTGTAATAAGTGATATCACTAATTTTCGGGGCTGAGTGATATCGGGAATGTGGAGAACTTGGCCGACAATTTTGATATCAAACCCTTTTAAGGGCCGTTGAGTGAAGCTAATTTTTGGAGGGTTATAAACTTGGCTGTTTTTTTTACACGGAGTGTTTTTGGTCGGATCATATATATGTATAGTATTGTCGGGCGCAGTTCATAACAGTTTATTTGGTTCACCGGTATCCTCGTCAGGATCACTCACAGAATCATGGGCCCTACCATTAACACACTCATAAAATAAAATACGGCTCGTAGCGTGTTCACAAGTAAGTGAAATGTAATAAAGGGTCCGACAACAGTCGCACTTAACTTTCTCGCCCCAAAAGATTTTTTTTTTTTAGGGCGTAGTTTGTACGCAATCCAAAATCGGTTGAAATTGACCCACGAGCATCTATCTGAGATCACTCATACCAAATCTCATGACTCTCATTTTATTACTTTAGTCCCAAATGCGTTCCGACCATTCTAAAACGTGGTTTCTCATTCTCAACTCACTTTCAACACTTTTTTGACAAAGGGCCGTAATTTTAAAGATAACAAAATTCTGTTCGACAATTGTTTAAGTTACGTAGTTTAACACAAACACACCAAATTTCATGAAAATCGGTCAATAAATGTGAATGGCGCTGAAACGATTGAACTTTGGTCCAAAACGGCCGTAATTTTCACGGCAATTTTTGACCAATCAAAAATCCTTGAAAATGCCCCTCGGCAGTAATTTTAGACAGGTTCATCCCAAATTTCATCAAAATCGGATGAACGGTGCTAGAGCACTGCACGGACTGACTTCTTCCCAAAACTTTCGCAGCATTGTCTCTAGAGGGATATCTTCTGAAAAAATAGACAAGCAAATAGGCTGTTGTGGCGGCACCTCTTCAGGCACACGCCCCATGACTAAGTATCCCAACCTTGTTTCGAGTGCTCCTGGCGTTCCATTCACTACATGGGCCCGGTCGATGAGTGTGTCAAAGAAGACACCAGCACATAGAATACCATCGATCGGGTGCGAGCGGAACCATTCAGGATCTGCGTGTTGCAGTTCATCAAACTTGAGGATCATGTCACGATCTAGATCTTGCGGACGACGGATTAGCGGTAACTTTGACATAACTACAGCAGCCACCGTTAACTCGAAATGGTGATCAAAGCGTGAGCGCATGTACACCTCTGTCTTCCCTTTTGCCTTAGTTACCCCCCAACGTGGGGGCGCCTTCAGAAGCGGGCAGCCTGCTCAGTCTTGGGGACAGGCTGGCCGACCTCGGAGTAGAGGGAGGGAACCCTGAGGAGAAACTCCCCGCCCTTCTGGAGGAGGAGGAGGAGAAGATGCTACTGGGGTCAGATAGTGAGGTTCAGGCTGCAGAGACCTGCGCCCCCTCAGAAGCAGCAAAATCAGCAGCAGCTGCACCGGCAGGATCCCCTGCCCTGTAAGATCTTCCAGCTGAATGCCCACCACGCGAGAGGGGCTACTGCAGTTCTTGCGAAACTCTTCGCTCAGGAGGAGGTGGGCATCATGCTGATTCAGGAACCGTGGATCTCCCATGGTCAGGTAAGAGGCCTTAACAGCAGATTTTCTAAAGTCTAAAGTAATATGGGATCGGGGGACTTCAACCCCTCGATCCTGTATAGTCGTAAGGAACAGCATTAATTTTACATGTGTTTCAGAGCTGATGACGCGCGATCTGGTCACCCTGCAACTCCACATTGAGCTGGAAGGCAGAAAGCGGACCATTGTCGTTGCGTCTGCGTATTGCGATGGAGATGAACCTACACCATCTCCTAAGCTAACGGAACTCGCAGAATACTGCAGCAGTAGGAAGCTACCCTTGCTGCTCGCCTGCGACGCGAATGCCCACCATATCGAGTGGGGCAGTACTGATACTAACAGCAGGGGTTAGTCCTTTTTAGAATTTATTCTCAAGTTTAACCTTGAAATAATGAACATAGGGAACACTCCCACCTTCGTGACTGCTACAAGGAAGGAAGTGCTCGATGTTACCATCGCTTCTCCTACCCTTAGCAGATATTTCCAAAGATGGGAAGTCTCCCCTGAACCCTCCTTATCCGATCATAGGATCATTACTTTTGACATGGAGGAATTTGGAAATCAGGTAAAGTCGTACAGGAACCCGAGAAAGACTGATTGGAATCGATACAAGGAAACCCTTGAGACCAATCTGAGTAGCATCTCAACTGTAGCCAGGGACCCGAGGGGACTTGAATATACAGTTGAGAATCTGACCAGGGCATTAACTGATGCCTTTGAGGAAAGCTGTCCCAGCAAGGCCCGCCATGGAGGGAAAACCACTCCTTGGTGGAATAAAAGACTGACACAGCTGCGCAAGCAGGTTCGCTTTCTCTTCAATCAGGCCAAGCGGACTGGTTGTTGGGAGACCTACAAGGAAGCGCTATATGCGTATACCAAGGAAATCCGCAGAGCAAAGAGGGATAGTTTCAGGGACTTCTGTTCTGATCTAAATACCGCCTCTGCAGGATCTAGAGTCTACAAAGCTATGGCCAAATGTGGTACGCAAGGGGCCTCATCGTTGAGAATGCCTGATTGGAGCTACACCCACAGCGAACCTCAACGCTTGAGACTACTTCTCGAAACGCACTTTCCAGGCTGTACTCCAGCAGGAGGTGTGGATGAACAGCAACGGCGACCTCGGCGGGAGGACTGGGGGGTGGCGGCTGCAGTCTGTTCCCGTCACAGACTGGAATGGGCTATTGATTCATTCCAGCCCTACAAATCCCCCGGTTTGGACGGGGTTTTCCCAGTATTGCTGCAGAAGAGGAAGACAGAACTGCTACCTCACATTATGAGAATCTGCAGAAGTAGCCTGGCGTATGGATACATTCCCAAGGCGTGGAGAAGTGCAAATGTGGTTTTCATTCCTAAGGCTGGGAAGAAGGACACATCGGCACCTAAGTCATTCAGACCTATTAGTCTAACCTCCTTTCTACTTAAGACAATGGAGAAGACAATAGACAATCATATAAGGAATGCAATCCTACAGTCGAGACCGCTCCACGCCTGCCAGCATGCTTACCGTGCCGGCAGATCAACGGAAACGGCTCTGTATCAACTGACAAACCTGTTAAGGGATGCTGTTGACGGTAAGGAAACCGCAGTATGCGTCTTTACGGATATTGAGGGCTGTTTTGACAATACATCTCATCTGGCTATAGAGGAAGCCCTCCAGGCCAAAGGAGTTGAACCCACCATTACGCGGTGGGTGAAGGCAGCTCTAAGAAGTCGCACAGCCGTGACCCAGGGGATCTCCATGAGAACCACCCGAGGATGCCCTCAGGGTGGAGTGCTCTCACCGCTTATGTGGTCCCTGGTAGTAGACAAGCTGCTGCACACCCTCACTGACCAAGGCTTTGACTGTGTCGGCTATGCCGATGACGTTGTGGTCGTGGTCAGGGGGAAAATTGACAGCACGATTGTACCGGAATGGTACATATTTAGCAATGTACCGGGATGGTACATATTTAGCAATGTACCGGGATGGTACATATATTTAGGAAAATAGTAGTAGGGTACATAGTCAGGGAGACCAGGAAAGTTCATTCTGTAAGACATGCTGAAAGCTGCAGAGAGATGAGTCACCGTACGGAGTTCTGGCAGTCGCCATCCGCCTGTCATTGCAAGCTGATCATATTCTTCCTTGTTGACCATCTGTTCGGGGATTCCTGCGTAAAGTGCCGGCTCATTATTGAAAGGTGTGTGTTTTATTGTTATTATTCATCTCTGGAGATTATTAAGAGGTCATTCATTGATTATTCATCTTCCTGAAGTATTTAGGTTTTCTGAGAGCAATAGTTTTGAGGGTTCCGTTCATTTACAGGTTACCTACATAGATCGCATTCCACAATGGCTAGTCCTGATTGCTGCGTGATGATGTCTGTGACGGCGATTTGGAGAATCCTGATGAGGGGCTAAAGGGACCGAAATGGGGCTTCGCGAGACCACGTCACCAATGACCTCAAAGATGACCTTACCGCAAGTACCCATACCTACCTACATGAAATCTACACACATCAATTTACAATATTTACCACAAGCTATTACTTCCGTAACCTGATATGTACATTTGAAGAATTATCTACCTATAACTTATCTACGTTTCATGAGAGAATCAGCTCATGTATCTTTTGTTTCGTCGGGTTTAACTACTGATTCTGGCGCCCTCTACATTACCGGTTGTTTTCTTATAATATAACCATCCAATATAATTAGGCTAAGTAGGTATGTATTCATTAGATAGATAGGTTGACACGAGATCCTCCTCTATGTGGCTTTGGTACTTTAAATAGTGGTTGGTATCTTGTTTACATGTGGCAGTTGCCACCGATTTATCGAAGTTTATTGGTCACCTTATTGTTTAATTACAAAAGTAGATTCCGTGACAACTATACCCTTAATATACTCCCTCTCAACCTGAACGTAGTTTGCATGTGCTCTGCTTAACATTTGATGATATTATGATAGGTCTCTATAGTCTCTGAATCCACGAGTAAAACCCAGCTCACCTAGCTAACCTGTGGCGGGTCTGTGTCTACCCCTTAAAGGCACCCTATTTTATTGTGTTAAGTCACACGATATGTGAACTCCTGCAAGGTGCGCTCTCAATAATATCTGAGTGGTGCAAAACAGTAGGTTTGAAGTTAAACGTTGCAAAGACGTGCGTCGTTCCCTTCACTACCAGAAGGAAGACTAATTTCCAGCAGATAACCATAGGAGGGACACCCCTTGAATGGAAGCAGGAGGTTAAGTATCTAGGAATAACCCTGGATAGCAAACTTAACTTTGGCAAACATCTTGAAGAAGTGGTGGGCAAAGCCACAAGAGCAATCATGGTATGTAGACGCTTGGCAGGGAAGAATTGGGGATGCCATTAGGGTGGCCCAAGGGAGCTTGTTCCACCTGTCTAGAGAGTCGCACAAAATTCAGACGAGCAAGCCCACTGGATAGAGCACTGGATATTGGTCAAACCACCTTCCATGATACTGAGCGAACAAATTTGCAAGAAGACCTTGGCACGGAAATTCCACCAGCTGTTGATAAAAGGTTAAGTAAGAGCCCTGTAAACACTAGAAGCAGACGCTTGGTGCGCAGACCCGCTAGGCTTGATAATATGTGAACAATGTTCAATATTAGTTCCTAACTTAGTTGTAACTTAAATTTGAGCGCGTTCTGTACTGTGGAATACAAATAGCGGTTAGATAAGATGGCGGTGGGGTCTGACGCCTGTTGTTTTTGTATTTTTGTCGTTTCTATCAATTATTGATGGTCATAATCGTGATTCCCAGTGGAATATATGTTAACCTAATATTAAAATGTATTTGATATCGAACAAGATGTCATTGCAGTGTGCAAAGTAGGTATAGTAAACTGACTTACTCTTTGCTATTCTTGCCATATAATAATAGTAATACAATATGTTGTAGGGAAACATTAACATGAAGACAGATCTATAGGTGTGTATATTATATACCAAAACATATTATATATAGTAAAGGCTATATAGCCTCGAAGCCTATTATTTCAATAAAAAACAAAAAAATGATATATACAGGTATCATAAGTATATTCTGACTAGCAGCTCATAGTATTTGCACTTCACTTTCCGATGTTTCTCCTCTGTTTAACTCCTAACTCCTAAATTGAATGAGCATAACATAATGAGAAATAGAATATAGTTTATGAATACAGATAACAAGCAGCGTCATAAAAACGGCTATTCACTAAAGCAGGTCAACTTCACTTCTGGAATCTTTTTTATTTTCAAACGATAGCCCCCATCCCCCATAACGACATGACTAGGGAAGAAAAACCTTCACCTAGATTCATTTCAACGCAAGACTCGTTTTACCTCAAAATGGAATTTGTCTCTGATTTGGCTTCAGCTGACGATTCTACCACCCACCATTAAGTATAATCCTTTTTTATTATTATTTACATTCATTTGGCTTGACCTGAGTAATATTACCAACAAAACTGGTTTTCGAGAACTCCCTGTATTTCTCTAAAATTGAGCTATACCCTACAATCAAAAAATTATTGGGAAACTGAAAAGTATGCGCCAGTTGAGGCCACCGGTAAAAAAATAGACAAGCCTCGATTAGAAGATTGACAGACAGAGCTCAAAACCAAAAAATGTCAAACCCTAATGTGAAAACCTTGCGTCCCACCAGCCTCCATTAATCCAGAGATTTCTTGGAGTCTTTCCAAAGAATGAAAAAAAAAAAAAAAAAATAGCTATCGCTCCTTGTAAAGGAAATAATGTAAAGACATTACGAGGAAAAAACAGAAACACCCCATTCCCGTTCATTGCGTACCATCCCATCTATAACATCCTCATTTTAAAGTAACGGGGCAGTCGTTAAGACTAAACCTAAATAATGAAACTATAGAACTAGTGAAGGCATAACCCGACTAACAATGAACTGTCCACAAGCTAAATTCGTAACACAATAGGAACAAAATCACGCAACTGCCAGTCACGGCATAGCTATGGCCAAGTCAACAAAACGTCATTTCCTCAAAATTGTGACACTTCCTATTAATAACAATTCCCGCGCATTTTTCGGAAACTAGTTTTTCTTGACTTGCGTAGTCTCGAATTGACCTACTGCGGGTTTGGCAATAAATATGCAATATATGCAATAAATATGCAATGCAATAAATAACAGTTTTTTACTTTCTCGCTAGCCATATATGGCGAGAAAGTATTGTTTTCGTGCAAAATTTCGAAATTGAGATTTTGGGTTTCCCAAGATCCTGGAGGTCCCCTGAGTCCAAAAAAATCCCTAGGTAGGTAGATTTCGAAGATTACATCCATCCACTAACAGCAGTCTAAAATCATTTAGAAAGACGGTTAAGAAGATTTTCAGTTGACGAAAATGCATTCTCTACAATAACAACGGAGGAATTGAGTTTTCAAATTTCACCCCCCCCCCCCCTTAACAACAAAATGAAAGTGATTTTACAAAAACCTTATTCAGACAAAAGTTGTAGATATTACTAATAGAACCTCATAGCAAAAAGAATAAACTCAATATCTCACCAAAAAAGTGAGTTATAAGTTATAACGTTTTCAAAATTCAACCCCCCCTCCCTGCAAAACTTTTTCAGCTAAAAGTTGTAGGTAATATTGAGGAAAATGCATTACAAAATGAAAGAACTCGATAACACCCCAAGGACACAAGTAATGCATTTTTTGTTTTTACACCCTTATTAAACCATTAAGGGTGGGATCAAAAAACGTTACAATAGTTAGTTGCAATATTAAGGGAGTTATGGCCAAAAAACCAGATTGGTGGCACGTTTTCAAGGATTTTTTGATTGGTCAAAAATTGCTATTGTCAAAAAACCGCCAAAATAATTCAAAAATCGTGTCTTTGGTTAGTCGGACAAGCGCCGACGGTACACTTTTCAATCTATAACACTGAAAATTGGTAAGTGTGTTGACAAATAGATGCTTCGAGGTCATTTCAACTAAAATTGAATTAGTTGAAAATTACGGCCGTTCTGGACCAAAGTTCGATCCTTTCGGCGCCATTCACATATAATATTGACCGATTGTCATGAAATTTGGTACATTTGTTTAAAACTACGTAACTTCAACATTTGTCGAAGAGAATTTTGTTATCTTGAAAATTACGGCCGTTTTTGTCAAAAAGGTGTTGAAAATGAGTTGAGAATGAGAAACCACGTTTTTGAATGGTCGGAACGCATTTGGGACTACAGTAATAGAATGACAGCCATGAAACTTGGTAGGAGTGATCTCAGATAGATGCTCTTGGGTCATTTTCAACCGATTTAGGATTGCTTAAAAATTACGCCCGCATTAAAATCCCAAATAAATCACAAGAAAAATAAAGGGTCTGACAACAGTCGCACTTAACTTTCTCGCCCCATATGATTTTTTTTTTTCAGATTTTTTTGAAATTTTTTTGCGGGCGTAATTTTCACTCAATCCAAAATCGGTTGAAAATGACCCACGAGCATCTATCTGAGATCACTCACACCAAATCTCATGACTGCCATTCTATTACTTTAGTCCCAAATGCGTTCCGACCATTCAAAAACGTGGTTTCTCATTCTCAACTCATTTTCAACACTTTTTTGACCACAACGGCCGTAATTTTGAAGATAAGAAAATTATGTTCGACAGATGTTTAAGTTACATGGTTCTACACAAATTTAGCAAATTTCATGACAATCGGTCAATAAATGTGAATGGCGCCGAAACGATCGAACTTTGGTCCAGAACGGCCGTAATTTTCAACCAATCCAATTGTAGTTGCAAATGACCTCGAAACATCTATTTGTCAACACACTTACCAATTTTCAGTGTTATAGACTGAAAAGTGTACCGTCGGCGCTTGTCCGACTAACCAAAAACATGATTTTTGAATTATTTTGCCGGTTTTTTGACAATAGCGGCCGCAATTTTTGACCAATCAAAAAATCCTTGAAAATTTGTCTCGGCAGTAATTTTAGACAGGTCCATACCAAATTTCATCAAAATCGGATGAACGGTATAGGCGCTAGAGCACTGAACGGACTGACGGACGGACTGACGGACTGACGGACGGACAGACTTTTTCCAGAAACCACTTTTTTGGACTCAGGGGACCCCCTGGATCATGGGAAACCCAAAATCTCAATTTCGAAATTTTGCACGAAAACAATACTTTCTCGCCATATATGGCTAGCGAGAAAGTAAAAAAATATACGGGGCGAGAAAGTTAAGAGCGACTGTTGTCGGACCCTTTATTTTTAGTAAACTGAAGATTCGTTGAAGAAGCCAGATGTAAAAGCGTCCTGCACCAGCTGTACACGCAGATTACAATTTAAACGTTGAAACGGGTTTCAGAGCCATCGGCAGACATAAGCGTAACCGTCCTGTTGTTAATCCAGATCAGTTTCGCCACCTATAAGCAAATTAAATTTTCCTGATGCGGCAAAACTGGGTGGGGGAAAACTCGAATGTCTCATTTGACGGTGATCGGTAACGCTCAAGTGCCACGATTCTTTTTCTCGCCGGAATGGGCTGAGAAAGTTGTGTCATCGTGCAAAATTTCGATTTTCAGATTAACGTACGTCTGTAGCGCGGCTGCAGGTCGCAAACCTTCTCGTGACTATCCCCCTTGGCAAAAATTTGGAATATAGGTATTTAGACACCTGTTTCGAGGCAATTTTAAATAGAACTTTGTTGCTCACTTTGGTTATGGGACAAAAAAAATTGAGCCTAATTTGGCCTATACGTGAAAGCTTGGCCCAGTGACCACAGCAGGAGTTTAGGTGTGATCTGAGCAGAGTGCAGAGTTCAAAGTTACCTTGAGAGGGTTGAGGCGCGTGAGATCAGGAATTGGGGAGGTGCTGTATGACTTTGTGCATTTGGTCTGGCTGTGCCCCAGTCCGAACATTCCTGTAGACGTCTGCAACAATAAACATTAGTTTTCTCTAATACCTAGTGTGAATACCTGGAGAACTTTATCAAAAAAACGCAAATTATCGTCTTAATATCTTAATATCCAAACAGAAAATTTTGGTTTTCAGTACACAAAATGTAAACATATCCTATGTAGTTTTAGAAGAATAGCAGCTTTGCGATAAGTACCTGCCAAAACGATAGTCGATTTTCAATACAACTGTAGGAGGCCAAGAATTTTCCCTCTGGTGAAAACGCCAAGGCAGTTATTGCAGCGCTGTGAGCAGGAATCATCTGAAAAATTGCCATACGAAATTCACAGAGGGCTGGGCTGGGCAGACCCTGGACAAACTTTCTCACGTGTTACCTTGTCTCCCAAAGTATTTTGACGCCCTACAGCAGAGCTATTCCCTTTCTCCTAATGGCTGAAAAACACATTCAAATTTATTACTTTCTCACTAGCCAGATATGGCGAGAGAGTATAGTTTTCGTGCAAAATTTCGAAATTGAGAGTTTAGGTTTCCCATGATCCTGGAGGTCCTCTAAGTCCAAAAAATCCCTTTCGGCAGCCCCGAAAGGCGTAGGTAGATTTCGAAGATTACTCGTACTTCCATCCACTAAAAGCAGTCTAAAATCATTTAGAAAGACGGTTAAGAAGATTTTCAGTTGACCCAAATGCATTCTCTACAATAACAACGGAGGAATTGAGTTTTGAAATTTCACCCCCCCCCCCCCCCTTAACAATAAAATGAAAGTAATTTTACAAAAAACTTTCTCAGACAAAAGTTGTAGATATTATTAATAGAAACTCATAGCAAAAAGAATAAACTCAATATCTCACCAAATAAGTGAGTTCTAACGTTTTGAAAATTCAACCCGCCTCTTGCCTAAACGGTGCATCGGACGAAAAACGATTTCAGCCAAAAGTTGTAGGTAATATTGAGGCAAATGCACTACAAAACAAAAGAACTCGATAACACCCCTAGGACACAAGTTACGATTTTTTTTTGTGTGCAAAACCCTGTTTTTACACCCTTATTCAACCATTAAGGGTGGGATCAAAACACGCTACAATGAAAAGTTGTAAGTAGAAATGTTAGACAACCCTCAGAGAAAACCACGTTTCATTAGTTGCAATATTAAGGGAGTTATGGCCAAAAAACCAAATTTCGAAAAAGTCCCCCATTTCCTCCCCTTTCGTCCGATTAACTCGACCGAGATTTTACCCCTTTATATATTATTAATTAGTCAAACCAATTATTTTTCAAAAATACGGCTCCTAGCGTGTTCACAAGAAAGTGAAAATGATATACAGGATGTTTCCGGATGACGGGGCAAAAAAAATATGGCGGGTAGGTACACCCCCATAGACCATTTTCGGCTAATACATGTGGGGTCGCAGGTCCTTCCTAACTGAGATACAGGGCCGGAACCAGTCAATTTGACAAATGGATTTTTGCCCTTTTCTCGCTAACGACTTATAATAGCGAAAAAATAAGTGCAGTTTGGGTACCATTTTTAAGGATGCCGCATCGAATGGTGGTATCAGTTTTTCAAAATTCAGTTTCAAAATGGCTGATTCAAGATGGCGGCTATCATTTTTTCTCCGATCTCAATGAAAATTGGTGGTTAGGGGATTTCAGGCATGCTGAAAGTGAATCTGAAAAAAGTTTTTAAAAATTCGAAAACTTTTTTTTTTCTGCCACTCCTATAATTTCATGAAACTCATTCGATTTGTATGAAATTTACAGTGTAGTAACTGATAGACCTACTTATTGAAAATCTGTAAAAAGGTTTTAAAAAATCGCACGCGTTTCAAAATGGCGGTGTCGTGATAGTCGTTTCATGGTTTCGATCATCATGAAATTTATAGCACAGTAATTCGTCGACTTACTTATTTAAAATCCGTAAAAAGTTTTCAAAAAGTCGCACTCGTTTCAAAATGGCGGCGTCCTAAAATTTCCCTAAAGTTGTCATAGACTCATCAGATTTACATGCAATTTGACGAGTATTGTTATTAAATTCTTATTATTTCATGATTAAACACATTGCTGGACATTCTCACACAACATTTTGTAACGGACCCAACTTTCTGATTAATTTGATTATTTCACGTTATCCAGGTAGGTACCCATGTACGAGGTAGGTACCCACCTAATTGCCTACCCTAACTTTATTTCCATGAATTTTTACATAATTATTTCAGATTATTGTTTGTAATTCCTACATACATTAAATTATCAAATTTTGCGAAAATCGGACAAGGTCTACTTCACCTTAAGAGTAACTTCAGGACACCGCCATTTTGAAACGCGAGCGATTTTTTGAAAACTTTTTGCAGATTTTCAATAAGTAGGTCTATCAGTTACTACACTTTAAATTTCATACAAATCGAATGAGTTTCATGAAATTATAGGAGTGGCAGAAAAAAAAAAGTTTTCGAACTTTCAAAATCTTTTTTCAGATTCATTTTCAGCATGCCTGAAATCCCCATACCACCAATTTTCATTGAGATCGGAGAAAAAAATGATAGCCGCCATCTTGAATCAGCCATTTTGAAACTGAATTTTGAAAAACTGATACCACCATTCGATGCGGCATCCTTAAAAATGGTACCCAAACTGCACTTATTTTTTTGCTATTATAAGTCGTTAGCGAGAAAAGGGCAAAAAACCATTTGTCAAATTGACTGGTTCCGGCCCTGTATCTCAGTTAGGAAGGACCTGCGACCCCACATGTATTAGCCAAAAATGGTCTATGGGGGTGTACCTACCCGCCATATTTTTTTTGCCCCGTCATCCGGAAACACCCTGTATATATAAACTTTTGAACTGATGGTGGTTTTGGGATCCAGGGGTCATAAAAAGAAGAACTGTGAAGAAATTTTTCAAATGTGAGACTACTGGTACGACTAAAATAGGTAGATTTTTCTTCGAAATCTACCTAAAATCCCTTTCGGCAGCCCCGAAAGGCGTAGGTAGATTTCGAAGATTACTTCCATCCACTAAAAATAGTCTAAAATCATTTAGAAAGACGGTTAAGAAGATTTTCAGTTGACCCAAATGCATTCTCTACAATAACAACGGAGGAATTGAGTTTTCACCCCCCCCCCCCCCCCCCCCCCCCCCCGGTGGTTTCTAGAAAAAGCCTGTCCGTCCGTCCGATAGTCAGTCCATCTCTTCCTTGCTCTAGAGATTTTGATGAAATTTGGAATGGACCTGTCTGAAATCACGGCCGAGACAGTTTTTTAAGGAATTTTTGATTGGCAAAAAACGCCAAAATAATTCAAAAACGTGTTTTTGGTTAGTCGGACAAGCGCCGACTTTTCTATCTGAACCATTTAATCATTTTCATATCTTGAATAAGCTGTCTGCGGCATTCACGCCAAATTTTCAATGTTGTACCAAATTTTCCTTGATTTGTTTGCGCCTGGCTGGGGGAGATAGCGTCGACGAAAAGCGTAAAAGTCAGCGGAAGAAGGGAATTGCTGTAGCGAGTTCTAAGTGGTGTAAAAGTGGGCGGTGGTATGGAGTTAGCGCAGGGAAAATGCACAGGATGTTTCCGGATGACGGGACAAAAAATAAAGGGTCCGACAACAGTCGCACTTAACATTCTCGCCCAGAATAATTTTTTTTTTGGGGGTTTTTTTGAGATTTTTTTGCGGGCGTAATTTTTAAGCAATCGAAAATCGGTGAAAATGACCCACGAGCATCTATCTGAGATCACTCATACCAAATCTCACGTCTGTCATTTTATTACTGTAGTCCCAAATGCGTTCCGATCATTCAAAAACGTGGTTTCTCATTCTCAACTCATTTTCGACACTTTTTTTACTACAACGGCCGTAATTTTGAAGATAACAAAATTCTGTTCAACAGATGTTTAAGTTACATGGTTCTACACAAATTTACCAAATTTCATGACAATCGGTCAATAAATGTGAATGGCGCCGAAACGATCGAACTTTGGTCCAGAACGGCCGTAATTTTCAACCAATTCAATTTTAGTTGAAAATGACCTCGAAGCATCTATTTGTCAACACACATACCAATTTTCAGTGTTATAGATTGAAAAGTGTACCGTCGGCACTTGTCTAAGTAACCAAAAACACGATTTTTGAATTATTTTGGCGGTTTTTTGACAATAGCGGCCGCAATTTTTGACCAATCAAAAAATCCTTGAAAAAGCCCCTCGGCAGTGATTTTAGACAGGTCCATACCAAATTTCATCAAATCGGATGAACGGTATAGGCGCTAGAGCACTGCACGGACTGACTGACTGACTGACGGACGGACGGACGGACGGACAGACTTTTTCCAGAAACCACTTTTTTGGACTCAGGGGACCCCCAGGATCATGGGAAACCCAAAATCTCAATTTCGAAATTTTGCACGAAAACAATACTTTCTCGCCATATATGGCTAGCGAGAAAGTAAAAATATGGCGGGTAGGTACACCCACATAGACCATTGTTGGCTAATACATGTGGGGTCTCCTAACTGAGATACAGGGCCGGAACCAGTCAACTTGACAAATGGTTTTTTGCCCTTTTCTCGCTAACAACTTATAATAGCGAAAAAATAAGTGCAGTTTTGGAACCATTTAAAAGGATGTCGCATCGAATGGTGGCATCAGTTTTTCAAAATTCATTTTCAAAATGGCGGATTCAAGATTTTGGCTATCATTTTTTTCTCCGATCTCAATGAAAATTGGTGGTTAGGGGTTTTCAGGCATGCTGAAAATGAATCTGAAAAAAGTTTTTGAAAATTCGAAAACTTTTGTTTTTCTGCCACTCTTATAATTTCATGAAACTCATTCGATTTGCATGAAATTTACAGTGTAGTAACTGATAGACCAACTTATTGAAAATCTGTAGAAAGTTTTCAAAAAATCGCACGCGTTTCAAAATAGCAGGTTCAATATCGTACCTGAAAATTTGACTTCAGGTACGCGGTGACGGTCTAAAATTGTAGCGATTTTAAAGAGTTTTTTTTTCGGTAGCCAATTGACCTACCTTTACATTTGAAAATTTCGAGATAATCGCTGTTGAAGTTTCAGATGGCTATCATACCTTAACCTGAAGGTTCAGGTTCATGGCACTGGATCACGAGTAAAGCCCTTGAGTTGTAAATTTCATGCAAATCGAATGAGTTTGATGAAATTATAAGAGTGGCAGAAAAACAAAAGTCTTCGAATTTTCAAAAACTTTATTCAGATTCATTTTCAGCATGCCTGAAACCCCCTAACCACCAATTTTCATTGAGATCGGAGAAAAAAATGATAGCCGAAATCTTGAATCTGCGACCTGCGACCCCATATGTATTAGCCAACAATGGTCTATGTGGGTGTACCTACCCGCCATATTTTGTTTTGCCCCGTCATCCGGAAACATCCTGTATAAATTTATTACTTTCTCGCTAGCCATATATGGCGAGAAAGTACCTATTGTTTTCGTGCAAAATTTCGAAATTGAGATTTTGGGTTTCCCATGATCCTGGGGGTCCCCTGAGTCCAAAAAAGTGGTTTCTGGAAAAAGTCTGTCCGTCCGTCCGTCCGTCCGTCAGTCCGTCAGTCAGTCAGTCCGTGCAGTGCTCTAGCGCCTATACCGTTCATCCGATTTTGATGAAATTTGGTATGGACCTGTCTAAAATCACTGCCGAGGGGCTTTTTCAAGGATTTTTTGATTGGTCAAAAATTGCGGCCGCTGTTGTCAAAAAACCGCCAAAATAATTCAAAAATCGTGTTTTTGGTTAGTTCGACAAGCGCCGACGGTACACTTTTCAATCTATAACACTGAAAATTGGTATGTGTGTTGACAAATAGATGCTTCGAGGTCATTTTCAGCTAAAATTGAATTGGTTGAAAATTACGGCCGTTCTGGACCAAAAATCGATCGTTTCGGCGCCATTCACATTTATTGACCGATTGTCATGAAATTTGATAAATTTGTGTAGAACCATGTAACTTAAACATCTGTCGAACAGAATTTTGTTATCTTCAAAATTACGGCCGTTTTTGTCAAAAAAGTGTCGAAAATGAGTTGAGAATGAGAAACCACGTTTTTGAATGGTCGGAACGCATTTGGGACTACAGTAATAAAATGAAAGACGTGAGATTTGGTATGAGTGATCTCAGATAGATGCTCGTGGGTCATTTTCAACCGATTTCCGATTGCTTAAAAATTACGCCCGCAAAAAAATCTCAAAAAACCCCAAAAAAAAAAAAAATCATTCTGGGCGAGAAAGTTAAGTGCGACTGTTGTCGGACCCTTTATTTTTAATACGTTTTGTTGACCTTGTCCCGCCCAAAAAAGGTGGGATTAAAAGAGTATAGAAGAGTATAAAAGAGTTACTTGCTGAGCTAGCCGTCCGCCCTTACTTACTAGCTCCTTTCGGGGCTGCCGAAAGGAAATTTTTGGGGGTGTTTTTGTGGAGGTATTTTCGTTCGGATTCTTATTCTTCTGATTTTCTAAACAACGATACCGGTTCCTATGAAAATCGACGGCGGTGTCACATCATGCATACAGGCAAGTTCTCTCTGCTTTGAAGTTCAGCTGGCGAATAAAGCTGCCCGTCCACTGGTCGGAACCGTCGGAACCAAACGGTCCGAACGAACCGAACGAATCGAAGTTTCTTAATCATTGTAAGGGAGAGAATAGTGGGATATAGTGGGAATATCTCACTATTCTCCGACCACCGCAGACGCTTCCAACGCTTCCGACGGTTCCGTCCGACCAGTGGACGGGCAGCTTAAGAGTGTATAACTGGTGTGAAGGTGATTACCTGACACTTCCCGTATCTGAGCTCATAGAGGGCGATCTGGCCATTCTTAGAGCCGACAGCGATGCGGCGCGACGCGGCGCAGTGCGTCACCTGCGGGAATCTGCACACTGAGGGGAAAACTTCACCCAGGGTACGTGTCTTCAGGTGCCCAGGGTCCACACAATGCAAGATTACATCCATCACCTAAAACAACACTTGCTATTCACGTTCACCAGCTAAGTTTCATAACGCAGCGAATAGTGGCAAAATGAAGTGAAAAAATATATCACGTTTTCTGTTGATTTATCGAGACAGATTCGGGAGTAGAACAATGAGACTGTTGCACGGCATCGAATTTAGAGATTTGGAGACTTAGCACCGCGGTAAAGGATTCCTAAGCGGAGAATGGAGAGCACAGAACAGTAACAGAACAGTACCTCAATTAGAAGGTCCGCCATTTCTTTCTGCATCTTGTCAATGAGAAGCTCAACGCTGCGCAGAATTTCAGGCTTCGCCTTGTGGAGGATCGAACTGCTCACGTTCACGTTGAGGGCTTGAGCGTTCTGAGCCATTGTGTTGTAACGCGCCACCTGAAAAACAAAACCACCACCACAATCTCATCATAATCGCTTTTACTTTCTCACTCGTACGTAATACATGGGATGAGAAAGTTATGGTATCGTGTGAAGTTTTTATTATGAGATTTTCATTGCAAAATGCGTTTCAGAGGCCCCTGATACCGAAAAAGTGGTTTTTAGGTTATGTCCGTCCGATGTACGTACTTGCGTATGTACGTTTGTCTGTAGCGCGGCTGGAGATCACACCAAACAGCCGATTGTAAGCATCGGCAGGAGGCAACTTTGTATTATCACAGGTTTCCTCTCTGGCCATTGCAACCTGACTGAATGGTCATTTGACCAAGTGTAAAGGCTGTACCGTTACTTGGGGCCAGGGAACAGCCTGAGGCTGTTCCTTTGGTTGCTAGTTTCTTAGAAAGGCTTTTTGCGGGGGTGATTTGTTAGAGAGAGTTGACAGAGAGAGGTGACGTGCTTTGTGGCCCGTGGGCTGTGTTTTCGTGGGATCAGCCTTGGCCCACTCGGGGCACAGAGATGAGCAGCTCAGGAATAAGTAGGTAGGGTGTGGCATATGTTAAATATAGAAGGGGGTACTTTTGGTTGTTTACAGTTTTGGGCAGAAGAGAGGTTTTGGAGGGAGATATTGGGGAGTCGATCGTTAGGGCCCCTTTAGACGGAGCGATTGCTTGCAGCGCAACCGCGGGTTGGGGTAATAAATCACTCAAAAACCTTGACAGGAAAACGCTATAGCGATCTGCTCCCAATGCTACCTTATGGAGCCCTTTACACGTAGCGACTGCCAATCGCCGCCCGCATTAGTCGCGACTGCGACAGCTGCAAATCCGCAAATCGCGATTGCGACCGCGTTTCCGCTGGAGGGCTGTTTGTCTAGTTAGCTTATGGAAGCCGTAAAACCCCTTTACACGGAGCGACTGACTGCAGCGATTTTTCTATTGTTCTCTATTGTTTGACACAGTTTTCTATTGAATAGGTATATGTGAAGGGGCTATATTATGATATTAATGTTATATTATAGTTATCTACACTTTGTTTTAGTTAAGTATGTCTTCCATACTCACACAAACGTTGACGCCTACTTTGAAAAATGTTATTTTCATCATTGTAATTAGTAGATCACTATCACTGCAACTAATAACAATAGAAAGGTATGTGCGAAAAATAAATCCAGCTTGGTATGCGGACAGCTGCATTGTCCCCTTTCAATTGCAACACCAGTGGCATCATACCTACCTAACGGTATCTACCTATTGAACAGAAGGGTCCAGCCGGTAACTACCTGCATATGCCACCCCAGCCTCAGAAGTTCATCAAAACTTTGTATCGACATTCTAGTGAATGTGAAAAAATCACCAGGCGATTTTCTCAGGTCCTCATAGATTGTGTGGAAAACCCCCTTCTGCGCTCTTTTTTGTAGGAGCCGACGTACCCACACCCTGTTTTTCCTCTTCCTTCTTTTTTTGTTAAGGTAATAATACACACATGCTGCCTCTTCGTACTCCATTGTGTCACTGGACACACTGGACATTGGCAGTCCTGCACCCTCTCCCTAGCACCAGTCACATTCCATTTTCATTCATACAAGTTTTACAAGTGCAAAAAAATTGGAAATGTCAGAGAACCTTCCAGGTAAATTTGGTTTGAAAGGAACAATGTGCTCCCAACGGTACTCACTGGATAATGGGGTGATAGCTCTGCTATACCCAACCTGCTTCACCTATCCTGTCATCACCACAATACGTAGTATTTATATTTTTCTACATCGAGGTCCACTCCTACCACACTCTGAATACTAAAGCAGAATTAAGAAAAAAATATGCCTACAGCTAACCATTGATGAGATCCAAGTACCATGTATCAATTACCTTTTAATTAAAGAAATTCGGTTAAATGAACTCCTGATTAAATAAAAATCACTAGTTTTGACATTGCAGTAGGTACAAAATCCATGGTGATATTGGGGCGGACTCGCGATTTCGTCGAGTGAACTGCGGTCGAATCGCTCATCCCTTTACACGCAACCGCTCGAAAAAATTCTGTCAACTAGTGTCAAAATTTGTGAGTTATTTATGACCAACCCGCGGTTGCGCTGCAAGCAATCGCTCCGTCTAAAGGGGCCCTTATACTTTGAAAAGAGGACGGTTCGGCGGTGGTTGGAAAATTGTGGTGGAGGACGGTTGTGGAGTGTTAGTGTGATTTGGGGAGTATGAAATAAGAGAAATATGGACAGTACTGACAGTAGTGTTGAAATGGAGAGAGTCAGTGAAGTGTGGTTCAGAAGAAAAGAAATAGACATGATGATGGGGTAGGAGCACAAGATCGAAGTGAAGTGTGCATATTCTGCATGGAAGGCACTGAGGATCCGGAGCACATCCTGACCGATTGCGGAGCCCACAAAAGGGCAGAGGGTCTGGGCAAGCTAATGCCAGTGGTAGGGGATATACGATCTGGCACAATAAGCCTATAGGTTTCAGTGCACTTATCCCCCCACACCAAAAAAAACGACTTTCCCCGGGTTTGGAATATAAGTGTCTAAAATCCGTTCCGAGATACATGGTAAATAGAATTTTGGTGATTCAAAAACTAAGTACTTAACTCTGCATGTCGCCCCGTATGAATTTTTTTTTTTTTAGATTTTTTGCTGGTGTAATTTTTAAATAGGTTGAAGAAGAGCCAAGAGCATCTATCTGATATTCCCCATATCCAATCCGGTGGTTTCGGGTTTGTTTCGGTATGCGCGGTCTTCAGTTTTTAGGGCCAGCGTAGGGGGCAGGGGGTGACGCCATCTTTCCATTCGAAATAATTTTGCACTCTCTGGCTGGTAGCGGTTCGCGACGAACCTCGCCTGCGTTTGTGGCAGTTTTTCATTTATCTTCATTTATCCATTCCATCCTTGTCGGTAAGTAAAAGCCTAAGTTTTCCCGTTCACTTCCATATAATGTGAGCATTAGTTTTCGAATATTTCATGCAATTTTTGTCATTTAGACTTAGAGGTTAAGTCACGCTGTCGCCATTGCGGGGCCAGTAGCATGCCTAAGGTTATGCTTTCGTCTCAGGTTCACCTGCTTATGTACGATGTGTGACTTTTGGAGCTAACTAAGGCAATTCGTTGTAGGAGTACCTATCTACGAGGTGTCCATACGCAGCGAAAGGCAAGTCAGGCGTATCTTCATAAAAAGCCAGGTTAGTACAGTGCTATTTCAGCTTCACCGCGCTCGGCATCTCTTTTTGACCGTATTTTGACGGGGACATTTACGATGGAAGAGAGGTCTGGCCTTCTCCTGCCTCATCCTGTCGAAGCCTGCGGGCATCGGGTCTAAGTTGGGCCTACTAACCTATTCCAGGGAAGTCGTAAGGTTGTGCACTTACACGAAACACCAATACACTCGTGTATTGGTGTTTTCAGCGAAAGCTGGTTTAGTTTCGGATTTTATCTTCCTGACGCTGCAGCACTAGCCATGATGGGTTAGAGGTCAGGCACTCGCCTCCACTACTTTATTACTAGATCCTACCAACAAGTTCTATGTGGTGGGAGACCTCACGGTGGACGAGAGGAGGAGGGCAGGACCTCTGCCTCTCTCGAACCTCCGGGGGTCCTCCAGCGCTAAATGACTTGGAGTGTTTTCTATTTTATTAAGTCTTTTCCAAGTAGGGACGTTACAATAACCATAACCTCTCCACTGAGGCGCTATCACAATCTCATTTTCACATCCTGGATCAGCCACTGCTGCTGGCTGTTGTTCTGCAACTTACTCCACCGTTGTGAATGGTTCCACCCACACACCCATGCCAAACGTCAGATCGCTGCCTGGGCGACATTTGGGAATATACCGGATACGGCACAGAATTTGGCGAAATCATGTCTTTCAGCGTATTCTCAGTGCATGAGTACCTAATAGTGGTGCCGTTTATGGAAATAGTTTTTTTTAGATATCCTGAATACACCACTGAATGCGGCAAAATCCTTCCTTAATCCTTACTTAGAGTGTATGAGGAACAAAACTGCAGAGTAACAAAATTTTCCAACCCTTGGTGCAGCCTGGGTGTCAATTTAGCGATATCCTGGATACGCCAATGACTGTGACAAAATCCTTCCTTAAAACTTACTTTGAGTGTGTGAAGAACAAAACTGCCAAGTATGAAATTTTCCCTCCCTTGGTTTGGCCTGGGTGACAATTTTGCGATATCCTGGATACGCCGCGCCGCTGGCTTTCGCAAAATCCGCCCTTATCGGTCACCTACTCCACTTAACGAACAAAACGGCCAAATATGAAAATTTTTGCACCATTGGTTTGGCCTGGGCTTTGATTCTCAGTCAGTCAGTCAGTCAGACATTACATTCTTATATAGTAGAGATTTAATGAACAATGAATCCCCCCCATAAATATAGGTACATACCTCTCTGGCCATGCAGGTAACGAAAGCAGCAGGCCTGGCCGTGGCAATAAGAGTGAGTGCGTGACGAGCAGTCCGACAGGAGTCTGCTTGAGGCGTCAGCGGTAGTCCGTAAGTCATACTGAAATACGATTCCAAGAGCACTAAGTTACTTCCTGCTGGCTCTCTGAGCAGTTATTCTCGGCAAGTTTCCTTAATTTACCTCTACCAGATCGAAAGAAAAACTTGAAAACACTCCTGCGAAACACACTTTTTGCAGTTGCAATCGTTTTGTTTGTAGGTGTAAAAGTGTACCTGGGCACTAGTTTGTCAGCGTCGCAACACAGCTCCAGCAGCCCAAGCAAGATCTTGCTCACTTCCAAGTATGGCTCCCACACCGTGAAGCCTCTACCAATCAGGTCTATGGCGGCCCTGCGCAGCTGAGTATGAGCGGGCAGCTGACTGGAAGGAGGCGCCAGGAGGAGGTGCGCTAATGCCATACCTGCAATAACATCCTCAAATGACCGCCCTTTATTTCAACTATTTTCGGTCCACAGTCTATACTCTAGTCTAGTCAACAATCCACCTCACCGGCCAAATATGGCAAGCCAAGTTGACTACCTTCCAGATTCAAGTGTTTCTCGTATCACTTCGAGGGTCGAGTAATACCTACTGGTGAGTCTGGCAAGGCTGTTGTTGATATTGAATCCTTCAGCAATCGAGCTCTTCCTCCTGTCCTCATGCTTCCTGTCATGTCTATCTGACGTGTCCTGTCCAAATTCTGCGCCAATGACCCCCAGCAGGACAACAGCTGTCGTCTGCTTCCGCTTCAGTTCCGCCACACTCGACGGCTTCCGCAGCTCTGCAAAAAAAAAATTAAACCACTTCTACTCAATGAATCCACCGAATTTTAGAACCGCCAAACATGAATCAATACCGCAGTCCCAGAAACGTCCATGATGTAGTACAGTCTATACTGTACCTTCTACAGGGGAGGTTAGGTGTAGGAGGGACAGGGCCGTGGTCAGGGGGGGGGGGGGGGGGGGGCAGGGGGGTATATTTTACCCGGGCCCGGGCTTCTGAAAAGGGCCCGCCGGGCCCCTGTGGTCGGAAGAAAAATTTATTTTATAGAAGTATTTTAAATTTTTTTCTCGCTCGCTTCGCTCGCTCGAATACTTATCACCTTCTGTTTGTTCTCCTGTCTTGCTTCCGTAGGCAGGAAAATAATCCCCCTCTATTAAGGATAAATGTTTACAGCAATAACTACCCATCTTAAATTTTCTCGCGCTCGCTTCGCTCGCTTGGTTACGAGGTTCTTCTTTCGTTTTCCAAAAATAAAGCAATTTTTTTCGACAAGTAGGAAAGTTATTACGACGATATTGGCCGTTTAGGGCCTCGAAGAAGCTTAATCCGGCGCTCCGCCTTTAAAGGGTGAGGTGTCTAGCCTGAAAATTTCCTACACAGCGGTTCTTGAAATGTGAAATTTTCCCATATTTCATCAATAAGTACCTACTGTACTTCTAGATATAATTTTCCCCGTCTTATGAACTTCTAGCCTATCAGTGTTCTGGCATGGTTTTCAAAATTGTCTTCTGTAAGAGCAAAGGCCAACTGAGGGCCCGGCGCAGGTTTCTTCCCCGGGGCCCGCAAAGGTTGACTACGGCCCTGATGGAGGGATAAAATAACTCATGTGGGGGGGGGGAGGGGGGGGGGATGACTTGAAGGACCTCTCACTGAACCCGTGAGGATGAAAGCTAACTTACCGTTGATGTTGATGAGGTGTAAACTCAAAAACAGAGCCTCGGAAAGGAGGAAGGTAAAGGATGAGAAATAGGCAAGTTAACGATAAGGGGAAAGGTAAGACATTTATAAACATACAGTTGATTGGATGAGGTGATGAATATCCAGAGTCCCGTAGGTATGAAGAAGAATGATTGATGAGAAATGAGCACAGTTAAAATAATGGGTCCGACAACAGTCGCACTTAACTTTCTCGCCCCATATGATTTTTTTTGAGACTTTTTTTGAAATTTTTTTGCTGGAGTAATTTTCACTCAATCCAAAATCGAGCATCTATCTGAGATCAGTCACACCGAATCTCATGACTGTCATTTTATTACTGTAGTCCCAAATGCGTTCCGACCATTCAAAAACGTGGTTTCTCATTCTCAACTCATTTTCGACACTTTTTTGACAAAAACGGCCGTAATTTTGAAGATAACAAAATTCTGTTCGGCAAATGTTTAAGTTATATTGTTTAACACAAATGTACCGAATTTCATGACAATCGGTCAATAAATGTGAATGGCGCCGAAAGGATCGAACATTGGTCCAAAACGGCTGTAATTTTCCAATTCAATTTTAGTTGAAAATGACCTCGAAACATCTATTTGTCAACACAATTACCAATTTTCAATCTTATAGATTGAAAAGTGTACCGTCAGCGCTTGTCCGACTAACCAAAAACACGATTTTTGAATTATTTCGGCGGTTTTTTGGCAACAGTGGCCGCAATGTTTGAGCAATCAAAAATTTCTTAAAAAATTGTCTCGGCCGTGATTTTAGACAGGTCCATACCAAATTTCATCAAAATCGGATGAACGGTATAGGCTCTAGAGCAGGGAACGGACGGACTGACTGACTGACTGACGGACGAACAGACTTTTTCCAGAAACCACTTTTTTGGACTCAGGGGACCCCCAGGATCATGGGAAACCTAAAATCTCAATTTCGAAATTTTGCACGAAAACAATCCTTTCTCGCCATATATGGCTAGCGAGAAAGTAAAAAGGGACACTGTGCTCCATCTAGCGAGCACCTAAGTAACGTAGGAGATAATGTAACAAAATAAACCAACAGAGGTTGCTCACAAATCATAACGTACTATAACTTCTGTAGGAGGGAGGCGTCCTATATATTGTACCTTCTGCGACTTCCTCTTCATCTTCCTCCTCCTCCTCCTCCTCTGCTACAGAGTGTTGCTCCGCAGCAGGAGGGGTGTTTGGTTGTGATGTGGTGGTGTGTGTTGTAGCAGGAGGGTGCGGATCTATGGTTGCATACTGCGGCAAGTACTGCGCCCAGTCCTCCACAAGCTTCTTCCTTCCTTTGGGTCCCATCCGACCAAGCTCTGCAAGGAGGAGCGCCTGCGCTGCTTCGCGTACCTGCGAACATAACACATCAACACTGCAATTGCGATTATATCATTACATACTTACTGTGACTATGCCTATCTATACATTTCTTAATATACATTTGCAGCTATCGGAAGGCGTTTTCAACAGTTTTTTGAACAGCTTGACTACCGATGACGTAAGGGTTTTGTAAAGATAATGTTTTTTTTTGGCCTAAGCCAGGCAAGGAGAACATGCTTATGCCAGAATTCTAAAATCTCTTTACCTCTAGACAGTGGTGCTGCCACCTGCGTGCCATCATCTCCACTTGCGGCCTCTTGAAATTCCTGGAGCCTCTTACTTCTACCTTATCAGGTAGCAGCACACAGTGTAGGGTGGCCAGCAGGGACCAGCCCTGCTTGATCTGTGCCTGTTGAGCGGTAAACAACTCTTCACTATCCTCCCTATCTCTAGCAGCCTTGTTCTGGAGGTTCCAACTGCTCACAGTGTTTTGTCTGAAACAGAGACTGCATATGCACATACACCCGACTACAACTCTCTCCAACTTAAGTATGTTAGTAGCCTTGTGTTAGGGGAGACCTCAAACCCAGTCATCTGCGAGCAGGCGCATCGTTTTGCCACCTGCGTCACCACTTCCTTCCTTCCTTCCTTCCTTTCTCCCACGTAGTCTCCGGGAAAAACTTCCCACTACACCACTTCGTCGTTATCTCGTCGTTTACTTTGAGTTAACAGATCCGAAATAGATCAGCTGGCGTTTTCCCCCATTCTCCTCACACTTCATTTGCTTAAAGTCACTCTTTGCTGCTTTCCAAGTTTCACTTTCATACAGGGGAATGGGCTCGAGGACGGCTGAGTACATTTTGGTCTTGTCTCCCTGTTCACTTTTTCCTTCCTCATTACCTTTAGCTACATAGTGAGTAATATGCAATGGTTGTTTCTTGGACCCGTTTCCTTATTTCCCCATGGAGCTTTCCAGTTTGGTGTATCGTAGTGTCATAATGGTCTATCTGCAGGCTTTCCACCTGATCAGGATTTTTTTAAATTTACGTTCACCTTCTTACGATCTCCCTCTCTTTCTCACACTTTTTGGGGCAATGAAACAAAGGAAAAATTATAATTTTATCAAAAAGATATATTGCCCAATCCTAGGCAACAATTATAGGCACACACGTAATACATTTCAAGCGTATCCATAGAAAAGCGTCGGTTGGCTCGCAACCTGCTTTTACTTTCTCGCTCCTACAAAGTTATATTATCGAGCCAAATTTCAATTTTGAGATGTTCACTGCAAAGGGCGTTTCAGAGGTTCCTGATACCAAAAGAGTGGTTTTTAGGTCATGTCCGTCCGAAGTTTGTACGTCCATCCTTATATTGCCGCGGTTGGAGGTCACAACAAATATGGTTAATGTTCTCCCAGTGGCGGCTCACGGATGAAATAGTGGGTGAAGCATTGGTATGGTCCAGCTGTAAAGTGTCTGGAGCTATTTCACAGAACCGTATTTTAATAAGACTCTCTGGCTACTCAACACTTACCGTCTAGTTTTTGTCACAATCTTTCCAGTTTTTGAATGGGTTCGCTACTAGCGAACAAACAGAGTCCCAATCAGGCTCCATTTAAAAAATATGTAGGGTTAATTTCAGACATGACACTATTATTATCAACGCGCGGCCATTAACTGACAAGCAAGTCACGCTGTACTCGGGTATGAGCTTTCCAAATTCGTCATTATTGTCCGGAAAATCAATTCAGAACACTGAGAAACCTGAGTCAGGTACCTGAACCAGAAAACGGATATTAACCCGTAAGTAGCGAGGTGGGGTCTGTGGGACCCCGGTCAAATTTTAATTTCCCGCCAAAGGCAGAAGACAAGGCACACCGAGCTTAGGCTTCAGGTACCTTTGCACCAGTTATCTGCAGACTGATTCCGTGGCACTTCCGTCACCTACCCCGCACGGCACCGGTTCTAGGGAAGGTTATTTGCGCCGTGGGGTCTCATAGACCCCACCTCGCTACTTACGTAACTTTTTTTGTGCGATTGTTCGGAAGCCATTTTTTTTTTCTTTGCTCAGAACTTTTTCTTTTCGATCGTTCTACAACTAATTTTTTCTTTATTTCCTGAGAACTTTTTTTTCGAGTGGTCCACAACGAATTTTTCGTTTTATTTATTCAGAAATGGCAGAAAGAATGATGAATCCAGGGCAGCCCGGGTTCGCCGACTGGGTGAACGAAATGGTGGACCTTGAAAGTGAAGTTAGTACCTAATGATGAGCCTTTGGTCGCGAGTGACCGGTCCGTAACCGATTTAGACAGTTCTGACAGTAAAACTTCTATATATCCGCCACCCCAAAAATTCCGATCCTGATGCTACATCAAACTCCTAAGTACATCCCTAAAATCTTCTACCAACTACTCAATATCAGCATGGTCAACGCGTATATTATCTGGTCATTACATCCTGGATGCCCCAGTCAAAATAGGCTAGAGTGGACAAAGCAACTTGCTAAGCAACTGGTTGACGGCCAGATGAGACGTCGTCTACCGAACTTGCACGTGCCGCGCCTTACCATTACCATTACCATTGCTCAAATCCTGGGTGAACCCCCCCCCCCCCCCCCGACAAAGCTTGATACCAAGACAAGATGTGAGATGTGTCCTAGGACGGCAGACAGGAAGAACAGGATCATTTGCCACATATGCAGTGTCCCATTGTGTAATAGCTGCAACGTACCTATGTGCGCAGATTGTCTCTAATGAGGTTGTAAAAATAAGGCCCCTGTGGGAATTTTTTGTACTCTTTTGGGGTTTTTTAATAGATTGGTTCTTCGATTAAGCAGATTTAGCCCTACTAGTCCGCTAAAGCTGGTTACATTTTACCAAATCGCTTTGAGACTGAACACTACGAAAAAATTGACTTTCTCACCTCTGTGTATAGAAATTTGTTTTTTATGCAATTAAACTTTTTTATAGAACTTTGAATGCTGTTCTTCCATCAAGTACTAACTAAAGGATAGGAGAATAGCAACAAAGACAATATTAAAGCAAGGATAAAGTCACCGACGGAAAAAAACTTCGGGGTCCCCTGGACCCCACCTCGCTACTTCCGTGACTAAATCCGGACCTCGCTACTTACGGGTTAATGAAATCCTGCGTTCTGGAAGTTTCAGAACATTCTGGATCTGAAGTCAGATTTTTCAATTTCGAAAAATAAAAAAAACTGCAATAGGTACCTATCGAACCTGAAAATTTTGACAAATCGTTTAAAAAACCATACGATGGATTCTCCTTAATGTACTGATTATTCAGAAGAAATCGCAATGTCATGAGTTGTTCTCATTTTAAGGAGTCAGCACTGATATCATCGAACGTTGGAGATGAAAATGTCATGACCCAAGGGACGCAGAGACATGGGAATTTCATGTGAACAATCACAATTCAGGAGATTCCATGGTATGATTTTTGAAACGGTTGGATAAATTTTTTTTAAATCGTTATCTTTCAAATTGAAACAGCGCTCCCGACACTACGGGAAAACCTAAAATTGTGTTTTTGATGAGTCGGGCAAGCGGACAGCACAGTTTCCAATCTATAACATTGGAAATCGGTACATGTGTTAAATAAAGGGTTCGACACTGGTCGCACTTGACTTTCTCGCAATTTTTATCGAAAATTTGATTTTTTTTTTTTACGTGAATTATTGTCAGAATTTTAACTTTTTCTAAAAAGTATTTTGCCTCACACTGGACGATACTTTTAGGCACCTGCATACCGAATTTCAAACATATCCGTCAAACAGTGAAGTGTCGTTCGACGCGCAAAGTATATGTTTTCTATTTTGCATGTCACCGTCTTAATTTTTAAGTAAATGAAAATCAATTGAAAATCCCCTTGAAGCATCTATCTGAGACCACTTTCACCAATTTTGAAGAAAATTCGGCGATTAGTGTTGTTGCAAATGTGACCTAACCAATCAAAAACGTGATTTCCATTTTTGGAAATTTTTTCCTACGATAATGCCAATATTGGCCCAAATTTTTGGCCCATCTCAAAAAGAATAAAAATGATCCTGGAACATCTATCTGGGAACACGACTGCAAAATTTGAAGGTTCTAACTTTATTACCGTACCGTGAAATGCGTCTTGAGTAGACAAAAACGAGATTATAGCTTTTTTTCCTATTTTTGACTTTATTTTGCCTATATTGGCCGCAATTTTGAATTGATTGAATATTTCTTCGACAAACCTTTAAGTAATGTTATAAAGCACAAGTTTATGGATTTTTGTGAAATTCCGGCTAATACTGTTCATGGGGCCAAGATTTTCACGTATGGGCCAATTTTGGCCCAAATTTTTGGCGCATCTCCAAAACAATAAAAACGATCCTGGAGCACATATCTGGGAACACGACTGCAAAATTTGAATGTTCTAACTTTATTACCGTACCGTGAAATGCGTCTTGAGTAGACAAAAACACGATTTTGAATTTTTTTTGACACTTCTTTGACAATTTTTGAGTAATCAAAATTATATTTTTTTTGACACTTCTTTGACAATTTTTGAGTAACCAAAATTATATTAAAAACATATCTCGGAACTGATTTTAGGCATCTATATTCCAAATTTGAGCCAAATCGGTTGACTGGTGTGACCTGTAGCCGCGCTACAGACAAACGTACGTACGTACGTACGTCGGACGGACATGACCTAAAAACCATTTTTTTGGTATCTAGGACCTCTGAAACGCCTTTTGCAATGAAAATCTCAAAATCGAAATTTCGCACGATAACATAACTTTCTCAGCCCATGTATTACATACGGGCGAGAAAGTAAAAATAGATGCTTCTAGGTCACTTGCATCAAAAATTGAATTAGTTCAAAACTACGGCCGTTGTGGACCAAAGTTCGATCCTTTCAGCGCCGTCCACAACCGCTCGCCGATTGTCTTGAAATTTGGTACATTTGTGTAAAACGACGATACTGCAACGGAATTTGATTATTATGAAAATTATATCCACATGAGAAACCACGTTTTTGAATAGTCGGAACGCATTTGGTACAAGTCATGACAGTCATGAGATTGGGTAAGAGTTACCTATAGATGCTTTTCGGTAATTTTAAACCGATTTTGGATTGTTTAAAAATTAAAACATAAATTATAAAAAAATTAAAAAAAAAGGAAAATTTGGTACGGGGTGAGAAAGTTAATTTCAACTGTTGCCAGAATCTTTATTTTAAATTTTTGAAAATTTAAAATCTGTAGGAAACTATTGTGAAGCATCATATTCATAGCATCATAAGCATATTCACCAATTTTCAAGATTTTTTTTTTTTTTTTTTTTTTTTTAATAGGTTTTAAAGCGCAATTAACTACAGGGTTTTACACGCTGAATAGGGTTAACGAGGAATAGGTCTATGACAAGGCACAAGGCATATTTTGAGAGGCGTCAGGTGGGAGGACGTCCCTTGGAGAAGGCCTCGACGAGCCTGGTCAAGTGGTCGAGTTGGATCTGGTTCGCAGCGATGCTGGACTGGAGGGAGGATTGGGCATTGCGTGGAGCGTGGCTGGAACAGTGAACGAGTGGCGGTGGGGGGATGGCCTGGAACAGGGGCGGTGGCTTGATTTCACAAATGTCGTCATCACTTGCGTCATCCTCCGCGATGTCACCATCAGTGGGCGCAGAAGACGTAGAGTAGATGACAGGGGCGGCTGAGGAGGCAGGGGTGAGGCAGGGTGGAGGCTGCGTCTCCTGTGTTGCGTCTGGCGTCAGCGGGCTTGGTGGGGTGACGGCGGCCCTTGGTCGCTTGATTCCGGTTGTAGGCGATGGTTTACGGGGCTTATGTTGGGTGAGGGCGGGTAAGACGGTTGTTACTAAGGTGGTGAGTAAGCCGACCAGGGAATCCATTTTCTCTGCCATTTGCTTGAGAGCTGTGTTGGTGACGGCACAGTGAGAACATTGCCCAGCTTGGGGGTGGGGGGCATCAGGCTTTTGCGAGACAATGGAAGCATAGGTGCGTGGTTGCTGGCTAAGAGGGGAAGATCGGATAATTTTCGGAGCATCCGGGACGGAGATGTTCTGACGTTTAGCCAGATTAGCGGCGGACGCTTCGTGCTGGTATCGTAGGCAATCCGGAGACCTCACATCATTGGCGCGTCCACAAGCCGCGCATTTAAGAAGTGCTGAACACTGGGCGAGGTCGTGAGAGCCATCGTGGGTACAGGCGCACCGAGGGCAGACATGAGGTCGTTTGCAACGGGATTGGCCATGGCCATATTTCTGACAGCGGTAGCAGCGTAATATAGAGCCTCTGTAGGGGACCACACTTAGTCGTACATATTCATAGTAGACGTACGTAGGCAATTTCTCACAAGAGAAAGTCAGGACAAAGGCAGGCCGCTCACAACTGTCGGAAGAAAGCAAGTATACCTCCGTGACATGGCTGTTTTTCAGCTCCTCTTTGAGTTCGTTAGTCGTGGCGTTTGCTAGGTCTGCAGCTCGTATTACCCCTCGAGCTGCGTTGAGCTGGGGATGGAGAGCTGCAACTACAGGTACATCCTTGATGGTAGAGATGGCGAGAAGAGCGTCTGCTTGGGTTTGGTTAGTTGCGCCAACAAGCAGCTTGGCGCGGCCCTGGATGGACCTTACGTAGGTCAGGTCACCGGGAACACAGCTTCGTAACGTGCGACCAATTTGGACGGGTGTTAAGTAGGTGAGCGAGTGCTCTGGGTCAGCATGCCGAATTAAAACATAAATTAGTCGTGGTGAGGACGGGGTCCCCATGGTAGGACACGAATGATTTTTTCTTTTCACGAATGAATTTTCAAGATTACCGGTCAATTAATGTAGGTAGTCCCAAATCCAATAAAGGGTCCGACAATGGTCGCACTTGACTTTCTCGCAATTTTTACGCCAGCGGTATCGAAAATTTTGATTTTTTTTTACGTAATTTATTTTTTTTGGACCAAAATTTTAACTTTTTCTAAAAAAAATTTTGCCATACACTGGACAATAATTTTAGGCACCTACTCACCGGATTTCAAACATATCCGTCAAATGGTGAAGCGTCGTTTGACGCGCAAAGTACGTGTTTTCTATTTTCCATGTCACGGCCTTAATTTTTAAGTAATTGAAAATCTGTTGAAAATGACCTTGAAGCATCTATCTGAGACCATTTTCACCAATTTTCAAGGAAATCTGTCGATTAGGGTTGTTGCAAATCCGTCTGAACCAATCAAAAACGTGATTTCCATTTTTGGAAAATTTTCCTACGATAATGCCAATATTGGCCATAATTATTATGTTGGATAAATTTCGTTCGGTAAAACATCAAACTAGGTTAAAGTACACCTCCCTACCAATTTTTACTGAAATCGATCGAATAGTGCTACCGGAGAAATGACCAACGCGTTTGGGGCCAAAACTGGGCCAAGTTATTGGCCCACCTCCAAATGATTGTAAATGACCTTAAAGCATCTATTCAAAAACACTTTCGCAAATTTTCAAGGTTCCAACTTGATATACGTAGCTTCCAGCCCTTCTTAACTGTCAAAAAACACGATTTTTTGCCTTTTTTTGACCATAGCAGGCGCAATTTTTGAGTTATCAAAATTTATCAAAAAACGGGTCCAGATATTTACATTAGGTACCTACATACCGAATTTGAGCAAAATCGGACGAACGGTGTGACGTCCAGTTGCGCGACAGAGTGACGTACGTACGTACGTACGTACGTCGGACGGACATTTTTTAAAAACCACTTTTTTGGACTCGGGGGACCTCTAGGATCATGGGAAACCCAAAATCTCAAAATCGAAATTTTGCACGAAGACATAACTTTCTCAGCCCATGTATTTCATACGGGCGAGAAAGTAATAATTAAATTTTTGTCTTTTGAAAAGTTTTTCAAGAAATCTTCAGAAGCTATGTTACGTTTGGGTCAAAAGTAGCGCACGTTTTGCGCCCATCCCAAAAATAAGCAAAATGATACGAAAAATATGCTAGATTTAAAGGTTCTAACCTAATAATAATAATGTACCTACCCTAAGCATTTAGAATTATTGAGAATCACAAATTATATTTTTTTTTGCCATTTTTTTTGACAACGTTGGCGTAATTTTTTAGTGATCAAATTCTACTGACCGATATAACTCACACCTATATTCCAAATTTGAGCCAAATAGATTGATCAATGTGATCTCAAGCCACGCTACACATAATATACATGACATACATGACGGCCATGATTTCAGTGCTACTTTTTCGGTATAAGGGACATTGGAAACGCTTTTTTGCAATGAAAATTTCAAAATCAATTTTTTTACGACGGGTTTACCTGTGAAGTTTCCTGGTTTTTTCTTGTTCCGGAATGAAGGTAGCGTTATTCATGGACATCAGGGTGTTGGCCATCGAGATGATGGCAAGGAGGTGGTTACTGGTAAGCGTGGTGCTAAGCTCCCAGTGCGTCCGCGCAGAGAACAGACGAGTCCTCTTCTCCAGCTCCACCAACTCAGGCGGGAGCTGCCCAGCCTGCCCCTGCCTTCACATACAAACAGCAAATAAACAACTGATGAGACAACTCATGATGAGCTCAACTCCAACCCCAACATCTCAGGCGGGACCTCGTGCTTTCACACAATCATCGCAATTTATCCGTCATCGGAATCGAAAATATTGATTTTAGTTTTTTGATGGGGCTTTTCTTTGGGCCATATTCTCATCTTTTTCTAAAGGATATTTTCCATTACACTGGACAATAACGTCCAGAATTTCTTAAACATTTTTCAAACGGTGAAGTGTCGCTCAAAGCGCAAAGTACGTGTTTTCTAACTTGCGTGTAACGGCCTTAATTTTCAAGTTATTCAATATCTACTGAAAAATACATTGAAACATCTACTTGAGACCAATTACACCAATTTTTAAGGAAATCCGTCTGAACCAATAAAATAAAGGGTCCGACAATGGTCGCACTTGACTTTCTCGCAATTTTTACGCCAACGGTATCGAAAATTTTGATTTTTTTTTTTACGTAATTTATTTTTTTTTGACCAAAATTTTAACTTTTTCTAAAAAATATTTTGCCATACACTGGACAATAATTTTAGGCACCTACTCACCGGATTTCAAACATATCCGTCAAATGGTGAAGTGTTGTTTGACGCGCAAAGTACGTGTTTTCTATTTTCCATGTCACGGCCTTAATTTTCAAGTAATTGAAAATCTATTGAAAATGACCCTGAAGCATCTATCTGAGACCATTTTCACGAATTTTCAAGGAAATCTATCGATTAGTGTTGTAGCAAATCCGTCTTAACCAATCAAAAACGTGATTTAAATTTATGGAAAATTTTCCTACGATAATGCCAATCTTGGCCATAATTATAATGTTGGATAAATTCGTTCGGTAAAACATCAAACTAGGTTAAAGTACACCTCCCTACCAATTTTTATTGAAATCGATCGAATAGTGCTACCGGAGTGACGACCAACGCGTTTGGGCCAAAGTAAAAGACCTAAAAGCATCTATTCAAAAACACTTTCGCAAATTTTCTAGATTCCAACTTGATATTCGTAGCTTGCAGCCCTTCTTATCTGTCAAAAAACACGATTTTTTGCCTTTTTTTGACCATAGCAGGCGCAATTTTTGAGTTATCAAAATTTATCAAAAAACATGTCCAGATATTTACATTAGGTACCTACATACCGAATTTGAGGAAAATCGGACGAACGGTGTGACGTCCAGTTGCGCGACAGAGTGACGTACGTACGTACGTACGTCGGACGGACATTTTTTAAAAACCACTTTTTTTGGACTCGGGGGACCTCCAGGATCATGGGAAACCCAAAATCTCAAAATCGAAATTTCGCACGAAGACATAACTTTCTCAGCCCATGTATTACATACGGTAGAGAAAGTAAAAAGTGATTTCCATTTTTGGAGAATTTTCAGATAATAATGCCAATATTGGCCATAATTATTACGTTGTATAAATTTCGTTCAGAACAACTTCAAACTATTATAAGTTAAGTGCCACCTCCCTACCTAATTTTATCGAAATCGATGGACCTCCAACTATGCGGAGCCTGCCACGTTTTGGCCAGAAGTGGGCCAAGTTTTTGGTTCACCTCCAAATGGTTGCAAATGACCAAAAAAAGAGCTACTTGAGATAATTTTTGCATATTTTCAAAGTTGCAGCTTTGTGGCTTGTGGCTTTACCTTCTGACACTCTCTGTGGTAGCTGTGCGGCTTTAGGCTTTCACCTATTCCGTCTCAGTCGCTGCAATGTGCTTTTCACATCTCTGGGCTTTACCTTTTCTCACTGTCCGTGGTGGCAGTGTTGCTGGCAGCTTTGGCTGAGGTCGCGCTCTTCACAGGCTGAGGTAAATTGGCAAGGTCATCTCTGTTGAGAAGCTGGAACGTCGGGAGTAGGAGACTCATGTATCCTGTAGATAGAAACATACATACATACATACAGCCTCCCGTTAATACCTCCACTCCCCACTACTTATTGCTTCTGCATTGTATTTTATTTTGGGTTGATATCACTGGGCCACACTAACGATTGGATAATTCTCATCCCATTAGCTAAAAGGCCATATATGTTTATTAATTTAACTAAACATTAAACTGCCAGTTTGAATTATTTATACAGTCCAGTTTTAAACATATGTTTAACTTATTGAAAGTATTACCGCAAGGTTTACAGAACGGTTAGCATCTTCCTGTAAAGTAAATAAATGCGTCACTTGTTTATCAATTTAACTTATTTAACTGGTCTAGTGAAGTGTTAATATAATGTTAATTTTAGGATCTTAGAGTTCAATTGGGGCCCGATTACACCTTACAATGATCCTATTTTTATATGATCCTATTTTTTTAATATCATAAAATTTTAGAAAAACTGTAATACACTTCACAATAAAAATATGATCATGTTTAGCAAGTTGGCATAACTTGACATGGTAAAAAAATAAAATTCCGAAGATTTTTAGGGTCCTTTTTTGAACCGTTTTAGGTTAAATAATTTCTGCTATATTCTTTCAATTCATCGTTATATAGAAATTCGTACTCCTCCACATTTTCTATTAATATACGGGTCATTTCCATTGACCAGGGGCCCACGGGGTCTGTTCCTGACGAAGGGGAGGAAAAGGTTTGAGCCTGTGGAGCGATGGGGAGGCTCTGGTAGTTTCAGGAAACCTGAGTCTTACTGTCCGCCGTTGGGGCTTTTGGGGGCTACAAATTTTTTAAATCGTGAAATTTTCGGAAAAATCTGTCGAACGGGAGGACGAAAAATTTCACCTTCAGAAGATAGGGGGCATGCCCCAGTATATAAAACTGTGCAACGTGTCATCAATCTCCAGAGCCGAAATGAGACCTGGCATGGCTTTTCAGAGGCACAGTGCAGCCTGCCATCGCTCTGTAGAGCCGAACTAAGACCTGGCATGGCTTTCCAGAGCCACAGTATAACCTGACAGGGCTCTCCAGAGCCAAGATGAGACCAGACATACCTCGCCGGCGACCTGCTATACATTTCCGAGGCCATAGGGGGACCTGACAGTGCTCTCAGGAGCCGAAATAAGATCTGTCACTGCTTTCCAGTGCCTGGGTGAAACCTTTCAGTGCTTTCCTAAGCTAGAGTCAGACTTAATGCTCTTAAGAGCATTAGTTAAGAGCATTAGTGAACCTGTTATTGCTCCTTAAGGGCCAGTTTAGGCTATGTTTCTGCCCTGGAGAGTAGTATAAGGTCACACACCCTGCCAAAGGAGAAGCGGTAGACTGGTAGGGGAGTACAGGATTGTAATTTTCGGTCAAGTTAGCGTTCTGGACGCTTTTATTACGTTTTGTACCACTGATTCATCCCATTTACGGAACAGTAGTAGTGTTTATATAGATGAAAATACCAAAATTTGAAGAAATTCCTTACGGTATGCCCGATAGCCATAGGATTTTTACTAAATTTATATTGACCCATCAAGTGCAGTGCAAAATCATGAAAAATGTAGAATAAGACAATTTTCAGTTGTTTCCGACTCATTCCCTCCAATAATAACGGAGATATTGCGATATGGAATTTCAACCCCCACCCTTGACAGAAAGTGATTTCACGAACAACTTTTTTAGACAAAAGTTATAGACAATAATAACTCAATTTTAAAACAAAAAGAAATAAATTGATATCTTACCAACTGAGGGAGTTACGGCGTTTTGAAATTACAACCCTCCACCCCCTGCGATAAAGGTTACTTCGGACGAAAAACTTTACAAGACAAAAGTTGTAGATAATATTAAGACAAATTCATAGCAACAAGAAAAAACTCAATATCATACTTACTAAGCAAGTTCTGGGGTAACTTTTCGCCCATTTCAAAATTTGAGGGGTGGTTTAAGGCCCAGAAGCCCCCCAATTTGGTGTCTTACTATAAGATTTGGAGTTTAACGGTGAATTTTTACTCTGATTGGTGTTTGTACCTTTTGGGCTGATTTTCGGCACAATTTGAGATACTTGCCAAATTTTGGATTGCGTCTTAAGGGTAGAAAGCCCCAACCGAAGTGCCTTATTTCTTGATTTTCATATACTAGGGTATGCCCCCTATCGTTCACAGGTGAAATTTATCGTCCCCTCGTTCGTCCTGGCGAATTTTTCGAAATTTTCAACCCCGTCTTAAGGGATGAAAGCCCCAACCAAAGTGTCTTATTTTTTGATTTTTCTATACTAGGGCGCGGCCCCTATCGTTTGCAGGTGAAATTTTTTATCCACTCGTTCGACAGATTTTTCCGGTCTCCACCGATTTTGGATTGCGTCTTAAGGGTAGAAAGCCCCAACCGAAGTGTCTTATTTCCTGGTTTTTATATACTGGGGCATGCCCCCTATCTTCTGAAGGTGAAATTTTTCGTCCTCCCGTTCGACAGATTTTTCCGAAAATTTCACGATTTAAAAAATTTGTAGCCCCCAAAAGCCCCAACGGCGGACAGTAAGACTCAGGTTTCCTGAAACTACCAGAGCCTCCCCATCGCTCCACAGGCTCAAACCTTTTCCTCCCCTTCGTCAGGAACAGACCCCGTGGGCCCCTGGTCTAAGAGGAAGGTAGTCGCAGCAGTTATGATACAATTTGTACCGGCCGATACAAATTGTATCATAATTGATTCAATTCACTTTACACCTTACAATTTTTTTTGATCATATTTTTTTATGATCATATTAGGAGTGGAAATTGTAAGGTGTAATCGGGGGCTTACACATACTCACACTTTTCTCGAAACCAATTTTCATCTTCCATTGCCATTGGGTATCATGTCAACTGCAGGCATACCTATAAGAACAATTTATATTTTGCGGGGTTGGCAAGTGTTTGGCTCACCTCCACGGGAAAGTACACCAAAGGAGACGGGTATTTTGGGTCTGAGGAGGCCCAGCTTGCCCTCACACACCTTGTCCAGATCATTGTCAATACCCCAGGCATGAAGCAGTGAGAGGAGGACCTGCGCGATCTCCATAGTCATGTTCATACTCATCTCCATCCCCAGTCGGGCGCGCTTCCCTGCCTCCATCCCGTTGACACCATCTACATCAACATACTATCATATCACATCGTATCGTGAGACCATATTCCAACATATTTATCGCTACCTTTCAATTTCAGGTAGATTTCGAAGAAAAATCTACCTATCGTAGTCGTACGAGTAGTCTTACTCTTGAAAAATTTCTTCACAGTTCTTCTTTTTATGACCCCTGGATCCCAAAACCACCATCAACTCAAAAGTTTATATATACCTATATATCTTTCACTTTCTTGAGAACACGCTAGCTGCTGTATTTTTGGAAAAAAATTGGTTTTGACTAATTAATAAAATATAAGGGGCTAAAATCTCGGTCGAGACCGTTAAAGGGGGAAATCAGACGATGGGGGGCGAAATGTGGGGACTTTTAAGAAAACTGGTTTTTTGGCCATAACTCCCTTAATATTGCAACTAATGAAAGTAGGTTTCTTCTGTGGGTCGTCTGTCTGTCGCGCAACTGGATGTCACACAGTTTATCCGATTCTGCTCAAATTCGATATGTAGGCACCTATTGTAAATATTAGCAAGTGTTTTGATAAATTTTGATAACTCAAAAATTGCGCCTACTATGGTCAGAAAAAAGGGAAAAAATCGTGTTTTTTGACAGTTAGGAAGGACTGGAGGCTATGTATATCAAGTTGGAACCTTAAAAATTTGCAGAAGGGTTTTTGAATAGACACTTTCAAGTAATTTGGAGGTGGGCCAATAACTTGGCCCAGTTTTGGCCAAAACGTGTCAGTCGTCACTCCGGTTGTACTGTTAAATCCACTTTCAATAAAAACGAGCTACAGCGCAGGCTCCGCCTGCTCTTCACCTCGCCACTGAGTGGGGCTAGACACCTCGGCCTTCGGCCTCATGGTTTCTTTTCATTTTCAACGGTGCATGGAGGAGGTCGTGTATCTAGCTGCGGCGCGGCTAGATGCACGACCTTTAGATATTTATAAGACGAAGGGCGGTAGAGCCGGAAAAGTACGGATGAACACTCTCTGTAAGGGCAGAAGTATACAAAACAATTTAGTAAAAAAAAAGTAAATAAAGGGTCCAACAATAACTTTCTCACCTCATAGGTAGGTATCAAATTTTCGTTTTTTGTTGATTTTTTATGAAGCCAACCTCATACCTGTCAATCTATTGCTGTACCTACCTAGTCCCAAATGTGTTCTGACCATTCACACTTTTTTGAGAAAAAAGGCCGTAATTTTCAAAATAACGTAATTCTGTTTGACAAATGTTGGAGTTGTACTTTAACCTAGTTTGAAGCTTTACGAATGGCATTATCGCAGAAAATATTCCAAAAATGGAAATCACGTTTTTGATTGGTTAGGTCAGATTTCCCACAACACTAATCGACGGATTTCCGTGAAAATCGATGATAGATGCTTCAAGGCCATTTCCCATAGATTTTGAATTACTTTGAAATTATTAAGATCGTGACATCGTGACATGCAAAGTAGAAAACATGTACTTTGCGCATCTAACGACACTTCACTTTTTAACGGATATGTTTGAAATTCGGTATGCAGGTGCCTACAATTATCATCCAGTGTGTGGGCAAAATATTTTTCAGAAGAAGTTCTGGATACAGGGTGTTGCAGACCACCCGTGCAGCTACTTTTTCAGTGAAACCGGACAAGATAGAGGGATTAAATAAAAATTTTGCAACCTACGTTGAGGGCGATCTATTTCTGGAAATTTTTCAGGTTCTATAGGTATTGAACTTTCTTTTTTCGAAATTGAAAAATCTGACTTCAGATCCTACGATTGAATGTTCTGAAACTTCCAAAACGCAGGATTTTAATCTCCGACTCTTGGTTCAGGTACCTGATTCAGGTATCTAAGTGTTCTGAACTGATTTTCTGGAAAGCTCATACCCAAAAACCTTACTAGAAGTGTCAACCACAATCTTCTCCCATCAGCGGTTCCCGAGATAATCGTAATGGTAGAGTGCGAGGTTGACCTGTTTCCGCACCTGCATCTCAGTAACGGTTCACTTCCGGACACCCATTGATGCGTCAAGTATCATCTAAATGAACCGCCCTATCCACCCAAAAAATATGTACCATTCTTCCTGAATTACCTTGTATATAAAAACTTTTGAGCTGACGGTGGTTTTGAAATTCAGAATTCATGAAACGAAGAACTGTGAAGAAATTTTTCAAAAGTGAGACTACTGGTACGACTACAATAGCTAGGTTTTTCTTCGAAATCTACATAAAAAGTTTGCACAATTTTACTCGAAACGTTCAGCCAGATCTATGCAAAAAGAATAACTAGCTACACAAGTAAAAGTAGATTGTTAATTTTGAGTGAAAGGCAAATACTCGTCTTGTGTTGAGGTAAAGTCAACACAGTGAAAAGTCTTACCTCTGCCATCTAAGCTTGTAGGGCGGGAGCTGCCATCAGTTTTTGTTTGGAGCTTTGTTTGGAAGGTATCAGCGCCCTGCTTCATTTTCTCCAGAACACCTGGCAACATCAATTACTAAACGTTTCCATTATGTTCCACGACAATGTTTGTACTTTGTACTTGGTATATAGGTGTATATAGGTGTAGGTTCTAACGAGCTTACCATGTTTGTCCTTTTCCTTTAAAATCCGCTCAACGTTTTCAGCTTTGTCCTTAACTTTTCCCAAGAAGTCTGAGCGCGGACGCAGAATGCAGCAATAAAATGTATTACAAGCATTAGAGCATTAGCAGAATGAAAATATTTTTGTAAACTCCTTTGTGCCCGACCGTCACGTTTTTCCTCGGCCAGTGGCCAGTGCATGGCCCCGCGCGGGCCCATCCACCGGGACTGGATACTGGATGGGTCCAGGGCCAGACAAGATTCATCGTGACAAGTCGAGAACAGATTATGGACCAAATATACCTTCAGTGACTCTGGCTAAATTCGGAATCCGTGCGCTCGTCAAGCAGGCCGTCCATCTAGCCGTGCGCGCCACGCTACGTTTTTAATTTCCCATATAAACGAAGTAGGTATTACGATTGTGCAGAAAATCGATTTTGTCTGCAAAGCACAGATGTCACGGGCCCCAAAAAAGCGTTTTTTACGCGTTGTACGTGAGTGTGTGAACGTACGGAGAACTAAAGGCCAAACGGTTCGGCCGATTTTGCTCAGAACTGGTATGTGGTATGTGGTTGTAAACTCACCGCGCGCAGACTGCATTTGAGTCTGGACTCTGGACATCATTAGTTAAATATGGACGTCCCACCCCCCAAATAAATAAGTCAACAAACTGTAAATTCGTATTTTGCATTGATTTCAAAAGTGCAAGTAAGTTCAGAGCGATCACCGTCGGAACGTTTATTTTTAGTTTCCCAATATTAAGCTTACCTACGATGATTTAAGAGGGAACTCGTAACTTTGTGGTATTTTCTGCAATCCATGTTTGGTTAAACGTTAGTGGACCCAGCACCGCCTCAACCAGAGTTAGTAATAGGAACCACCACCGAAAAACTGTCAAAAATAACTTAGTCAAAACCCACGAAAAAGTAATAATAAATCCTAAGCGCTTTTGACCTAGACGGTCATCATCAGATTGGTACAAGAAAGGAAAGAGACAAGAGACAGATAAACCTACTTGGCTGTTTGGTGCTTACTTCGGGCCTGCTAACACTGGTAGTTCCTATCACTAACTCTGGTTGAGGCGGTGCTTGGTCCACTAACGTTTAACTAAACATGGCTTACCTACGATCTTCTTGTGGGCGTCAGGGCTCGCCGACTGAGTGAGCGCCGCCACCTTCTGGTACTCTGACTGGTTGATGAGGCCATGCGCCTCCAGCGTACCGGGCGACATCGCGCTGTATTCTTCGCTTAGAAGTTGCACTAAAACAGTCAACACACTCACACCAGCTTTTATGCCAGAAGCCAGGTCCCATCCGGATGGATACATTTAGGACGTCTAATTCAGTAGAATCGTTCAGCAAAAAACTAACGAAGAGTGCCGTTGCCGTTGAACCGATTTTCAAAAATCTTCTCTAGAACTGCTTTTACTTTCACTTCACTTGCTGCGAGACCCTTAAAATTTCTTGCATACACATGGAATTTTCTGCTGTTTCACGTGGTTTTTACTTTCTCGCTAGCGCTAGCCATATATAACGAAAAAGTATTGTTTTCGTGCAAAATTTCGAAATTGAGATTTTGGGTTTCCCATGATCCTGGGGGTCCCCTGAGTCCAAAAAAGTGGTTTCTGGAAAAAGTCTGTCATGCCGTCCGTCCATCCGTCCGTCAGTCAGTCAGTCAGTCAGTCAGTCAGTCAGTCAGACAGTCAGCAGTAGTAGTAGTAGTATTGTTCTTAAATTTACACAGTTAATTTTACAAATATTTTGCTCCCCTTGAGGTCTAGGGCCTTGTATTGGGATGCTTCTTGATTAAATTTTTACTTTCTCGCCCGTATGTAATACATGGGCTGAGAAAGTTATGTCTTCGTGCAAAATTTTGATTTTGAGATTTTGGGTTTCCCATGATCCTGGAGGTCCCCCGAGTCCAAAAAAGTGGTTTTTAAAAAATGTCCGTCCGACGTCCGTCAGTCTGTCGCGCAACTGGACGTCACACCGTTCGGCCGATTTTGCTCAAATTCGGTATGTAGGTACCTAATGTAAATATCTGGACACATTTTTTGATAAATTTTGATAACTCAAAAATTGCGCCTGCTATGGTCAAAAAAAGGCAAAAAATCGTGTTTTTTGACAGTTAAGAAGGGCTGGAACATACGTATATCAAGTTGGAACCTTGAAAATTTGCGAAAGTGTTTTTGAATAGATGCTTTTAGTTCGTTTACAATCATTTGGAGGTGGGCCAATAACTTGGCCCAGGTTTGGCCCAAACGCGTTGGTCGTCACTCCGGTAGCACTATTCGATCGATTTCAATAAAAATTGGTAGTGAGGTGAACTTTAACCTACTTTGATGTTTTACCGAACGAAATTTATCCAACATAATAATTATGGCCAATATTGGCATTATCGTAGGAAAATTTTCCATAAATGGAAATCACGTTTTTGATTGGTTAAGACGGATTTGCAACAACCCTAATCGACAGATTTCCTTGAAAATTGGTGAAAATGGTCCCAGATAGATGCATCAAGGTCATTTTCAATAGATTTTCAATTACTTGAAAATTAAGGCCGTGACATGGAAAATAGAAAACACGTACTTTGCGCGCCGAACCACACTTCACCATTTAACGGATATGTTTGAAATCCGGTGAGTAGGTGCCTAAAATTATTTTCCAGTGTATGGCAAAATATTTTTTAGAAAAAGTTCAAATTTTTGTCCAAAAAAAATAAATTACGTCAAAAAATAAAGGATCCGACAATGGTCGCACTAGACTTTCTCGCAATTTTTACGCCAGCGGTATCGAAAATTTTGATTTTTACTTTCTCGCCCGTATGTAATACATGGGCTGAGGAAGTTATGTCTTCGTGCAAAATTTCGATTTTGAGATTTTGGGTTTCCCATGATCCTGGAGGTCCCCCGAGTCGAAAAAACTGGTTTTTAAAAAATGTCCGTCCGACGTACGTACGTACACGTACGTACGTACGTACGTCAGTCTGTCACGCAACTGGACGTCACACCGTTCGTCCGATTTTGCTCAAATTCGGTATGTAGGTACCTAATGTAAATATCTGGACATGTTTTTTGATAAATTTTGATAACCCAAAAATTGCGCCTGCTATGGTCAAAAAGAGGCAAAAAATCGTGTTTTTTGACAGTTAAGAAGGGCTGGAAGCTACGTATATCAAGTTGGACCCTTGACAATTTGCGAAAGTGTTTTTGAATAGATGCTTTTAGGTCTTGTACAATCATTTGGAGGTGGGCCAATAACTTGGCCCAGTTTTGGCCCAAACGCGTTGGTCGTCACTCCAGTAGCACTATTCGATCGATTTCAATGAAAATTGGTAGGGAGGTGAACTTTAACCTAGTTTGATGTTTTACCGAACGAATTTTATCCAACATAATAATTATGGCCAATATTGGCATTATCGTAGGAAAATTTTCCAAAAATGGAAATCACGTTTTTGATTGGTTCAGACGGATTTGCAACAACCCTAATCGACAGATTTCCTTGAAAATTGGTGAAAGTGGTCTCAGATAGATGCTTCAAGGTCCTTTTCAATAGATTTTCGATTACTTGAAAATTAAGGCCGTGACATGGAAAATAGAAAACACGTATTTTGCGCGTCGAACGACACTTCACCATTTGACGGATATGTTTGAAATCCGGTGAGTAGGTGCCTAAAATTATTGTCCAGTGTATGGCAAAATATTTTTAAGAAAAAATTGAAATTTTGGTCCAAAAAAAATAAATTACGTAAAAAAAAATCAAAATTTTCGATACCGATGGCGTAAAAATTGCGAGAAAGTCTAGTGCGACCATTGTCGGACCCTTTATTTAGTTCCACGAAGAGCTTCAATTTCAGGGCGAGAAAGTAAAAATATGAAAATTTGGCAAGAGATGAAGAAGTCAGGCGACCGTCGTGGGCCGTAGACATTGTAGAATAAAGGGTCCGACAATGGTCGCACTTGACTTTCTCGCAATTTTTACGCCAGCGGTATCGAAAATTTTGATTTTTTTTTTACGTAATTTTTTTTTTTTTTTGGGACCAAAATTTTAACTTTTTCTAAAAAGTATTTTGCCATACACTGGACAATAATTTTAGGCACCTACTCACCGGATTTCAAACATATCCGTCAAATGGTGAAGTGTCGTTCCACACGCAAAGTACGTGTTTTCTATTCAATTTTCAAGTAATTGAAAATCTATTGAAAATGACCTTGAAGCATTTATCTGAGACCATTTTCACCAATTTTCAAGGAAATCTGTCGATTAGGGTTGTTGCAACTCCGTCTTAACCAATCAATAACGTGATTTCCATTTTTGGAAAATTTTCCTACGATAATGCCAATATTTGCAATAATTACTATGTTGGATAAATTTCATTCGGTAAGACATTACACTAGGTTAAAGTACACCTCTCTACCAATTTTTATTGAAATCGATCGAATAGTGCTACCAACGCGTTTGGGCCAAAACTGGGCCAAGTTATTGGCCCACCTCCAAAAGATTGTAAAAGATCTATAAGCATCTATTCAAAAACACTTTCGCAAATTGTCAAGGGTCCAACTTGATATACGTAGCTTCCAGCCCTTCTTAACTGTCAAAAAACACGATTTTTTGCCTGTTTTTGACCATAGCAGGCGCAATTTTTGAGTTATCAAAATTTATCAAAAAACATGTCCAGATATGTACATTAGGTACCCACATACTGTGACGTCCAGTTGCGCGACAGACTGACGTACGTCGGACGGACATTTTTTAAAAACTACTTTTTTGGACTCGGGGGACCTCCAGGATCATGGGAAACCCAAAATCTCAAAATCGAAATTTTGCACGAAGACATAACTTTCTCAGCCCATGTATTACATACGGGCGAGAAGGTAAAAAGAGTTGATTTGTAATTGATTTTGATGAGATAAACCGAGAAGTGTGTAACTTATACTTCAGGGCAGAATGGTGCGGTGCAGCCTGTGGAGTGTTTTCCATTGTTACAAGTTGCAACATACAGATAATCGACGGTACAGTTCGCACTCTAGTAAAAACAATGCATTACATACCAATAAGGGCTTCTATGTCGAAGAAAAGAATGTGACTCTCAGGATCTTTGGCATTAGTGCGGAGGCCTTGGATAAGGAGCGGGAATGCGCGAGACTTATGCTGATCACTCCCGTCAGCATTATGGTGGTGGTGGAGCTGTTGCAGTTGAAGAAGGCCTCTCTAAATAGAAAAAGTGCTAACTTCTCATTTTTATTTTTATTTCCTGGCGAGCAATATTAGCAATATAAGGCCAGAAAGACTTGCAAAGAAAAAAGTTTTTTTTTTTTTTTTTTTTTTTTTTTTTCAAACCATTAACCAGTCAACGAACTTATGTATTCTAGGTCTAGATTTTAAGACATTCTATTTTATTAAATCGTCAAAACCAATTTTTACGGCTCTTAGAGTGATCACAAGAAGATTACGTTGAAATCCATGTAAATTCTAATGCAATGTCAAAACCGAACCTGGAGTGTAACCGTTAACCGAGTACAGTAGGTCGCAGCCTAAGGGTGCGTCCCACCATACTCGGTTAACGGTTATAAAAAAAAATAACAGGACGCTATACCTGACGATGCATTTTTTGCCGCCCATAAGATTAACATTGCGAGCGGCGATTCATTTTCAAGGTTTACCCTTGGTTGGAACGACACAAAATTTTGCCTGTACCTAGCCCTAAGATTGTTCTAGGTCGTGTTTGAAGCAGATTTCCCAATTTCTCACTGGTTTCTTTTATTGCAACTGTTTTGCAAATGCTAACATCGCATACCTCAAGATAAGTGCTGTATCTCGAAAACCAGTAAAAAAATGGGAAATCTGCTTCAAACGCGACCTAGAACATTGTTAGGGCTAGGTACAGGCAAAATTTTGTGTCTTTCCAACCAAGGGTAAACCTTGAAAATGAATCGCCGCTCGCAATGTTAATCTTATGGGCGGCAAAAAATGCATCGTCAGGTATAGCGGACCCTTAATCTCCAGTTCAATTCGGTTTTTACCTGCAATAATTGAAATTTAACTGGAGATTAACCGCTAACCGAGTATGGTGGGACGCAACCTAAGAGTTTTATACACCTATTTTTGCTACAATCGCTTGGCTGAACGGTCGGGAGTAAAATTATATAGTTTTTTTTTTCGATGAGCATTTTGTCGCTGTGATTTCGAAGAAACGGGAAAATCATAAAATTTGGATAAATTCCATTTTAGAGTGCAGTAAAAAATTACTTTATCGCAACCGGATTTGAGTACCTGAGTAGCGTGGCGTATGGCTGACAAATTTCTGTGCCTGAGTCCTCTGAACAAATGCACAGCAGGGTTGGAGAGGCCCATGTCTGTTGCAGTCACGTCATTGGTCAGCTCGTCACATGCAAATAAAACCTCCTCTGCGTTAATCCCGTGGAGAACTCGGTCCAGGTGACCTGCAATATCAACACAAATAAGTTGTAGGCAAATAATACTGTTACAGGATTCAGGAAACAAACAGAATTTCATCCTTTTAAATATTAAGGGAGTTGAGAAATACGATTTTTCGAGAAAATTGGTACCAATCTTAGGCCTACCGTAAAAGGCTGGTCAAGGACACAAAAAGATCTATATAAAAACACATATGTAAAATTTTTAGATTGTAACTGAATATCTGCAGCCTCCACCAGAAAGCTGCCCCTGACGGGAAGTCTATATGATGTAAAAATTAACGTATGAAAAATTTTAGCCGCAAGACTAAAATTATATAAGTGCTATTCACCAGCACAGATCGCACAGGAGAGTCCCACTAGTACCAAGCACCGAATCTGATTAAACTCGGACGAACGGTGTCACCTGCAGGCCCACGACACAAGTCCCGACGCGACGTAAGGATGTACGTAACAAGTTTACAAAGGACACAAAAACATTGTGTAATTGTATTGTAATAAAAATTCTATTCTATTCTATTCTATCTATCCGAAAACATACACGCAAAATTTTGAGGTTGTAACTATATAACTATCTGCAGCCCGTCAGGAGTATTAAATAAAGGGTCCGACAATGGTCGCACTTGACTTACTCACAATTTTTACGCCAGTGGTATCGAAAATTTTGATTTTTTTTTTTACGTTAATTATTTTTTTTGGACCAAAATTTTAACTTTTTCTAAAAAGTGTTTTGCCTCACACTGGACGATACTTCTAGGCACCTGCATAACGAATTTCAAACATATACGTCAAACAGTGAAGTGTCGTTCGACGCGCAATGTATATGTTTTCTATTTTGCATGTCACCATCCAAAACGCCTAAATACAAAATTTGGCTGAAATCAAACGTAAGGAGAAGAATAGGTCATTTTAGGACATATCCGAACTCTAGTTATGACAACTACATACATTAATAGTAGGAAGAAGTCAATGACATGTACCTGTCTCCATCTGCCAGACGTAAACACTGCCATCGGTGCATCCCACGACAACAAAGTCATCAAGAGGCCGCCATTTTATCGTGAGCACCGGAAACAGATGTCTGGACGCCAGGACCACGCACTTCCGCTCCGTCAGGCTGAGAAGAGCTACTGAATGGTCACTTGCCACACTGCAGATACACTTCCGGATCCGGGGCTACAAATAAAAACCAAGGTTGGGTCTGACAATGGTCGCACTCAACTTTCTAGCAATTTATTGCCAGAATATTAATTTATTTTTTAGGTTAGTTAACTTTTTTCGGCCACACTTTCAATATTTTCTAAACGATATTTTGCATTGCACTGGAAAATAATTTTAGAAACCAGCATACCAAACTTCCAAAATATCCGTCAAACGGTGAAGTATTCGGTCAATACCGTCGAAATTGGTAAGTGGGTTGACAAATAGATGCTTCGAAGTTGTTCCAACAAAAATGGAACAAGTTGAAAATTACGGCCGTTTTTGACGAAAGTTCCACTAATTTGGTGCCACTGAAATTTTATTTTTCTTTCATGGGTCGCCTACCAGTACAACCTACAACTTTTCTTGTTAACGATTTTTGATCCCATCCTTTATGGTTGAATGAGGGTGAAAAAACAGGATTTGGCGAACAAATTCATAACTTGTGTCCTATGGTTGGTATCAATTTTTTCTTTTTCTTATGTATTTGCCTAAAAACTACGTACAACTTTTGTCTGAAAAAGTTTTACGTCCAACGAACCATTTAGGCAGGGGTGGGGGGTTGAATGTTCAAAACGTCATTTCTTTGGTGAGATATCGAGTATATTTTTTACAATTTATGTTTATTATTAAGAGGACGCTATACCTGACGATGAATTTTTTGCCGCCCATAAGATTAACATTGCGAGCGGCGATTCATTTTCAAGGTTTACCCTTGGTTGGAAAGACACAAAATTTTGCCTGTACCTAGCCCTAACAATGTTCTAGGGAGTGTTCGAAGCAGATTTCCCAATTTCTCACTGGTTTCTTTTATTGCAACTGTTTTGCAAATGCTAGCATCGCATACCTCAAGAAAAGTGCTGTATCTCGAAAACCAGTAAAATAAAGGGTCCGACAACAGTCGCACTAAACTTTCTCTCCCCATGTGATTTTTTTACTTTCTCGCTAGCCATATATGGCGAGAAAGTATTGTTTTCGTGCAAAATTTCGAAATTGAGATTTTGGGTTTCCCATGATCCTGGGGGTCCCCTGAGTCCAAAAAAGTGGTTTCTGGAAAAAGTCTTTCCGTCCGTCCGTCCGTCAGTCCGTCAGTCCGTCAGTCCGTGCAGTGCTCTAGCGCCTATACCGTTCATCCGATTTTGATGAAATTTGGTATGGACCTGTCTAAAATCGCTGCCGAGGGACGTTTTCAAGGATTTTTTGATTGGTCAAAAATTGTGGCCGCTATTGTCAAAAAACCGCCAAAATAATTCAAAAATCGTGTTTTTGGTTACTTAGACAAGCACCGACGGTACACTTTTCAATCTATAACACTGAAAATTGGTATGTGTGTTGACAAATAGATGTTTCGAGGTCATTTTCAACTAAAATTGAATTGGTTGAAAATTACGGCCGTTCTGGACCAAAGTTCGATCGTTTCGGCGCCATTCACATTTATTGACCGATTGTCATGAAATTTGGTAAATTTGTGTAGAACCATATAACTTAAACATCTATCGAACAGAATTTTGTTATCTTCCAAATTACGGCCGTTTTTGTCAAAAAAGTGTCGAAAATGAGTTGAGAATGAGAAACCACGTTTTTGAATGGTTAGAACGCATTTGGGACTACAGTAATAGAATGACAGCCATGAAACTTGGTAGGAGTGATCTCAGATAGATGCTCTTGGGTCATTTTCAACCGATTTTGGATTGCTTAAAAATTACGCCCGTAAAAAAATCTCCAAAAAATAAAAAAATTACATGGGGCGAGAAAGTTAAGTGCGACTGTTGTCGGACCCTTTATTTTTTTTTTTTTATTTCTTTGAGATTTTTTTGCGGGCGTAATTTTTAAGCAATCCAAAATCGGTTGAAAATGACCCAAGAGCATCTATCTGAGATCACTCCCACCAAGTTTCATGGCTGTCATTCTATTAATGTAGTCCCAAATGCGTTCCGACCATTCAAAAACGTGGATTCTCATTCTCAACTCATTTTCGACACTTTTTACTTTCTCGCCCGTATGAAATACATGGGCTGAGAAAGTTATGTCTTCGTGCAAAATTTCGATTTTGAGATTTTGGGTTTCCCATGATCCTAGAGGTCCCCCGAGTCCAAAAAAGTGGTTTTTAAAAAATGTCCGTCCGACGTACGTACGTACGTACGTACGTACGTACGTCACTCTGTCGCGCAACTGGACGTCACACCGTTCGTCCGATTTTGCTCAAATTCGGTATGTAGGTAGGTACCTAATGTAAATATCTGGACCCATTTTTTGATAAATTTTGATAACTCAAAAATTGCGCCTGCTATGGTCAAAAAAAGGCAAAAAATCGTGTTTTTTGACAGTTAAGAAGGGCTGGAAGCTACGTATATCAAGTTGGAACCTTGAAAATTTGCGAAAGTGTTTTTGAATAGATGCTTTAAGTTCATTTACAATCATTTGGAGGTGGGCCAATAACTTGGCCCAGTTTTGGCCCCAAACGCGTTAGTCATCTCTCCGGTAGCACTATTCGATCGATTTCAGTAAAAATTGGTAGGGAGGTGTACTTTAACCTAGTTTGATGTTTTACCAAACGAAATTTATCCAACATAATAATTATGGCCAATATTGGCATTATCGTAGGAAAATTTTCCAAAAATGGAAATCACGTTTTTGATTGGTTCAGACGGATTTGCAACAACCCTAATCGAAATTTTCCTTGAAAATTGGTGAAAATGGTCTCAGATAGATGCTTCAAGGTCATTTTCAACAGATTTTCCATTACTTGAAAATTAAGGCCGTGACATGGAAAATAGAAAACACGTACTTTGCGCGTCAAACGACGCTTCACCATTTGACGGATATGTTTGAAATCCGGTGAGTAGGTGCCTAAAATTATTGTCCAGTGTATGGCAAAATTTTTTTTAGAAAAAGTTAAAATTTTGGTCCAAAAAAAATAAATTACGTAAAAAAAAATCAAAATTTTCGATACCGCTGGCGTAAAAATTGCGAGAAAATCAAGTGCGACCATTGTCGGACCCTTTATTTGACTACAACGGCCGTAATTTTGAAGATGACAAAATTCTGTTCGACAAATGTTTAAGTTACATGGTTCTACACAAATTTACCAAATTTCATGACAATCGGTCAATAAATGTGAATGGCGCCGAAACGATCGAACTTTGGTCCAGAACGGCCGTAATTTTCAACCAATTCAATTTTAGTTGAAAATGATCTCGAAGCATCTATTTGTCAACACACATACCAATTTTTAGTGTTATAGATTGAAAAGTGTACCGTCGGCGCTTGTCTAAGTAACCAAAAACACGATTTTTGAATTATTTTGGCGGTTTTTTGACAATAGCGGCAGCAATTTTTGACCAATCAAAAAATCCTTGAAAATGCCCCTTGGCAGTGATTTTAGACAGGTCCATACCAAATTTCATCAAAATCGGATGAATGGTATAGGCGCTAGAGCACTGCACGGACTGACGGACGGACGGACGGACTGACGGACGGACAGACTTTTTCCAGAAACAACTTTTTTGGACTCAGGGGACCCCCAGGATCATGGGAAACCCAAAATCTCAATTTCGAAATTTTGCACGAAAACAATACTTTCTCGCCATATATGGCTAGCGAGAAAGTAAAAATGGGAAATCTGCTTCGAACACTCCCTAGAACATTGTTAGGGCTAGGTACAGGCAAAATTTTGTGTCTTTCCAATCAAGGGTAAACCTCGAAAATGAATCGCCGCTCGCAATGTTAATCTTATGGGCGGCAAAAAATGCACCGTCAGGTATAGCAGACCCTTAATATTGTCTACAACTTCTGTCTGAAAAAGTTATTTGTAAAATCACTTCCATTTTATGTCGAGAAGGGGGGGGGGTGCAATGGCAAAACGCCATATCTCCATTATTGTCAGAGGGAATGGATGGGGATTAACTGAAAATTTTCTAAGGAGTCATTCTAAATGATGTTACTGCACTTGGTGGGCGGAAGTACACTTCGAAATCTACCTACACCTTTCGGGATTGCCGAAAGGAATTTTTACTTTCTCGCTAGCCATATATGGCGAGAAAGTATTGTTTTCGTGCAAAATTTCGAAATCGAGATTTTGGGTTTCCCATGATCCTGGGGGTCCCCTGAGTCCAAAAAAGTGGTTTCTGGAAAAAGTCTGTCCGTCCGTCCGTCAGTCCATCAGTCCGTCCGTTCCCTGCTCTAGAGCCTATACCGTTCACCCGATTATAATGAAATTTGGTAGGGACCTGTCTAAATTCACGACCGAGGGACATTTTTAAGGAATCCTTGATTGGTCACAAATTGCTGCCACTATTGCCAAAAAAACGCCAAAATAATTCAAAAATCGTGTTTTTGGTTAGTCGGACAAGCGCCGACGGTACACTTTTCAATCTAGAACAGTGAACATTTATAAGTGTGTTGACAAATAGATGCTTCGAGGTCATTTGCTACGAAAATTGGATCACATAAAAATTACTGCCGTTTTGGACCAAAGTACAATCCTTTCGGCGCCATTCACATTTAACGACCGATTCTCATGAAATTTGGTACAATTGTGTAAAACTACGTAACTTACACATTTCTCGAACAAAATTTTGTTATCTTAAAAATTACGGCCTTTTTTGTCAAAAAAGTGTTGAAAATGAGTTCAAAATGAGAAACCACGTTTTTGAATGGTAGGGACGCATTTGGGACTACAGTAATAGAATGACAGCCATGAACCTTGGTATGAGTGATCTCAGATAAATGTTCTTGGGTCATTTTCAACCGATTTTGGATGGCTTCAAAATTACGCCCGCAAAAAAATCTCAAAACAATCCCCAATCATACGGGGCGAGAAAGCTAAGTGCGACTGTTGTCGGACCCTTTATTTGTTCAGCAGGCCTATTCCCTTTCTGAACGCTTTTTGCAGGCGCTAAGTCTCAACAGCCACTCTGGAGGTGTATTCCCTTTCTCAAACGCCAGCAAACCCACCCAACTAACACCTTCAAAATTTATTGTAAGAAGAACTGTTCCCCGTATATTGCATCATGGCGTGTCTTATCTTCTTACAATAAATTTTGAAGGTGTTAGTTGGGTGAGTTTGCTGGCGTTCGAGAAAGGGAATACACCTGCTGGCACCACTTAGAACTCGCTTCAGTATAATTCCCGTATGCCGCTTACTTGTACGCTTTTCGTCGGCGCATTCTCCCACCGCCAAGCGCAAACAAAACAAGGGGAATTTGTCGCGAAAGCAGTAGACAGCCCGATTATGATTCCATTTTTACTGTATTATTGAACATCAAATGCAGTTTTAGGTGTTAAATATGTAATATCTGCTAGATTTAATGTAAGCAATGTTTCAGTAATACTTTTAATTAATTCCAAAGAACATAAGTGTATCGATTTCAGTTCAAATTTCTATAATAATTCAAGATAAAATGATAATGATAATAAGCTAAGATAATAATGATAAAATGTGTCGTTTTGATGGCTTCAAAAAACCAAAATGAAACAAAAGCAAAACAAAAGTGAAGAAGTGTGTGAAGTGTACTTCTCTCATTGCAAATTTAAAGAAACGTTTCATTTTATCTAGGACCTCTGAAACGCCTTTTGCAATGAAAATCTCAAAATCGAAATTTCGCACGATAACATAACTTTCTCAGCCCATGTATTACATACGGGCGAGAAAGTAAATAAAGGGTTCGACAATGGTCGCACTTGACTTTCTCGCAATTTTTATCGAAAATTTTGATTTTTTTTACGTGAATAATTTTTTTTTTGTCAGAATTTTAACTTTTTTTAAAAAGTATTTTGCCACACAATGGATGATACTTTAAGGCACCTGCATAACGAATTTCAAACATATCCGTCAAACAGTGAAGTGTCGCTCGACGCGCAAAGTATATGTTTTCTATTTTGCATGCCACCGTCTTAATTTTTAAGTAAATGAATAACTATTGAAAATGCCCTTGAAGCATCTATCTGAGACCACTTTCACCAATTTTCAAGAAAATCCGCCGATTAGTGTTGTTGCAAATCCGTTTTAACCAATCAAAAACGTGATTTCCATTTTTGGAAAATGTTTCCTACGATAATGCCAATATTGGCCCAAATTTTTGGCCCATCTCAAAAAGAATAAAACTGATCCTGTAGCATCTATTTGGGAACACTATTGCGAAATTAAAAGGATCTAACTTTATAACTGTAGTGCCAAATCCGTCTTGACCAATCAAAAACGAGATTCTAGTTTTTTTTCCTATTTTTGACTTTATTTTGCCTATATTGGCCGCAATTTTGAATTTATTGAATATTTCTTCGACAAACCTTTAAGTAATGTTATTAAGCACAAGTTTGTGGATTTTTGTGAAATTCCGGCTAATACTGTTCATGGGGCCAAGATTTTCACGTATGGGCCAATTTTGGCCCAAATATTTGGCCCATCTCCAAAACAATAAAAATGATCCTGGAGCATCTATCTGGGAACACGACTACAAAATTTGAAGGTTCTAACTTTATTACCGTACCGTGAAATGCGTCTTGAGTAGACAAAAACACGATTTTGAATTTTTTTTGACACTTTTTTGACAATAGTGGGCGCAATTTTTGAGTAATCAAAATTATATTAAAAATGTATCTCGGAACTGATTTTAGACATCTATATTCCAAATTTGAGCCAAATCGGTAGACTGGTGTGACCTGTAGCCGCGCTACAGACAAACGGACGGACGGACGTACGTACGTACGTACGTACGTACGTACGTACGTCGGACGGACATGACCTAAAAACCACTTTTTTGGTATCTAGGACCTCTGAAACGCCTTTTGCAATGAAAATCTCAAAATCGAAATTTCGCACGATAACATAACTTTCTCAGCCCATGTATTACATACGGGCGAGAAAGTAAAAAATAAATAAAGAAATAAACAAATAAATGAAAATTTCATATTGGGTGAGAAATTTAAGTGCGACTGTTGACGGACCCTTTATTTGTTTTATCTAAAAGATTTAGGGTGCGTCCCACCATGCCCAGTTAAAATTAAACTGGAGATTTACCATGTTAAATTTAACTTTAAAGTTAAATTTAACATGGTAAACATAGGACAAAATCTCCAGTTTAATTTTAACTGGGCATGGTGGGACGCAGCCACAGTGAACCATAGTTTTATGCACCTGAATACCTGAATGAATTTCAAACTTATCCGTCAAACGTTAAAATTTCGTCCGACGCCCAAAATAATTCTTTTCTAGCGTAGAAAATCGCAATTTGATTGACAAAGGCTACAATGAAATTCTAAAACTTACAACCAAGTAGACCATTCAAGTAGATAAGCTATTGCTTATTGCATACGCACTGAAGGGGCCTATCAAACATTTCACCGTAATAAACAATTAGGAAACTGAAAGTTCTTTCTGTGAAATATGGAAATTTTACGGAGATTAGTGATTTTTTTTCTTTTCCCCCAAATCGTGCTTCACTTTGCACTTAATGACAAAAATAATAAAATAACAGGGCTTACTAGCTAGAGTCTTAGTCTAGCTTCGTTGAAGCTCAAGCTTCTGGCCCAACCTGCACTACACCTCATAGCTGTAATATGAGGTTCTTGCATGATTGATCAGCGGAGCTTACATTACATGTAGATGGGGGTACCAGCAGCTGAGTTATTTCCCCGGCATGTGAGCAGAACCTGTGGAGCAGGTTCCCACTGTACAGATCCCACAGGCAAATAGCGAAATCTGCGCCGCCGCTCACCAGGTGCGCCTTATCGTATCTGAAAGCATGCGCAGCATCCACTACAGCGGACCTATCCAAATTCCGCGGATATTTCTCTGTAGGACAACTCGAACACTTTTCAGAACAGTGAAAAAGTAGCATCTCTCAAAGTTTTGCTCCAACCAGCCTCTGTGTACTGTATTGTTTAAAATGCAAAAAAAAATAAGTAAAGCTGTAACTTCACTTAACTTCAACATCCGTGGAAAAAGTCACATAAGCTACAACGTCACCAATATAAGAAAGTCATTCTTTCGCCGTTTCTTTCACTAACGAATAAAAAATGAAACATTTTTAGTCAATAACATTCCTTAATAATTATGTTCTCTTTGAGAGCTCAGAAGATTATTTATGGCAAGTTGTAGAAAATTGAAAATGTTGGTTGGTTAACTTCCACCGCCTGAAATGGACAGAAGTTAGACATAGTAGTTATCTATTAACATACCTGCTGTCATCATGATGTGGATAAAGAAGACAATTGACCCGGCCACTGTGCCCAAGAAGCTGCTGGTAAGGAGGCCAATCTGAAACACCAAAAGTAGAACTAGAACTAGAATTATTGTATTTACTCCTGCGGGCCGCAACCTGGGATATCGGGATGTAGTTCCTGGTTCATCATGCTCGGTCCTGATGAGTACCTGGCCTTTACTGGCTAGGGAAAAGCTGTCTGTCTGGCGTGATTGTGAAAAAGGTTCCTACCGCTCCCTGGCAGATAATTTTGAAGGGCTCGGGAAACTCATCCTTGTTTTGTAACGTACCGTCGGCCAGCTGGTGGTTGCCATGCAGTATGTGCAGCATGACCGTCTGAGTCGCTGGAATGATGATAATGCTTCCATCGTCCCGACCAATGACAAGCCGGCTCTGCTGGGGCAAGTATATACTGGCAGTTAACACGGCACCCTCTTCATTCCGCTCCTGCAAACAAATCAGCTTTATAGTGGCAAGCAGGTGTACACGAAGTTTCTGGCTGTCGGAACAAAAACAAAATATGGCGGGTAGGTACACCAACACAAACCATTTTTACTTTACCAGTATACGGAGTAAACGTAAGGTAAAGTATTGTATTCGTGCGGGCCAATTTTCGGCAAACCTCAACTTTGAACCGTCATTGCTCCCAGACCTCAAAAGCGACTGAAACTTGCATATACATTACGGAAACGTCCATTCCTTCGGAATATGAAAAACATCTCACTTTTTTCCTACGACGAAAAGTTTGCCCACAGGAATTTTTAGAAGAGGTCAGGTACTCCGTGTCAGTACGTATATGTGTATTTATGTATGTGTGTATGTATGTATGTATGTAGAGCTGGTTTTGAGCAAATATTTTTTTCTACTTTTTCGGGGGGTTTTAAAGTAACCCCCCCCCCCTCATTTTAAAGTAGGGGAACTGGGCTTCCGAATTCTGATTTCTTCTAATTTTAGAAAGGTTACAACCGATTTTGAAGAAAATCGGTTGAAAAGAGTGCCCTGCAGGTCAATGCCACGTACATAGCTACAGCAACATGCACAGCAGTGCATGCAGCCAAGTTTTAAAGAACAAGAAAGCGCCACAAAGCCTAGAAAACTGCCACCATGTTATACAGGAAGCAGAGTTGTGCACTTTTCGTGCCTCTCTACAGGAGGCATGGGGGCGTGGCGCGAACAGTGGGTACCCTTTTCCTGGGACCTCCTAAATGAAATTTCAAACTAATAAGTCCAACCGTACCTGTGCAGTGACATCCCAAAGTTACCTGTTTTTGAGGGTCACTCACTGACTGACTGCCTGACTGACTGACTCACCTATACATTTTATTGCCATGTTCCAGCAGTGCGATAGAGCTGAAACTCAGCACACTTGTAGGTACCATCCCGTGAACAACCAGAAAAATCGCAAACACGAAGTAGCTTCAGTATTATAGGTTCAGGTTATGGCAGATATTTACAAAACAAACACTGCCTCCTGCTCCATGTCCTAACAATAAATACCTACCTACCTACAATGTTGTCAAATGTGTATATGTCTCCTTGTTCCAGTCAGGTACGAATACGTACTACTTTCAGGTATCAGGTACGAGTAGGTACTATACTTTCAGCGATGAGAAGGTAATTTCTGTAGATTCATCAGGCAACTAATTTTCAGGTACGAGTAGGTACATTTCAGGTATGGGATAACAATTTGTGTAGATTTGACATGGAACTGGTTGTCAGGTCATGGTAGGTACTTTTTAGGTATGGCAAGGTATTTTGACTCCATTCTACAGTCAACTTGTTTTCAGGCACGGGTACATTTCAGGTATGGGAAGGTAATTTGTGGAGATTCGACAGGGAACTCGTTTTCAGGTACGAGTAGGTACTTTTCAGGTATTTCGAGAAAATTTGAGTCTATTCGACAGCCAATTGATGTTTTACCTACTGTGAGAAACTATTGTACCACCTTAAAAAAATTATGTGATATCCGACCAAAAACACTCCGCGGAAAAAAACAGCCAAGTTTTTATCCATTCAAAAATTAGCCTAACTCAACAGCCCTTAAAAGGGTTTGATATAAAAAATGTTGGCCAAGTTCTCCACATTCCCGCTATCACTCGGCCCCCGAAATTTGTGATAACACTTATTACAGGGCCAAGTCCTTGGCGCGAATAACAAGGATGTTGGCGACATATTTTGTCATGGAAACGCCTGCTCTGCAGGCGACCTGCTATCCAATACCCCCGAACCGCAGCCCCCATCCAACCTTAAAGTCTGTGTCTATGACCAGCTGTAAGCCTTACGTGATTTGCGCCAAGGACCTGGCCCTGTAATTAGTGATATTATTACATTCGGGGGCCGAGTGGTAGCGGGAATGTGGAGAACTTGGCCAACATTTTTTATATCAAACCCTTTTAAGGGCTGTTGAGTTAGGCTAATTTTTGGAGGGTTATAAACATGGCTGTTTTTTTACGCGGAGGGTTTTGGTCGGATACATACGTACTAACACAGATTACCTGACCTCTTTTAAAAATTCCTGAGGGCAAACTTTTCGTCGGAGGAAAAAAGTGAGATGATTTAAATGTTTCGAAGGAGTGGACGTTTTTGAAATGTATATGCAAGTTTCAGTCGCTTTTGAGGTCTGGGAGCAATGACGGTTCAAAGTTGAGGTTTTCTCGAAATTTGGCCCTCAAGAATACAATACTTTACCTTATGTATCGTAAAGCTTCGTATACGTATATAATACGTATACTTCGTATACAGGTAAAGTAAACAGTGAACCAGAGTAATGGAGTGATAACTGTAATTGTGTCGATTTACGGTAAGGCACAACAAACATGGGTTCGTTCCTAGTGTGGCACAGAACAAACGTCTTTTTCTCTCAATATCATTGAAACTAAGCTCCTTACTGCAAAAATAAAGGGTCCGACAATGGCCGCACTTGACTTTCTCGCAATTTTTACGCCATTTTGCCATACACTGCAAAGTAATTTTAGGCACCTACTAACCGAATATCAAACATATCCATCAAACAGTGAAGTGTCGTTCAACGCGCAAAATTACGTGTTTTCTATTTTCCATGTCACGACCTTAATTTTCAAGTAATTGAAAATCTATTGAAAACGGCCTTGAAGCATCTATCTTAGACCATTTTCAAGGAAATCTGTCGATTAGGGTTGTTGCAAATCCGTATTAACCAATCAAAAACGGGATTTCCATTTATGGAAAATTTTCCTACGATAATGCCAATATTGGGCATAATTATTATGTTGGATAAATTTCGTACGGTAAAACATCAATGAAGGTTAAAGAACACCTCCCTACCAATTTTTATTGAAATCGATCGAATAGTGCTACCGGAGTGATGACCAACGCGTTTGGGCCAAAACTGGGCTAAGTTATTGGCCCACCTCCAAATGATTGTAAAACACCTAAAAGCATCTATTCAAAAACACTTTCGCAAATTTTCAAGGTTGCAACTTGATATACGTAGCTTCCAAACCTTCTTAACTGTGAAAAAACACAATTTTTGAGTTATCAAAATTTATCAAAAAACATGTCCAGATATTTACATTAGGTACCTACATACCGAATTTGAGCAAAATCGGACGAACGGTGTGACGTCCAGTTGCGCGACAGAGTGACGTACGTACGTACGTACGTCGGACGGACATTTTTTTAAAACCACTTTTTTGGACTCGGGGGACCTGCAGGATCATGGGAAACCCAAAATCTCAAAATCGAAATTTTGCACGAAGACATAACTTTCTCAACCCATGTATTACATACGGGCGAGGAAGTAAAAAACCTAAAATCATCAATTCAAAACCCATCTGCAAATTTTAATGGTTCCAACTTGATATACATAGCCTCCAGCTCTTCCTAACTGTGAAAAAACACGATTTTTTGCCTTTTTTTGACTATAGGAGGCGCTATTTTCGAGTTATGGCCATGTATTACATATGGGCGAGAAATTAAAAACATGTAACGTCAATTCTTTTAAGAACATAAAGTAAGCAACATTTCAGCAAAATGGCTTTCGATTACTTCCCAGTGTTTGCACGACCAAACAGACTCCACATTTTGGATTAGTGGGTTTGCTGATGTTTGGTTGTGCAAACACTGTGAAGTAACAATAGCCATTTCATTAATTTTTGCGCTTACTTTATGTTCCTAAAAGAATTGACTAAGCACTTTACGTGTTTTTATTGCAACAAGAAGGTTAGTTTCGATGACAATATGAGAAAAAGTGCTATGTTTTGGTTTAGGTGAACGTTAACAATTATCACCCTGGGGATGTTTCCTTCAGAGTCAAATTCAAGAGAATTTGGATTTTCCAAATATCACCGCCGTTATAAATAAAAGAACAACAATTAGTTAGCTTGCTGGCCAAAACATCGTTCAATGGATATAGGTACTTAAATTTCTCTATGAAGGAGCCTAAAATTATTCTTAGGGGTGTGCAGAATGTCTCTAAGATGAAGTCATTAAAATTAATAAAGAAAAAAATCAAAATTTTCGTTTTTTATTTTTTATTGACACAAAAAGTGTGAGGAAGAGACAAGAGACAAGAGTGAGACGAACTGTTTATCACTTTTCAGTCAAACTAACAAATGGACAACGGATAGCGATTCTAATTCCGAAAAATTGAATTTCAAACTAATTTTCAGTGCCAGAACATAAATTTGTTTGAAATATCTTTAAAATAAAATAACTCACCAGCTGGTCAAGGATGCCAACAGGTGTGGGTCTGACAGCTTGCCACGCATCAGCCAGGCTGTACTCCACTGTAGGAGGCATTACTGAGGACCAATACAATACACTCAATCACATTCACATACATGTACATGTCTCTTATGAGTTATGACATGACTTATAACTTTATAAGATATGAGTCATGATGAGCCACTAACAGAACTGATCAAATTTCAAACCTCCACAGACAAAAAATATTATTGTGGCACAGATCTTATCTACTTTTTACCTAACCAACCTTCTATTTTACCTAGTTTCAACTTATCAACAATCAACTTAGAACTACGGAAATACAAGAAGGCTGGGTATAGGTCTGATGATGCTTCGGTATGGCACTGTTATCCCACAATCCTTCAGAAACATTTCACTGAGGAGCCTTAACTAACTCAATTCTGAGTCTTAAACGGCCAGCTTCATAGCATAAAGCGCCAAATAGTATTTCGGCTTAACGACTGGGATAACATTATGCAATCTTTCGACTGTGATTTAAATTGGACAGAATTTTGGCAATACAAAAAAATTTCTAATTTCTCAAATTTTCCAAATGGTTCATTTGTGTATCCTCTTCAACACATGAAACTGCATCATTTTATTCCCACCTGGTAGCTACAACTATACATGTGATGCTACTGACTACACACTATAGTGACTTTAGTTCGAATTACTTACTGGGTGGTTTGTCGAATATGTCCTGCTTGAGCTGTGCCAGCTGATTGGGGGTGATGGTGGGAATGTTCCACATGTGGATCCTCCCCTCCGAGTCCCCCCTCAGCAAATACTTCAGCTGCCCCTGACTCTGCTCATTCACCACGTGATAGCTCATGGCAGGAGGGCAACACACCTCCTGAACACAATATCAACCAACAGTGCAGCTAGCGTCTTGGTGTGAATCGTCGACAAGTATTCTGCCTGAATGACTGCGAGTAAAAGTAAATTAAAAGTGGAGTAAAAATAAAATTATGCCTTTTTCAAAGCTTTCAAGACAAAGTTACATCAATCAGACTTTCGAAATTTTGGAAATTCTTCAATATCTATTGAAATAAAGGGTTCGACAATGGTCGCACTTGACTTTCTCGCAATTTTTACGCCAGTGGTATCGAAAATTTTGATTTTTTTTTACGTAATTTATTTTTTTTGGACCAAAATTTTAACTTTTTCTAAAAAATATTTTGCCATACACTGGACAATAATTTTAGGCACCTACTCACCGGATTTCAAACATATCCGTCAAATGGTGAAGTGTCGTTCAACGCGCAAAGTACGTGTTTTCTATTTTCCATGTCACGGCCTTAATTTTCAAGTAATTGAAAATCTATTGAAAATGACCTTGAAGCATCTATCTGAAACCACTTTCACCAATTTTCAAGGAAATCTGTCGATTAGGGTTGTTGCAAATCCGTCTGAACCAATGAAAAACGTGATTTCCATTTTTGGAAAATTTTCCTACGATAATGCCAATATTGGCCATAATTATTATGTTGGATAAATTTCGTTCGGTAAAACATCAAAATAGGTTAAAGTACACCTCCCTACCAATTTTTACTGAAATCGATCGAAAAGTGCTACCGGAGTGACGACCAACGCGTTTGGGCCAAAACTGGGCCAAGTTATTGGCCCACCTCCAAGTGATTGTAAAAGACCTAAAAGCATCTATTCAAAAACACTTTCGCAAATTTTCAAGGTTCCAACTTGATATACGTAGCTTCCAGCCCTTCTTAACTGTCAAAAAACACGATTTTTTGCCTTTTTTTGACCATAGCAGGCGCAATTTTTGAGTTATCAAAATTTATCAAAAAACTTGTCCAGATATTTACATTAGGTACCTACATACCGAACTTGAGCAAAATCGAACGAACGGTGTGACGTCCAGTTGCGCGACAGACTGACGTACGTACGTACGTACGTACGTGTACGTACGTACGTTGGACGGACATTTTTTAAAAACCACTTTTTTGGACTCGGGGGACCTCCAGGATCATGGGAAACCCAAAATCGCAAAATCGAAATTTTGCACGAAGACATAACTTTCTCAGCCCATGTATTACATACGGGCGAGAAAGTAAAAACCTTGAAGCATCTATCTGAGATTACTCTCACCAATTTTCAAGGTTATACATCGACTAGTGTAGTGGAAAATCCGTAGCCACAGTCTTACAGACGCGCGTTAGGGTGACGTACTTTCGTCGGATGGACAATTTATTAAAAACAATTTCAGGTAGATTTCGAAGTAAAATCTACCTATTGTAGTCGTACCAGTAGTCTCACTTTTGAAAAATTTCTTCACAGTTCTTCATTTTATGACCCCTGGATCCCAAAACCACCGTCAGTTCAAAAGTTTATATACCAACCATTTAAAAATATAAGGGACTAAAATCTCGGTCGAGTTCGCTAATGGAGGAAATCGGACGAAAGGGGGGAAATGGGGGACTTTTTCGAAATCTGGTTTTTTGGCCATAACTCTCATTATATTGCTAATAATGAAACGTGGTTTTGTCTGAGGGTCGTCTAACAGTACTACCTACAACTTTTCTTAGTCCCACCCTTAATGGTTGAATAAGGTGGAAAAACAGGCTTTTGCGCACGAAAAAATTCATAACTTGTGTTATAGGGGTGTTATCGAGTTCTTTCGTTTTGCAATGCATTTGCCTCAATATTACCTAAAACTTTTGTCTGAAAACGTTTTTCGTTCGACGCACCGTTTAGGCAGGGGGTGGGGGGTTGAATTTTCAAAACGTCATAACTCACTTATTTGGTGAGATATCGAGTTAATTTTTTTTGCTATGAGTTTCTATTAATAATATCTACAACTTTTGTCTGAAAAAGTTTTTTGTAGAAACACTTTCATTATATTTTCTTGTTAAGGGGGGGGGGGGGGGGGGTGAAATTTCAAAACTCAATTCCTCCAATGTTATTGTAGAGAATGCATTTGGATCAACTGAAAATCTTCTTAACAGTCTTTCTAAATGATTTTAGACTGCTTTAAGTGGATGGAAGTAATCTTCGAAATCTACCTACGCCTTTCGGGGCTGCCGAAAGGGATTTTTTTTTGGACTCAGGTGACCTCCAGGACTAGGGGAAACAGAAAATCTCAAAATAGGAATTCCGCACGACCACATCATTTTTCACACTGGTAGTGAAACCTCCGAATAACTGTCTTTAGGTGATCAGGTGATGACTCTCCGTTCATTCCGTTCCGATCAGGATGTGCCGTTCCGCTGTCTGCTCTGTCCCCTGTGCCATTTGCATCTCTGGGGTCGCAAGTCCTTCCTAACTGAGATACAGGACCGGAACCAGTCAACTTGACAAATAGTTTTTCTAGCTAACAACTTATAATATCGAAACAACAAGTGCAGTTTCGGTACCATTTTTACTTTCTCGCCCGTATGAAATACATGGGCTGAGAAAGTTATGTCTTCGTGCAAAATTTCGATTTTGAGATTTTGGGTTTCCCATGATCCTAGAGGTCCCCCAAGTCCAAAAAAGTGGTTTTTAAAAAATGTCCGTCCGACGTACGTACGTCACTCTGTCGCGCAACTGGACGTCACACCGTTTGTCCGATTTTGCTCAAATTCGGTATGTAGGTACCTAATGTAAATATCTGGACCCGTTTTTTGATAAATTTTGATAACTCAAAAATTGCGCCTGCTATGGTCAAAAAAAGGCAAAAAATCGTGTTTTTTGACAGTTAAGAAGGGCTGGAAGCTACGTATATCAAGTTGGAACCTTGAAAATTTGCGAAAGTGTTTTTGAATAGATGCTTTAAGGTCATTTACAATAATTTGGAGGTGGGCCAATAACTTGGCCCAGTTTTGGCCCCAAACGCGTTGGTCATCTCTCCGGTAGCACTATTCGATCGATTTCAGTAAAAATTGGTAAGGAGGTGTATTTTAACCTAGTTTGATGTTTTACCGAACGAAATTTATCCAACATAATAATTATGGCCAATATTGGCATTATCGTAGGAAAATTTTCCAAAAATGGAAATCACGTTTTTGATTGGTTCAGACGGATTTGCAACAACCCTAATCGACAGATTTCCTTGAAAATTGGTGAAAATGGTCTCAGATAGATGCTTCAAGGTCATTTTCAATAGATTTTCAATTACTTCAAAATTAAGGCCGTGACATGGAAAATAGAAAACACGTACTTTGCGCGTCAAACGACGCTTCACCATTTGACGGATATGTTTGAAATCCGGTGAGTAGGTGCCTAAAATTATTGTCCAGTGTATGGCAAAATTTTTTTTAGAAAAAGTTAAAATTTTGGTCCAAAAAAAATAAATTACGTAAAAAAAAATCAAAATTTTCGATACCTCTGGCGTAAAAATTGCGAGAAAGTCAAGTGCGACCATTGTCGGACCCTTTATTTAAGTGGTACTACAGTAAAAGAGTGACAGTCATGAGATTGGGTAAGGGTCATCTCAGATAGATGCTCATGAATAATTTTCAACCGATTTATGATTGCTTAAAAATTCAGCAGCAAAAAAAAAATCATACGGGGCGAGAAAATTAAGTGCGACTATTCCCGGACCCTAGATTCGTACTAGCTGACCTAACACCCGCTGGGGTACTCCCGCTCTCTTCAACAAATGCGATCACGCATTCAAGATACCTGTAATGCAAATTACTCTATCTGTTCGTGTTAGCTTCGTGCTCATGCGTCATTGTCATTATAGAACGGGAATAGACACTGCACATGTGTTATTTGACGCTTCGAAGATCTCATATGAGCAATGTAACATTGCTTTTAAGTTGCTCTTTGTTGTTGGTATCTAACGCTTATGTTTACCTTATCGTGGGCGACTTGTAACACGCAGAATAGGAATGGGTTATCACCTGCCATAGCTTCTTTACTTTCCCCCACAGTGCTGAAACATATAACATATGCAGTGTGACTATAACACAGTATATACAGGGCATTCACAGTGTCAACGTCACCCACAGTCATCAAAATATATCAAATAAAGGGTCCGACAATGGTCGCACTTAACTTTCTCGCAATTTTTACGCCAGTGGTATCGAAAATTTTGATTTTTTTTTACGTAATTTATTTTTTTTGGACCAAAATTTTAACTTTTTCTAAAAAATATTTTGCCATACACTGGACAATAATTTTAGGCACCTACTCACTGGATTTCAAACATATCCGTCAAATGGTGAAGTGTCGTTCGACGCGCAAAGTACGTGTTTTCTATTTTCCATGTCACGGCCTTAATTTTCAAGTAATTGAAAATCTATTGAAAATGACCTTGAAGCATCTATCTGAGACCACTTTCACCAATTTTCAAGGAAATCTGTCGATTCGGGTTGTTGCAAATCCGTCTGAACCAATCAAAAACGTGATTTCCATTTTTGGAAAATTTTCCTACGATAATGCCAATATTGGCCATAATTATTATGTTGGATAAATTTCTTTCAGTAAAACATCAAACTAGGTTAAAATACACCTCCCTACCAATTTTTATTGAAATCGATCGAATAGTGCTACCGGAGTGACGACCAACGCGTTTGGGCCAAAACTGGGCCAAGTTATCGGCCCACCTCCAAATGATTATAAAAGACCTAAGAGCATCTATTCAAAAACACTTTCGCAAATTTTCAAGGTTCCAACTTGATATACGTAGCTTCCAGCCCTTCTTAACTGTCAAAAAACACGATTTTTTGCCTTTTTTTGACCATAGCAGGCGAAATTTTTGAGTTATCAAAATTTATCAAAAAACATGTCCAGATATTTACATTAGGTACCTACATACCGAATTTGAGCAAAATCGGACGAACGGTGTGACGTCCAGTTGCCCGACAGACTGACGTACGTACGTACGTCACTCTGTCGCGCAACTGGACGTCACACCGTTCGTCCGATTTTGCTCAAATTCGGTATGTAGGTACCTAATGTAAATATCTGGACCCGTTTTTTGATAAATTTTGATAACTCAAAAATTGCGCCTGCTATGGTCAAAAAAAGGCAAAAAAAATCGTGTTTTTTGACAGTTAAGAAGGGCTGGAAGCTACGTATATCAAGTTGGAACCTTGAAAATTTGCGAAAGTGTTTTTGAATAGATGCTTTAAGGTCTTTTACAATCATTTGGAGGTGGGCCAATAACTTGGCCCAGTTTTGGCCCCAAACGCGTTGGTCATTTCTCCGGTAGCACTATTCGATCGATTTCAGTAAAAATTGGTAGGGAGGTGTACTTTAACCTAGTTTGATGTTTTACCGAACTAAATTTATCCAACATAATAATTATGGCCAATATTGGCATTATCGTAGGAAAATTTTCCAAAAATGGAAATCACGTTTTTGATTGGTTCAGACGGATTTGCAACAACCCTAATCGACAGATTTCCTTGAAAATTGGCGAAAATGGTCTCAGATAGATGCTTCAAGGTCATTTTCAACAGATTTTCAATTACTTGAAAATTAAGGCCGTGACATGGAAAATAGAAAACACGTACTTTGCGCGTCAAACGACGCTTCACCATTTGACGGATATGTTTGAAATCCGGTGAGTAGGTGCCTAAAATTATTGTCCAGTGTATGGCAAAATTTTTTTTAGATAAAGTTAAAATTTTGGTCCAAAAAAAATAAATTACGTAAAAAAAAATCAAAATTTTCGATACCGCTGGCGTAAAAATTGCGAGAAAGTCAAGTGCGACCATTGTCGGACCCTTTATTTTCTTGACCCCTGGATCCCAAAACAAAACCACCATCAGTTTAAAAAGTTTATATATATGATATATATAATGTGAGGGAGACGATTCGAAGGGCCACTCACTGAACCCGTGAGAAAGAAGTTAACTTACCGTTGATGTTTAGGAGGCGAAAACTCGAAAACAGAGCCTCGGAAAGGGGGAGGTTATAGGATTAAAAATAGGTAAATTAACGATAATAGTGAGGGATGGACATAAAACATACAGTTTTGGAATCCCGAAATAAGAAGAGAAGTATGAGTTGATGAGGTTTGAGCACAGTGATAACACCGCAAAGAATGCACCGAGACAGGGGTTGAGGTACTCATCCCTCATCAGACCAGGGAATAACTCAGTATGTATGTATGTTACGTAACCAGGTATGCAGGGGTTGAGGTACTCATCCCTCATCAGACCAGGGATAACTTCTAAGTAGATAAGGTGTGTTGATATCTAGGTAGGGGCATGCACGGGTTGAGGTACTCACTGGCTGGGCAGTTTGTACAGGTAGCCCTTTCCCTCATCAGACCACAGAATGACTCTGTCTGTAGCCAGGAAGTCTCCTCCAAGCCACCTCTCTTGTGCTGGAGCAGCCACTGAACACAGCAGGCAGAAGTCTCCTGCATCATAGATCTAAAAACAAAACAGTGTGCAAAACAGGGAAAATTGTGATCGAGCCTTGGTTAAAAACCACCGCAAGTTTTAAATAGTTCAATTTTTGTTGCAAATAACTTTGAGGCATCTATTTGTTGAATCACTTACCAATTTTCAATGTTACAGATTGATTGATTGATTTTTTGTCCGACTAATCAAAAACACGAATTTTGAATTAATTTAGCAAATATTTGGGAATGACGGCCGCAATTTTTGACTCTTATCAAACTTTCCATGACACATGAATTTAGACAGAAAAATAAACACCTCGACATTACAGCCCATTTGAGCAAACTCCTCGGCGCTACAGCCCATTTGAGCAAACTCCTCGGCGCTACAGCCCTTTGAGGGCCAATACCTAGTGGGATACAAGGTCCCACGCAAGGGGTCATTTTTGCAGAATCACGCCCGACATCCGAGTTCTCCTCCAGCCAGATACCCGTCAGGGCTGGGTGGGCTCAGGGCTGGGTGGGCTCACGGCTGGGTGGGCTCAGGGCTGGGTGGGCTCAGGGCTGGGCAAAGACTGAGCAGGACAAACATAGACGCATCGGGACTAAATCTTGGCTCCTCTTCCTTCATACCTTAGTTCTTCGCCACAAAGCTATTGGCTAGCGAGTAAGTAAAAACCCCCCAAAACTGATCTCAAACTTTGGACAGTAACAGAAAGTCAAGTGCGAGCACTGTCGGACCCTTTATTAATTGAGTACTTGAAGGAAGTCAGAGAAGCCAAGTTTGTCTGGTCTTATTTGGCTTGGCTTGTCTTGGCATCAGTGTAAAACTGACCCAGGGAGACATCTACCTGCCAGTACTTGGAGCAGACAATGAGAACAGTGCGTTGATTGTAGGCGCAGCACAGCATGGCCAGGGCGTTGAGGCACCGGATGTTTTTCGACTCATTCTCGTAGTAAGGTTCCCCAGCCTTACACTCGGCCCCCTGTAGTGTCCACACCTTTACTGTGCCGCATGTCGTCAGTCCAAGCACCACGTCATCTAAACACAACAGCACACCCTGCAAACTTTAGGGGGAAGCTTTCATATTATATATGCATATATGCCCATGCAAAAAATTACACACTCATAACAAATGTATATCGAGTTCTCCGCTGTATTTTACTTTCCCACATACGATACATATATTAATAAAGGGTCCGACACTAATCGCACTTGACTTTCTCGCAATATTTACGCCAGCGGTATCGAAAATTTTTATTTTTTTTTACCTAAATTATTTTTTCTTTGACCAATATTATAACTTAGCAGGCGCAATTATTGAGTAATCAAAATTTATCCAAAAAAAAAATGTCCAGATATTTACATTAGGTACCTACATAGCGAATTTGAGCAAAATCGGACAAACGGTGTGACGTCCAGTTGCGCGACAGACTGACTGACGTACGTACGTCGGACGGGCATTTTTTAAAAACCACTTTTTTGGACTCGGGGGACCTCCAGGATCATGGGAAACCCAAAATCTCAAAATCGAAATTATGCACGTAGACATAACTTTCTCAGCCAATGTATTAAATACGGGCGAGAAAGTAAATAAAGGGTCCAACAATGGTCGCACTTGACTTTCTCGCAATTTTTACGCCAGCGGTATCGAAAATTTTGATTTTTTTTACGTAATTTATTTTTTTTGGACCAAAATTTTAACTTTTTCTAAAAAATATTTTGCCATACACTGGACAATAATTTTAGGCACCTACGTACGTACGTACGTCGGACGGACATGACCTAAAAACCATTTTTTTGGTATCTAGGACCTCTGAAACGCCTTTTGCAATGAAAATCTCAAAATCGAAATTTCGCACGATAACATAACTTTCTCAGCCCATGTATTACATACGGGCGAGAAAGTAAAAAGTAAGACCGTGACATGCAAAATAGAAAACATGTACTTTGCAAGTCGAACGACACTTCTCCACTGTTTGACGGATATGTTTGAATTTCGGTACGCAGGTGCCTAAAAGTATCGTCCAATGTTCGGTAAAACTGTTTTTAGAAAAAGTTAAAATTCTGGCAAAAAAAAATAATTCACGTAAAAAAAAAAAAAAAAAAAAAAAAACGATAAAAATTGCGAGAAAGTAAAGTGCGACCATTGTCGGACCCTTTATTTTTTTGTGTAATTAAGATGTGAAGAGAAATGTTACCTTTTCGCTTGACTGGTCTGAGGACATGCAGAGCAGCTATCCAATCAGGACTGACGCGTGAGCTGAGCAGCAGAACTATCTCCAGGCTGAATGGGTCCATAATTACCACCTGCACACAAAATACAAATACCACTATGGTCTTGTAACTTATTCGTCAACCTATAACACACGAGTTAGTTTGGCAGACAATAGATGACAAGTCCAAGTCAAAAAGCTAAACTTTCTCATCCACACACACGTTCCGGTCCCTTATCAACATACACGGCAGTGCATGCAGCCAAGTTTTTAAGAAAAAGAAAGCGCCACAAAGCTTCGAGCACTGCCAGCATGTTATACAGGAACCAGAGTTGTGCACTTTTCGTGCCTCTCTACAGGAGGCAAGGGGGCGTGGCTCGAACAGTGGGTACCCTTTTCCTGTTGTAGGGTCGCACGGGACCTCCTAAATAAAATTTCAAACTTCTACGTCCAACCGTACCTGAGCAGTAATATCCCAAACTTAGCTGTTTTTGAGAGTCACTCATGCACTGAGTGACTGAATGACTCACTCACTCACTCACCTATACAAATTATTACCATGTTCCAGCAGTGCGATAGAGCTGAAACTTGTTTACAGGTACGAGTAGGTATTTTTCAGGTATTTCAGATGATATACGACCAAAAACACTCCCTGTAAAAAAAACAGCCAAGTTTATAACCCTCCAAAAATTAGCCTAACTCAACAGCCCTTAAAAGGGTTTGATATAAAAAATGTTGGCCAAGTTCTCCACATTCCCGCTATCACTCGGCCCCCAAAATTAGTGATATCACTTATTACAGGGCCAAGTCCTTGGCGCAAATTACAAGGATGTTGGCGACATATTTTGTCATGGAAACGTCTGCTCTTCAGGATACCTGCTATCCAATACCCCTGGACCGCAGCTCCCATCCAACCTTAAAGTCGACACAGACCGGCTGTGAGGCTTACGTGATTTGCACCAAGGACTTGGCCCTGTAATAAGTGATATCACAAATTTAGGGGGCCGAGTGGTAGCGGGAATGTGGAGAACTTGGCCAACATTTTTTATATCAAACCCTTTTAAGGGCTGTTGAGTTAGGCTAATTTTTGGAGGGTTATAAACTTGGCTGTTTTTTTACACGGTGTGTTTTTGGTCGGATCTACATACACACCGCAGAAGGCTTTACATTACGTGTAATCCTAGGATACCCAACTTTTTGTAAGGCCGCACTCCCACTTGCGATAACGCTGTCAGCTTACCTCAGGGTAATATCCACAGCAGAACAGCCTGAGATCATCGCAGTTGGCCATATGGTACGCCTGTATGTGTGTGTGAACGTAAGGCAGTTTGGCCACTTGGCAGCTTTTGCCATCTACCAGGTCCCAGGTACACATCTCCCCAGCCTCAGAGCTGCTCACTACGTAGTTATTGTCCACAACTGCGCTCGCCCTGCAATACAACAGCACATCATAGTTATAAGTTATGTTATCGTGAAAAATTTTGATTTTGAGGTTTTCATTGCAAAAGGCGTTTCAGGTCATGTCCGTCTGACGTACGTCCGTACGTCTATAGCACGGCAAGAGGTCACACCAATCAACCGATTTGGCTCAAATTTGGAATATAGGTATGAGTCTTAAATCAGTTTCGAGATAAATATTTAATATAATTTTCATAACTCAAAAATTACGCCCACTATTGTCAAAAAAGTATCAAAAAAAAAAAAAAAAAAATCGTGTTTTCGTCTACTCAAGACGCTTTTGACGGTACGGTTATCAAGTTAGAACCTTCAAATTTCGCGGTTATATTCGCAGATAGATGCTCCAGGATAAACGTTATTATTTTTGAGATGGGCCAAAAATTTGGGCCAAAATTGGCCCATCCGTAAAAACTTTGGCCCCATGAACAGTATTAGCCGGAATTTCACAAAAATCCATAGACTTGTGCTTAATAACATTACTTAAAGATACATGGAAGAAATATTCAATCGAATCAAAATTGCATACGATATAGGCAAAATAAAGTCAAAACTGCAGACGATATAGGCAAAATAAAGTCAAAATTGGAAAAAACTAGAATCTCTTTTTTTTTTTTTTTTTAATAATAATAATAATCATATAATCACACATATGTTTTACAATATTTTTTACATTAAGAACTCCTTCTGCTGGGCAAAAGCCCGTGCGCAGAATATGCAAGTTTACATGGTTCACATAATAAGATTCACAGAAACAAATGATACAAACTTAAAACATTCAATGAGACACGTGGACAGCTATAAATAAATAAAGAAATAAGACATAAGATCAATATATGAGACACATATCTGTATGGCGATGAGACGGTGCTGGTATTAGGCATTTTTCAGCCAAACTGAGACTTTTTTTCTAAAACTACTTATGGATCGAGAATTTTTTATTTCAGTTGGGAGGTTGTTGTAGAGTTTGATGCCAACATCATGCCAACACATTTTGATTGGTCAAGACGGATTTGACACAAAACTAATGGACCAATGATATTGAAAATTGGTCTAAGTGATCTCAGATAGATGCTTCAGACCTGTTTTCAACAGAAATTCGAATTTCCAAAAATTACGGACGCTATAAACAAAAGAATAAACAAGTAAATTGCGCGTAAGCCTAAACTTCACCGTTCAAGAGATTTGTTTGAAATTCGGTGTGCATGTGCCTAAAATTATTCTCTGGGGGTCTGCAAAATATCGTTGTAATAAAATAATAATTGGTGCAAAAAAAATTAATAACAGAACAAATTCAGATTTTTCAGTTGCGCAAAAAATGCGAGAAAGTCTAGTGCGACCAATGTCGGACCATTTATTACTTATTCGCTGTCATCAGGGAAAGAATTGTTTTAGCATAAATCTGCTTCGAACACTCCCTAGAACATTGTTAGGGCTAGGTACAGACAAAATTTTGTGTCTTTCCAACCAAGGGTAAACCTTGAAAATGTTAATGTTAATCTTATGGGCGGCAAAAAATGCACCGTCAGGTAAAGTGGACCCTTAACACCACCACCACCAAATTTCACAATTAATCAAATTACCAATTTTTGTTTTGTTTTAAGTTTAATTTAATTGCCATTATTTTCCTGATATCGATCGAATAGTTCCAATAGAGTGACGACGTGGATGGGGGCTGCAGTCCGAGGGTATTGGAAAGCAGGTACCCTGCTGAGCAGGCATTTCCATGACAAAAGATGTAACCAACTTCCGCCAATAAGGACTTGGTAATAAGTGATATCACTAATTTTGGGGGCCGAGTGATGGCGGGAATGTGGAGAACTTGCCCAACATTTTTTATTTAAACCCTTTTAAGGGCTGTTGAGTTAGGATAATTTTTTGAGGGTTATAAACTTGGCTATTTTTAGGTAGATTTCGAAGAAAAATCTACCTATATTGTAGTCGTACCAGTAGTCTCACTTTTGATAAATTTCTTCACAGTTCTTCTTTTTATGACCCCTGGATCCCAAAACCACCGTCAGTTCAAAAGTTTATATATATTATATATATCTATCTATCTATCTATGTATATAGGTCGTCTAACCGTACTACCTACAATTTTTCTTTGTAACGTTTTTTGATCCCACCCCTAATGGTTGAATAAAGGTGTAAAAACAGGGTTTTGCACACAAACAAAATCATAACTTGTGTCCTAGGGGTGTTATCGAGTTCTTTCATTTTGTAATGCATTTGCCTCAATACTACCTACAACCTTTGTCTGAAAACGTTTTTCGTCCGACGCACCGTTTAGGCAGGGGGTGGGGGGTTTAATTTTCAAAACGTCATAACTCACTTATTTAGTGAGATATTGAGTTAATTCTTTTTGCTATGAGTTTCTATTAATAATATCTACAACTTTTGTCTGAAAATATTTTTTGTAAAATCACTTTCATTTTCTCGTTAAGGGGGGGGGGGGGGGGTGAAATTTCAAAACTCAATTCCTCCGTTGTTATTGTCGAGAATGCATTTGGGTCAACTGAAAATCTTCTTAACCGTCTTTCTCAATGATTTTAGACTGCTTTTAGTGGATGGAAGTAATCTTCGAAATCTACCTACGCCTTTCGGGGCTGCCGAAAGGGATTTTTTAGGTAGATTTCGAAGAAAAATCTACCTATTGTAGTCGTACCAGTAGTCTCACTTTTGAAAAATTTCTTCACAGTTCTTCTTTTTATGACCCCTGGATCCCAAAACCACCATCAGTTCAAAAGTTTATATATATATATATATCATTTTCACTTCCTTGTGAACACGCTAGCAGGCGTATTTTTGAAAAATAATAGGTTTTGACTATTTAATAAAATATTAGGGTCTAAAATCTCGGTCGAGTTCGTTAATGGGGGAAATCGGACGAAGGGGGGGGGGGGGGGGGGAAATGGGGGGACTTTTTCGAAATCTGGCTTTTTGGCCATAACTCCCTTAATATTGCAACTAATGAAACGTAGTTTTCTCTGAGGGTCGTCTAACAGTACTACCTACAACTTTTTTTAATAACGTTTTTTGATCCCACCCTTAATGGTTGAGTAAGGGTGGAAAAAGAGGGTTTTACGCACAAAAAAATTCATAACTTGTGTCCTAGGGGTGTTATCGAGTTCTTTTGTTTTGTAATGCATTTGCCTCAATATTACCTACAACTTTTGTCTGAAAAAGGTTTTCGTCCGACGCACCGTTTAGGCAGGGGGTGGGGGGTTGAATTTTCAAAACGTCATAACTCACTTATTTGGTGAGATATTGAGTTTATTCTTTTTTCTATGAGTTTCTATTAATAATATCTACAACTTTTGTCTGAAAAAGTTTTTTGTAAAATCACTTTCATTTTCTTGTTAAAGGGGGGGGGGGGGTGAAATTTCAAAACTCAATTCCTCCGTTGTTATTGTAGAGAATGCATTTGGGTCAACTGAAAATCTTCTTAACCGGGCTGCCGAAAGGGATTTTTTACACGGAGTGTTTTTGGTCGCATATCATAAATATTTGTAAGGTAGTACAACAGTAGGTAAAACATCAATTGCCTGTCGAATAGACTCAAATTACCATGTCAGTGAGTCAGTCAGACAGTGAGTGACCCTCAAAAACAGCTAAGTTTGGGATTTCACTGCTCAGGTATAATTGGACGTAGAAGTTTGAAATTTAATCAGCAGGTCTCGTGGGACCCTACAACCGGAAAAGGGTACCCACTCTTCGAGCCACCTCCCCTTGCCTCCTGTAGTTATGAAAAGTGCACAACTCTGGTTCCTGTATAACATGCTGGCAGTGCTCGAGGCTTTGTCACGCTGTCTTCTTTAAAAACTTGGCTGCATGCACTGCCGAGAATGTTGATAATTGTGACCAAAAAAAATAATAGCAAAAAAAATTAAAAAAAAAAATCCTTTCGGCAGCCCCGAAAGGCGTAGGTAGATTTCGAAGATTACTTCCATCCACTAAAAGCAGTCCAAAATCATTTAGAAAGACGGTTAAGAAGATTTTCAGTTGATCCCAATGCATTCCCTCCAATAACAACGGAGGAATTGAGTTTTTGAAATTTCACCTCCCCACCCCCCCCTCCCCCCCTCGGCAGAAAATGAAAGTGATTTTACACAAATCTTCTGCAGATAAAGGTTTTAGATAATATTAATAGAAACTCATAGAAAAGATAATAAACTCAATATCTCTCCAAAGAAGTGAGTTATGCCGTTTTCAAAATTCAACCCCCACCCCCTGTCTAATCGGTGCGTCGGACGAAAAATGTTTTCAGACAAAAGTTGTAGATAATATTGAGAAAAATCCATTAGAAAAAGAAAGAACTCGATGACACCGCAAGGACACAAGTTATTATTTTTTTTTTCGGCAACCCCTGTTTTTTCACCCTTAATCAACCATTAAGGGCGGGATCAAAAAATTTTACTAAGAAAAGTGGTAGGTAGTACTGTCAGACGACAATTTCATTAGTTGCAATATTAAGGGAGTTATGGCCAAAAAACCAGTTTTCGAAAACGTCCCTTGGTCCGATTTCCCCCTTTAACGAACTCCCCTTATATTTTTTTGATTATTAGTCAAAACAGTTTTTTTTTCTTTTTTTTTTTCAATAATACGGCTCATAGTGTGTTCACAAGAAAGTGAAATAGATACATAGATATGTATATATGTATATAAACTTTTGAGCTGGTAGTGGTTTTGGGATCCAGGGGTCATGAAACGAAGAACCGTGAAGAAATTTTTCAAAAGTGAGACTACTGGTGCGACTACAATAGGTACATTTTTCTTCGAAATCTACCTTATGTCGTTTTTCAGTAGCGCAGAAAATGCGAGAAAGTCAAGTGCGAGCATTGTCGAAGCCTTTATTTTAGTGGTGCGTGCTCCTGTAAATAACTATCTGATTAATTACAATTCTGTTGTGAGTCTTTTTTAGGTGCGTGGCCGGAATAGAGCGCCTATTCCGAATCTCTCATCACTAGAAACTCATAGATGTCACGGAGAAATCACGCAACTCTATTTCTTCTCGTGTCTCGTTGTGTTGTACCGTATTATTACGCTTCAAACGCGAAAAGTAAACACCACCTACTTACCAGAGGTGATGGTAGCTAATGATACCCCATGATAAGACGGTTGGTAGTGTTTACCAGTGCTACTGTGTGGTTTATTTTTTCAAACCACTCGAATCAACCCCCTAAAGGGCGTGGGATGCTTGGATACATTCAGAAACACTTTGTGACACAAAAAATTGCTTCACAACGTTCCCGCAAACCGTTTGAGACCCCATAAACCGCACTTTAAAAGTCACTCAAAATTGCACTCCCCCCTCGAAATAAGCCATCTATATAGGTACCATATAATGTGACGAGTATGGAGTAGGAGTTATGCGGGGGTAGTGGGTGGTATTATTGGATTCAAAATTTTTACTTTCCCACCCGTATGTAATACATATGGGCTGAGAAAGTTATGTCTTCGTACAATATTTCGATTTTGAGATTTTGGGTTTCCCATGATCCTGGAGGTCCCCCAAGTCCAAAAAAGTGGTTTTTAAAAAATGTCCGTCCGACGTACGTACGTATCTACGTCACTCTGTCGCGCAACTGGACGTCACACCGTATGTAGGTACCTAATGTAAATATCTCGACAAATTTTTTAAAACAGTTTTATAACTCAAAAATTGCGCCTGCTATGGCCAAAAATAGGCAAACATTCGTGTTTTTTGACAGTTAGGAAAGGCTATGTATATGAAGTTGGAACCTCAAAAATTTCCAGAAGTGTTCTTGAATACATGCTTTTGGGTCATTTGCAACCATTTGGAGGGCCAAAACGTGTTGGTCGTCGGCAAAAAAAATTGGTACAGAGGTGTACTTTAACTTATTTTGAAGTTTTACAGAACAAAATTTATCCATCATAATAATTATTGCCAATATTGGCATTATCGTTGGAAAATTTTCCAAAAATGGAAATCATGTTGGTTATTGGTAAGGTCCCATTTAAAGAACACTAATCGACGGATTTTCTTGAAAATTGCTGAAAGTGGTCTCAGATAGATGCTTTAAGGGCATTTTTCATAGATTTTCAATTAATTGAATATTAAGAAAATAGAAAAGATGTACTTGGCACAGATCAACTTACTTCGGGCGGGCTAACACCCAAGTAGGTTTATCTGTCTCTTTCCTTTCTTGTACCCCTCTGATGATGACCGTCTAGGTCGAAAGCGCTTAGGATTTATTATTACTTTTTCGTGGGTTTTGACTAAGTTATTTTTTGACAGTTTTTCGGTGGTGGTTCCTAATACTAACTCTGGTTGAGGCGGTGTTGGGTCCACTAACGTTTAACTAAACATGGATTGCAGAAAATACCACAAAGTTACGAGTTCCCTCTTAAATCATGTATTTAATTTTAGACAGGTCCATACCAAATTTCATCAAAATCGGATGAAGGTTTAGGGTCTAGATCAGGGAACGGACGGACGGCAGACTTTTTCCAGAAACCACTTTCTTGGACTCAGGGGACCCCCAGGATCATGGGAAACCTAAAATATTAATTTCGAAATTTTGCACGAAAATAATACTTTCTCGCCATATATTACTTATTATGGCTAGCGAGAAAGTGTAACTGGGGCCAATCAGTCCTTCGCTGTGAGTGCACTATTTCTGGGAAATTTCTGTTTTGAGACACAGAGAACGTGCTCATTAGTCTGCTGTATACACAGACGTGACCCATTAGTATTACGAGTGTCCTTGGAGGCCTGCCTGCTGCTATAGGTATGCTTGGAGGCCTGCCTGCTGCTATAGGTATGCTTGGAGGCCTGCCTGCTGCTATAGGTATGCTTGGAGGCCTGCCTGCTGCTATAGGTATGTTTGGAGGCCTGCCTGCTGCTATAGGTATGCTTGGAGGCCTGCCTGCTGCTATAGGTATGCTTGGAGGCCTGCCTGCTGCTATAGGTATGCTTGGAGGCCTGCCTGCTGCTATAGGTATGCTTGGAGGCCTGCCTGCTGCTATAGGTATGCTTGGAGGCCTGCCTGCTGCTATAGGTATGCATGGAAACCGACGACAAGCTCTAATAAGAAGGAGAAGAAGAAGTCACTGCCACTGTGCTGCTGCTGCTCCATGCATCAACAAGTAGTGTTAAGTGTTAAACAAACAAATATGGCTTTGTTATCACTCAGCAATGTTTACAAGTTCTAAAATCTAAATGAACGCTAACACACACTGAACATCTTTCCTATTACACAATAACAAATTGAATTTAAAATTTCCTTGTTGCACTGAAATTCTAGTCAGCTAAATTGTAGGTACCTACCTACCTACCTACCTATTATGGTGGATGTTTCAATGTTTTATAAGTACCACTTTATATCTTTATATGCCCGAAGTACCCGAACCAATTGTAAAATAGTGACAGACAGACATACCTTGACAGACAGAGGACAGGAGAAGTGTGTCCCAGCAGTAAACAGCGAGGTGTCATCTGCAGGGTAGTAGGGTGGAACTGCCACAGGCAAATCTGGCCATCGTAGCAACCGGTCACAATACTCTTCTGGTCTCTGGTAATGTAAATACAAGAGATGCAGTGAGTGGGTGCTGACTTTCCCCACAAAACAACGGGCACCACTAGATTCGTACCAGCCGCCATCCTCATGCAAAAATTGTCAGCTGACGATCGAACTATCGAACATTGAGACGTCGTCTGCTCTATGTAAACACTTATTTCCCGCCACATGTGTCTCATGCCACGACTTTTTCAAAAGTTGTTTTAAATTTGTTTTCATTAAATTACTTATATCCTATCCTACATCCTACGATACATTTTCGTAATAAATCAACATAAAAATTTAAAGCATCGGTATAAGTTAACATTCAAGTTAATTTTAAGTTAATATTTAACAATAAACAATATTATTTATCTGACCATTGACGTCGATTTCAGCTTGAGCGTAGATGGTGACGTAGGTACCTACCTACTAGTTAGTTATGAACAATTCGTACCTACTTGCTATCATTGTGTCGCAGATGTTTTATTACCTCTTAGTAATATTTTTTATTACTTCTTATTATTTTCCCTCACACGGTAGCTAACAGAGAAAAGCGTGACTGTAAATCCTATAACAGAACTGTATTTGTTTCCAGAAGGTATCGAGTTGCCAGAAAGAGTGACTTCAGGTGGGCGCTACAGCAGCTCTCTTAGCGTGAGAGATCAGAACTTCAGCGCAGCCTTAGAAAACGCATGGCTTTCTGAAAGCTATTAATACCTTCTTCTTCTGGGTCTGCTATCCGTACACCGTACCTAGGCGTAGCCCGGGCCATCTTGGGCCATTGTGCCACCTCTTATTTCTAATGTAGGTACCTACTTCACTGTGGCTTCATGAGCCCAATCTCATTGATATAATTTATAAATTAGGTCCAGGGTCCCCTGATTAGGTCTTGGGGTTTGATGATGTTTCTTTGAAAGTATTTTTTCCTGATACCAGTTCCAATATGATAGACATCCCTTGCAGTCAGATTCGGAGGCTTTCCCAATCAGGTGGAGATGTTTTCTCAGTTTGCAATGGCCAGTTGTTGCTTGTTAGGTAGGTAGTGCTTTTACAGAGCTTCTATTCAGGTTTAGAAGTAGAAGCTCCTCGGATTTCTTCTTGTCAATAGCGGTTTCTATACGCTTCGAGTGTCTGAGACCACAAGTGGCCCTCCATTTTTATAAGTGTTTTTCTTCCAGTCACTTCCTGGTTTCCAGCAGACATGCAGGTATCTTTTGATACACCCATCACTGGTTTAGGGCAATGAAGGGGGTTTCCACGCCCTTCCTGGCAAGCTGGTCAGCTGCTTCATTGCCTGCTATGCCCTCGTAACCAGGCACCAATTAATACCGTGACCCTGTTCGACTGTGCGAGCCTGTTGAGGGACTCTGCACTCTTTTACTACTTCGTTGTGACACACTTTTTTTTCCATTTTGAGCAATTTTATTGCTGCCTGGCTGTCCGTCAGTATCCTGATCTGCCGACTTCTGTATCCTTTCAGGATATTGAGATCAGCACAGACTTTTGTGGCATATACCTAGGTAGCTTGGAATATACTGGACTGCTACTGGAACGCTACAATAGCTAGGTATTTAGAGATTCAAGTATCTGCAGGCACAGAAGTAGGTAGGTAGTCAACTGAATTCTGCGAGAAGCCAGTTTATTTTCGTTGGTTGTTTACAAACAAACAAAAAAAGTTGGATAAAATAGGCCGCATAACGGAGAATGTGCCATAAGCACGTATGGAGAAGGGATTAATCTAGAAGTAGTAACCCCTAACGTTTTTCAGCTCGAAAGCTTGGAAAACATAAAACGTACCTAACTTTAACATAAATCATGCAGTACACATACTTAACTACTAATTGATTTGCAGTAAGATTAACAAAGCTCACCTAACCAAAAATAACATGTCCCTTCTCACTACTGGGTAGGCACCTGTTCTGACAGCAAATAAATGATAAATTCCACATGATATTACGAAAGCCAGCTCAGGCTACATTTGCTTCAACAAACTATACGCCTGAATTTACTTTGCACTACAAGGCAGATACAGATTTTACAGAGCATACCAGCAGCATACCAGCATACCAGCAGCATACCAGCAGCATACCAGCAGCATACCAGCAGCATACCAGCATACCAGCAGCATACCAGCAGCATACCAGCATACCAGCAGCATACCAGCATACCAGCAGCATACCAGCAGCATACCAGCATACCAGCAGCATACCAGCATACCAGCAGCATACCAGCATACCAGCAGCATACCAGCATACCAGCATACCAGCAGCATACCAGCATACCAGCAGCATACCAGCATACCAGCATACCAGCAGCATACCAGCATACCAGCAGCATACCAGCATACCAGCAGCATACCAGCAGCATACCAGCATACCGATACAATCAGAGCAACAATTACTATAGATTTGACGATGCTCAGTATAGGTTCAGTTAGTGAGCATTAGGTTCGATAAGTTGTACACTATATGCTTGGATATACTTAGCATAATAAGGTAGATTTAGATATAGTACGTAAATTAATTTGGGCAATTGTCAGTGAAACCAGAGCCCTAAATATTACGTCCGTAAGCTAACCCTGCTTCACCAAGGCTGAACCTGCTCTCAGTATAGACTATTAGACAGTTGTTTTTATAAAAATCGCTCAGGGATAATGTCACCACTGAATTTTCAGCAAGTAAGTTAACCTGATATTCAATCAGTGACAAATGACGAGTTTTCTGCGATGATCGTTTAAATTTCCATAGTGGCACTATGGTAGTTGCGGTTATTGTGATTTGACTTGCAGTCGGAGGGGTGGAATCTGTATTAGTAGGCTCTGTTCTGGAGGGGTGGAATCTGTATTAGTAGTTTCTGTTTTGGAGGGGTGGAATCTGTATTAGTAGGCTCTGTTCTGGCGCTGCCGATTCCAATCCTGGCCACCCTGCCTGTTGAAGTTCTGTCTGTCTCGGAATCCTCCTTGGTTTCCGCCGCGGTTGAAGAATGGACCTGAACAAAAATAAAAACAGAATCAGTTACAGTTTATACTCACAATGGATAGAAATATAAAATAATAACGGGTCCGATAATGGTCGCATTTCACTTTCTCTTGACTTTATCCGCCAAAGGTGTCGAAAAATCTGATTTTTTTTAAAGACCAATTTCAACTACATCTAAAAGAGATTTCGCAATACATTGTAAAATAATTTTAGGCACCTGCAACCCAAATTGCAAACATATCCGTCAAACGACAACGCGCGAACTACTTGTTTTCTGTTTCAGTCCGGCGACTTGCGTTCTTGGGGACTCAAAAGTTAGCAAATTGATCCCGGGAAATCTATTTGGGAACACTGCTGCGAAATTTGAAGGTCCTACATTTATAAAAGTAACTGTACCGGTAGGACAAAAACACAAATTTTATTTATTTTTGACACTTTTTACTTTCTCGTCCGTAGGTAACATAATGGGCAGAGAAAGTTCGCACATGACTTTCTCGCATTTTTTGAGCTACTGAACTGATTTTTTTATGTAATTAATTTTTTTTTGGCCACAATTGTGCTTTGATCACGAAGATATTTTGTACACCCCTGGCAATAATTTTAAGGATATGCACGCCGAATTTCAAGCATATCCATTGCACAGTGAAGTTTCGGCTTACGGGCTGAGGGACTATGCAGGACTATGGCGGACGAGAAGAACGATAAAGAGGAGAGGAAGAGGTAGATTGAAAATATAGAGTAAATGGCTCTGTAGGTGACTCTTAAAGATTAAACCTAGCCCTTCGTTAATCTGCCCTGCCCTGTGTCTATGCGAGTATGCGACTTACCACCGCAATCAAACTGCACCTTTGTCTATGGGGGGCTACTGCCGTCGTCGCTGGACGGCGAGGTTGGTACCGATCCAAAAAAGTGTTGAAGTTTTCTGTCCGGGGGCGGGGGTACAATGTCAAAACGCAATATCTCCGTTGTTGGAGGAAATGGATCGGAATCGACTGAAAATCTTCTTAACCGTCATTCTAAATGATTTTATTGCACTTAGGTGGTGGAAGTAAACTTCGAAACCTATTCCTACGCCTTTCGGGGCTGCCGAAAGGAATTTTTTTACTTTCTCGCTAGCCATATGGCCATATGGCGAGGAAGTATTGTTATCGGGCAAAATTTCGAAATTGAGATTTTGATTTTCCCATGATCCTGGGGGTCCCCTGAGTCCAAAAAAGTGGTTTCTGGAAAAAGCCTCTCCGTCCGTCAGTCCGTGCAGTGCTCTAGCGCCTATACCGTTCATCCGATTTTGATGAAGTTTGGAACGGATCTGTCTTAAATCACTGCCGAGGGGCATTTTCAAGGATTTTTTGATTGGTCAAAAATTGCGGCCGCTATTGTCAAAAAACCGCCAAAATAATTCAAAAATCGTGTTTTTGGTTAGTCGGACAAGCGCCGACGGTACACTTTTCAATCTATAACACTGAAAATTGGTAAGTGTGTTGACAAATAGATGCTTCGAGGTCATTTGCAACTAAAATTGAATAGGTGGAAAATTACGGCCGTTCTGGACCAAAGTTCGATCGTTTCGGCGCCATTCACATTTATTGACAGATTGTCATGAAATTTGGTAAATTTGTGTAGAACCATGTAACGTAAACATCCGTCGAACAGAGTTTTGTTATCTTCAAAATTACGGCCGTTGTTGTCAAAAAAGTGTCGAAAATGAGTTGAGAATGAGAAACCACGTTTTCGAATGGTCGGAACGCATTTTGGACTACAGTAATAAAATGACAGTCATGAGATTTGATATGAGTGATCTCAGATAGATGCTCGTGGGTCGTTTTCAACCGATTTTGGATTGAGTGAAAATTACGCCCGCAAAAAAAATTCAAAAATTCTAAAAAAAAAAAAAAAAAAAAAAAATCATATGGGGCGGGAAAGTTAAGTGCGACTGTTGTCGGACCCTTTATTTAAATTCGGTACGCATGTATCTAAAATTATTGCACACTGGGTGCGCTGCTGGTGAGCACACTGGGTGCGTTGCTTGTGAGCACGTGCTCCACAGTGAGGAGCCGTGACAAGCGGAGCATTCATGGACCCATTGGCCATCAGAGAGCCAAGGGTCAGGTAGGTATGGCCAAGATGCAAGTGAGCGACGACCAGTTGCCAATGTTCGGGTTAACTGGCCGCAACGAAAATCTAATATCGGAGGACTATTTGTATGAAGGATGGCAACATACATATTACAATGTGAGTTTCACATGAAGCTTCACTGAGATGTGAATGTGACTGACTACTACTGACTACTACTGACTACTACTCACCCTGCTTCATCTCGAAGATTCGCTCGTTGGAATCCACCAGGTTGATGACCTTATCGGTGAGCTGCAGAGCCAGACTCTGAAGACGGCTAGGCTCGGAGCGGTGCATCACCACGGTGAATGAAGGGTCATCCAGCGAGGCCTACAAAATAAACAAAAATAAAGGGTCCAACAATGATCGCACTTGACTTTCTCGCATTTTTTGCGCTACTGAAAAACGATGATTTTTTTTTTACATAATTAATTATTTTGGGCCACAATTATGATTTGATTACAGAGATATTTGGCGCACCCCTAGGCAATAATTTTAGGCATATCCACTGGATGGTGAAGTTTCGGCTTACAAGCAAACTACTTGTTTCTTGTTTATTCTTTTGTTTATAACGGCCGTAATATTCAGAAAATCGAAATTCTCTTGAAAAACGAGTCTGAAACTTATCTGAGTTCACTTTCACCGATTTTTAAGATAATCGCTCCATTAGAGTAGTGTCAAATCCGTCTTGACCAATTAAAAACACAATTTTAATGTTTTCCACTTGAATTTATTTTGCCAATATCGGCCGCCATTTTGAATCGATTGACAAGTTCTTCGACAAATTTTACGTAGTTTTGATCAACACAAGCTAGATTTTTAGGTAGATTTTGAAGAAAAGTCTGCCTATTGTAGTCTCAATTTTGAAAAATTTCTTCACAGTTCTTCGTTTCATGACCCGAGGATCCCAAAACCACCATCAGCTCAAAAGTTTATATATACTTTTTAAGTTTTACCGAACAAAATCTATCCAACATTATAATTATGGCGTTATCGTAGGAAAATTTTCCGGAAATGGAAATCACGTTTTGGATTTGCAACAACCCTAATCGACATATTTACTTGAAAATTGGTGAAAGTGGTCTCAGATAGATGTTTCAAGGTCAGTTTCGAGAAAGTCAAGTGCGACCATTGTCGGAACCTTTATTTTTATGTGATTTTTTTTTCTTTCAGAATTTTAACTTTTTCTGAAAAATATTTGGCCAAACGCTGGACGATATTATTAGAAACCTGCATACCGAATTTCAAACATATCCGTCAAACTGTGAAGTGTCGCTCGACGCGCAAAGTACATGTTTTCTATTTTGCACGTCACGGTCTTAATTTTCATGTAATAGAAAATCTATATAAACTGACCTTGAAGCATCTATCTGAGACCACTTTCATCGTTTTACAAATAATGTTTCAAATGTGACCTAACCAATCAAAAACGTGATTTCCATTTTTGGAAAATTTCCAACGATAATGCCAATATTGGCCATAATTATTATGTTGGATATGTACATTTCGTTCGGTAAAACTTTAAAATAGGTTGAAGTACACCTTCCTACAGTTTTTTATTGAAATCGATCTAACAGTGCCATCGGAGTGACGACCAACACGTTTAGGCCAGAACTGGGCCAAGTTTTTGGCCCACCTCCAAATGGTTGCAAATAACCCAAAAGGATCTATTTGAAAACACTTTTGAAAGTTTTCAAGGTTATAACTTGATATAGATAGCCTCCAGCTCTTCCTAACTGTCAAAAAACACGATTTTTAGCCTTTTTTTTACTATAATTGGCGTAATTTTTTATCAAATGAAAATGCCCAGATATTTACTACCGAACTATATACCGAATTGGAGCCAAATAGAATGAATGGTGTGACGTAAAAGTGCGCGACAGAGTGACGTACGCACGTCGGACGGACATTTTTTAAAAACTCTAGGGACCTCCAGGATCATGGGAAACCCAAAATCTCAAAATCAAAATTTTGCACGAAGATGTAAATTTCTCAGCCCATGTATTACATATGGGCGAGAAAGTAAAAAGTGAGGTAATGCATTTGGTTTGTATGAGTGTAGCGTGTAGGTAGGTACTCACCATGAGTTCCTCGTTGATGATCATTTTGGATATGATGGAGTGGACGACAGTGCGGGACAGGTGGAACATCTCAGACAATGTATCCATACTGAGCGAGTCGTAAACATTGGAGTATGTGAACAGGTACGTTTTCAGAGACTCCTCCTGAATCAACCGGGTCAGCATCTCACGGACACTGTCAGCCTCATGGAACAGGTCCCATACCTAGAACGCACAAACTATTCACAACTTTGTTCTCAACACCCTGGGTGCTGATTCATATTGTCATCTAAAAGGATCCGACAACGAAAATAGTCGAAAACGTGATTCATATGCACCTTTTCCCACCGAATTCACTGATTCCCTGCTTGTGATTGGCTAAATTCTGCTGTCGCTGAGCGCGGCGTCACTGACAATGACGATCCGTCGTGTTAAAACACGAATGGGAAGGCAACTTGCTGGTGAGATCGTTTCCGAACCTCTCTATTGGCCGAATGAATTCGGTGGGTTGCAATGCCAGACGGGTGAAAATCAACACAAAAACTGCGACAAATCAATCACGTTTCGGTTATCTCGGGAGTTGAAACTTATGTCGGAGAGACATATGCTCAACACAGACTTATTTTTCAGATCATATTCGTTTTAAATTCGGTTATATATGAACCACGGCCCTCGTTCAGCTTACGACAAGTGTGATCGCAGAGGAACAAGTGCAAGCGCAAGGCACTTGTCGTAAGCTAAACATACGATAGCGTAAATCCGTTCGTTAAATCCTCTCGTTAGGAGACACTATTGGATACTATAGGAAAGTGGTGAAATTCAGCCTTAACCGTCATTCTAAATGATTTTAGACTGCTTTTAGTGGATGGAAGTAATCTTCAAAATTTACCTACGCCTTTGGGGGCTGCCGAAAGAACTTTTTTCACCCATAAGGTTAACATAACAAACGGCAAATTATTTTTAATCTTTTTCCGTTGATTTGAGAAATTCTGAACTTTGCCTAGACGTAGCCTTAGTAGTATTCTAGGCACTGCCAACGCAGATTTTCCAATTTCTCTGTGGTTCTTTCCAATTCACCAGTTTTGCAAACTCTAACATGCATTAACATGGCAAAAACACATTTTTAAGGTGAATAAAGGGTCCGACAACAGTCGCACTTAACTTTCTCGCCCAGAATGATTTTTTTTTTTTTGGTTTTTTGAGATTTTTTTGCGGGCGTAATTTTTAAGCAATCGAAAATCGGTTGAAAATGACCCACGAGCATCTTTCTGAGATCACTCATACCAAATCTCATGTCTGTCATTTTATTACTGTAGTCCCAAATGCGTTCCGACCATTCAAAAACGTGGTTTCTCATTCTCAACTCATTTTCGACACTTTTTTGACAAAAACGGCCGTAATTTTGAAGATAACAAAATTCTGTTCGACAGATGTTTAAGTTACATGGTTCTACATAAAGTTACCAAATTTCATGACAATCGGTCAATAAATGTGAATGGCGCCGAAACGATCGAACTTTGGTCCAGAACGGCCGTAATTTTCAACCAATTCAATTTTAGTTGAAAATGACCTCGAAGCATCTATTTGTCAACACACATATCAATTTTCAGTGTTATAGATTGAAAAGTGTACCGTCGGCGCTTGTCTAAGTAACAAAAAACACGATTTTTGAATTATTTTGGCGGTTTTTTGACAATAGCGGCCGCGATTTTTGACCAATCAAAAAATCCTTGAAAATGCCCCTCGGCAGTGATTTTAGACAGGTCCATACCAAATTTCATCAAAATCGGATGAACGGTATAGGCGCTAGAGCACTGCACGGACTGACGGACGGAGAGGCTTTTTCCAGAAACCACTTTTTTGGACTCAGGGGACCCCCAGGATCATGGGAAACCCAAAATCTCAATTTCGAAATTTTGCACGAAAACAATACTTTCTCGCCATATATGGCTAGCGAGAAAGTAAAAAGTGGGAGAAGCACTTGGAAATACGAAAATGTATACACATTGCCTAGAACACTTATAAAGCTACGTCTAGGCCAAATTGAGTTTTTCCATCTAAGCTAAAAAAAAAAAAAAATAAAAAAAAAATAAATAAAGGGTCCGACAATGGTCGCACTTGACTTTCTCGCAATTTTTATCGAAAATATTGATTTTTTTTTTTTACGTAATTTATTTGTTTTTGACCAAAATTTTAACTTTTTCTAAAAAATATTTTGCCATACACTGGACAATAATTTTAGGCACCTACTCACCGGATTTCAAACATATCCGTCAAATGGTGAAGTGTCGTTCGACGCGCAAAGTACGTGTTTTCTATTTTCCATGTCACGGCCTTAATTTTCAAGTAATTGAAAATCTATTTAAAATGACCTTGAAGCATCTATCTGAGACCATTTTCACCAATTTTCAAGGAAATCTGTCGATTAGGGTTGTTGCAAATCCGTCTGAACCAATCAAAAACGTGATTTCCATTTTTGGAAAATTTTCCTACGATAATGTCAATATTGGCCATAATTATTATGTTGGATAAATTTCTTTCGGTAAAACATCAAACTAGGTTAAAGTACACCTCCCTACCAATTTTTACTGAAATCGATCGAATAGTGCTACCGGAGAGATGACCAACGCGTTTGGGGCCAAAACTGGGCCAAGTTATTGGCCCACCACCAAATGATTGTAAATGACCTAAAAGCATCTATTCAAAAACACTTTCGCAAATTTTCAAGGTTCCAACTTGATATACGTAGCTTCCAGCCCTTCTTAACTGTCAAAAAACACGATTTTTTGCCTTTTTTTGACCATAGCAGGCGCAATTTTTGAGTTATCAAAATTTATCAAAAAACGGGTCCAGATATTTCCAATAGGTACCTACATACCGAATTTGAGCAAAATCGGACGAACGGTGTGACGTCCAGTTGCGCGACAGAGTGACGTACGTACGTACGTACGTCGGACGGACATTTTTTAAAAACCACTTTTTTGGACTCGGGGGACCTCTAGGATCATGGGAAACCCAAAATCTCAAAATCGAAATTTTGCACGAAGACATAACTTTCTCAGCCCATGTATTTCATACGGGCGAGAAAGTAAAAAAAATAATTCGCCGATCGCGATGTTAACCTTATGTGTGGTAGAAATGCGTTGTCAAAGACCGGAGAGCAGCGGCTCTTAGGAAGTCGGGATGTGCGCCCATGGGTCACCCTACCATAGGTAGGCTTCGGCCCTGCTAGCCAGACATCGGCCTTGCCAGCCAAGAAAAGAGGGCATGTTATGAGGCTGATGGGCACGCACCCCGATGGACTGACCTTCCCACATCGGGATGGCCTCATTAAAAGCACGTACCTATATGCTTACACTTAACTTAGGTAGGACCATTTTCACCCGTACCTACTGGAGGGCATATAAGCCCTAGTCCCCTTCGGTACGGGGGTCATTCGGTCCGTTCAGCCTAGGGGACAGTCAAGAGGAACTTTTGTCAATGTAACAAGTGTTTTGTAAACGATCCGTGTATGTGCAAATATATGGTGTGCCGGGCAAAACAACACATTCATTCAAGGTAAGCACCTTCCCGCTCTTAGGCCATTACAATAGGACATCATGCCCCAGTCATGATAGCGTCATCAGATGAAGAGGAGCCTTCATTTGCAAAACATTTCGAGTGTTTTATTATGAGATAATTTTTGAGCTACCTTTGCATCTGATATTGTGGAGTTACCGACTATGACCCCTTCCCCCCCCCCCCCCCCCCCTAAAACCCCCTTTCTCGGCCCCCATAAAACTGAAATTATTTTAGAAAGATACACTGGGTGTGACTCTGTCATGAAGAATTAAACAGCTTCGCATTCTTACGTTTAGTTCCAGAGAAGATCTATGTGGACGGGTGGTCTGGACCGCTCTGTATAAATGTTTGAGCTGATGGTGGTTTGGGATCCAGGGACCATGAATTGAAAAACTGTGATAAATTTTTCGAAAGTGAGACTACTGATACGACTGATACTGAAACGAAAGGTTGTACTCATGTTTCTTCAAAATCTACCAAAAAGGAATAGCTAGTACCAAGTCCCAAAAAACAGTATGCACCACTACTTCTAACATGCTGAATAGAAAATGGAAAACATTGACCTTGGCATTCATTTTGGGGTTGATGATGTAGTTTGAACATGCGCTCCAGTTGCCATTACGCATGGCCTTGCTGGCAGCCACGACGTGCTCACGCATGCTCTCTGGAGGGCCAACCAGACTCTGACGCTCACTGGATCTTAATTGCTGGTAAAACGTTTTGCTGATCATGCGCCGACGAGCGTCGAATTCGTGAGCTGCAACATTAAACATTAAGATGAAATGGGTCGACTGATGTTAATTTACGTTCACGTGGACCAAAAAAATAAAGGGTCCAACAATGGTCGCACTTGACTTTCTCGCATTTTTTGAGCTACTGAAAAACGAAAAATTTGATTTTTTATGTAATTATTTTTTTGGCCACAATTGTGATTTGCTCACAAAAATATTTTGCACACACCTAGGCAATAATATTACGGATATGCATACCGAATTTCAAGCATATCCATTGAACGGTTAAGTTTCAGCTTACGGGCAAACTACTATTTATAACGACCGTAATTTTTGGAAAATCAAAATTCTGTTGAAAATGAGTCTTAAACATCTATATCTGAGATCACTTAGCACAAGATTATAGGTTTTTGAGAAATTCCGGCGAATACTGTTCCCGGGGCCAAGGTTTTCATGTATGGGCCAATTTCGGTCCAAATTTTCGGCCCATCTAAAAAAAAATGAAAAATATCCTGAAACATCTATCTAGGAACACAACTGCCAAATTTGAATGTTCTAACTTGATAAATGTACCGTCAAAAGCGTTCCGAGTAATAAAAAACACGATTTTTAATTTTTTTTGACACTTTTTTGACAATGGTGGGCGTAATTTTTGAGTTATCGAAAGTATATTAAAAATTTATCTTGGAACTGATTTTAGACACAAATATTCCGAATTTGAGCCAAATCGGTTGATTGGTGTGACCTCTAGCCGCGCTACAGACAAACACACGTACGTACGTACGAACGTACGTCGGACGGACATGACCTAAAAACCACTTTTTTGTGATCTGGGACCTCTGAAACGTCTTTTGCAATTAAAATCTCAAAATCAAAATTTCGCACGATAACATAACTTTCTCAGCCCATGTATTACATACGGGCGAGAAAGTAAAAAACACTTTTACTCTCAACATTGTCGAAATTAACCTCGTTATTGCAATAAAAATATTTAACGAACTAAGGGTGCGTCCCACCATACCCAGTTAAAATTAAACTGGAGATTTACCATGTAAAATTTAACTTTTAAGTTAAATTTAACATGGTAAACATAGGACAAAATCTCCAGTTTAATTTTAACTGGGAATGGTGAGACGCACCCTTAATAATTCTTTTAAGAACGTAAAGTAAGCAAAGTTCATTAAAATGACTTTCGATTACTTCCCAGTGTTTGCACAACATTTTGGATCAATGGGCTTGCTGTTATTTGGTTGAGCTAACACTGTGAAGAAGCCAAAAGCCATTTTAATGAATTTTTGCTAACTTTATGTTCCTAAGGGTGCGTCCCACCATGCCCAGTTAAAATTAAACTGGAGATTTTGTCCTATGTTTACCATGTTAAATTTAACTTAAAAGTTAAATTTAGCATGATAAATCTCCAGTTAAATTTTAACTGGGCATGGTGGGACGCACCCTAAAAGAATTGACTAAGGGTGCGTCCCACCATGCCCAGTTAAAATTAAACTGGAGATTTTGTCCTATGTTTACCATGTTAAATTTAACTTAACGGTTAAATTTAACATGGTAAATCTCCAGTTTAATTTTAACTGGGCATGGTGGGACATTAAATCCATGTACAAATCCTAAGTACATTAAATCCATGTTTTTATTGCAACAAGAAGTTTGGTTTCGATGATAATTTGAGAAAAAGTGGTTTGTTTTGGTTGAGGTGAGCATAAACAAACATCACCCTGGAGATATGAGGATGTGGGATGTGGGGATGTGGGATGTGGGGCTGTGGGGATGTGGGATGTGGGATGTGGGGATGTGGGATGTGGGGATGTGGGGATGTGGGATGTGGGATGTGGGGATGTGGGATGTGGGGATGTGGGATGTGGGGATGTGGGATGTGGGGATGTGGGGATGTGGGATGTGGGGATGTGGGATGTGGGGATGTCCCCTTAAGGGACTCATTTACGTCAGTCTAACTGGCAAGAGGTAAATACTACTTGTATTATCTTTATTATTTGCTATTTTTCAGGCAATTCACGAAGAAATGTACTTAACAACCTTTTTTAACTGCTGAAATGTTTTAAAAAATATTCATAATCTCCATAAACACTCCAAAGCAAAATTAATGCAGCAACCTCTTTTTCCGGGATATATTTGAAAAGAGAACCAGTATACCTTTCTGCCTTCTCGGTATTTTAAGGTTCTTTTAATAGTTTGTCCTTCATAAAATTTGAAGAAGTTCTGATTCTGTTACATTTCCTCCGAACACACCGACATGCGACATAGCCAATAGTGAGTTACCTGCCATGTAGGGGATCTCTATGAGCATGGCAGACACCAGGTAAACACACTCCAACAGCTCCAGGTTGATGTGCATGTGGAAAGGCATCTGCCTCTGTTTCTCGACTTTCTCCTGTTCCTTTGAGCGCTCGTGCTGCCTCTGAGGAATCAGACCTGGCAACCAATATATTATTATTACTTTCACATTTTTCATCTTATAGTAGTCCTGCAACTGTTTGGAGTATAAAATTACATCACTAACTTTAAAAAATTAATAACGGAGATATTGCGTTTTAAAATTTAACCCCCCGATAGAAAATGAAAGTGATTTCACCAAGAAAAAAAAGCTTCATAAGTGAGTTATGACGTTTTGAAAATTCAATCCCCCCCTACCTAAATGGTGTTTTGGACGATCCATATAAAAAGAAAGAACTCTATATCATTCCTACTACACAAGTTCGCCAACCATTTTTTTTTTTCATGATCCAATTGTCGCAGAGACATAGCAATTTCTTCTGAAGAATCAGTAAATTAAGCAGAATCCATCGTATGGTTTTTTAAACGATTTGTCAAAATTTTCCGGTTCTATAGGTATTTCACTTTTTTTATTTTTTGAAATTGAAAAATCTGACTTCAGATCCTACGATTGAATGTTCTGAAACTTCCAAAACGCAGGATTTCGTTTACCTCCGACTTCTGGTTCAGGCACCTGACTCAGGTTTCCCAGTGTTCTGAACTGATTTTCCGGGAAATGATGATGGATTTGGAAAGCTCATATCCAAAAACCTTACTAAAAGTGTCAACGTCAACCTTCTCCGATCAGTGGTTCCCGAGATAATCGTAATGGTAGAGTGCGAGATTTACCTGTTCCCGCACCTGTATCTCAGTAACGGTTCACTTCCGGACACCCATTGATAGGTCAAATATCATCTAAATGGACCCCTCTATCCACCCTACAAATATGTACCATTCATCCTGAATCACCCTGTATATATATATGTATATTATATAAAATTTTGAGCTGATGGTGGTTTTGGGATCCAGGGGTCATAAAAAGAAGAAATGTGAAGAAATATTTTTCAAAAGTGAGACTACTGGTACGACTACAATAGGTAGATTTTTCTTCGAAATCTACCTAAAACAGCCAAGTTTATAACCCTCCAAAGATTAGCCTATCTCAACACCCTATAGAATGTTTGATATCAAAATAGTTGGCCAAGTTCTCCACATTCCCGCGATCTCCCGCTAATCTTTGGAGGGTTATAAACTTAGCTGTTTTTTTACACAAAGTGTTTTTGGTTGGATTTATTTTTCCGGAAAAAGACATGTTGGTTACCTTGAGCGAGGAGCTCCTTTACTTTGCCGGTCATCATGAGGTCCACGAGGCAGTTGTGCGCGTCCTTGATATAGGCGTGCCTGAACGCACACAGCCCTAGGTGTGCCATTGTCCGGTTATAAAGGATCTGCAAACAAAACAGACATACAGGATCTGCGAGATATGCATTTTAGTTGTGCTGCTCTAGTCCTAGTCTACAACCATCTCTTTCAGGTTAACAAATATCAGGATCAATCTAGAAAGTATTTTGAATTGTCAAATCAACTGTATTTACTGGTTATTATTATTTTATATTCAGTATTCATAATTTATTATATTTACAAAATTGCGTTTAACAAATGATTGTGCTCCCCTTAAGGTCAAGGACCTTGTGTGGGGCTGCTTTTACCTTTTAATTTTTTAGCTCCAACAATGAAGCTGACAGTCTTATAAATATATATAACTATAAATGAACTATGAATTCATTTTTCACTAAACTCCATTCTGCGCAGGAAAAGAGGTACACTGGTGCCAGGAATGATATATACCTGCGTGCTGGGGTCAGAATGCTGAATGGCTTCCTGCAGATGCGACATGAGGATGAGGTCCCTGGCTTGGAACCAGTTATCGTGCAGCGCATGATGGTAAATATGCGCCAGGATGGCACGGGTTCGAAGCCGATCAGTGGCATCATTGGCGTACACATACTTGCAGAGGCGGTCCATCACTTCTAACGAAGTCTCCCCCTCCACTTCGTCACCCTGAAGCGTTACAGCTGTTTTAGTTAAGAGTGGCGGTACCTGAGGCCTTGGGCCTCCCCAGCCATGATGGATACACAATACTTCACCAGCAGAGAAAACTAAACTGTTGACCCCCTTGTGTACAGAGGTGACCAGGCTTCCTGGCTAGAAGGCTAGCACTGTAGCGCGACTGAGGGAAATAAATTTAGTGGTGGTGTGGTGGTTGCATACCTTCCTCTTCTTAGCAATGTTGTTGTCGAGCTTGTAGTAAAGGTGCTCTATCTTGCGCAGGTAGATGCGGCACAGCTCCGAGTGCACCCCCTGTCTCTGCAGGTACTCCTGCACCTTGTCTATGATCAAACACACCTTCTTTTCGTCTTTGAGTCTGAAAAAGAAATACCGTAAAATATACACGTTTGTACTTAATGAGGTCTCTAAAGGGTACAACCTCTCAGGATACATTCCTTCTTGTCTACTACGGGAAATTGCACTGACTATTAAGTTATGCTTGTACTGTGTGGGGCCAAGGCCTGAGTTGACACGATATTTTTGTAAGTTAAAAAAGAGCTCTATGAATTATTAATGGCAAAGGATTTGATGAAACCGGGAAAGCAATCTCTTGCCGACCACTATTCCGCAAATTACAGATTTTGCCCTTCCCCAGCCTTTTATGTATGAATGTGTTTCGTTTATTTGAAAATATGGTAATGCTTTACCAACCTTCAGTGACGTACACAGTAATAACACGAGGAAGCAAGCTTCAATTATTCTGCCATCTCATGGCTCGAAACTAAACAATTCGAAAACAATGTGTACTACAATGGCTCTAAAATTTGAAATAAACTGAAAAATATTATAGATTTATGAGACCTGTGTGTTAAATAACAATTAAGGAAAGTTAAAACATGCTTCCTGGAGAATAGTTTTATAGTATTTCTGATTTGCTTGCTGACTGAGGGTTCAGTTTACTGACACGACAGTATTATATTGTGACGACTGTGTTCCTACTTTTGTACCAAATGACGTTGTCTTTAGTAGTAATTGTGTTTGGGAGACATTAAAATTATATCTTATCTTATCTTCTGATATGACAGGGACCATGAACGAAAAACTGTGAAAAATCGCAACACTGACTACCATCTACGCTGTTATGTATCATTTTTAAGGATTTACTTGCTCATACGCCGGAAGTATTAAAGCATTAAGTATTTCGAAACCTCCAAAATCACATGAATACTTTAAATTTCCTTGGAAACTAGTGACGGCAGCCACACTGTGACTACTGGCTAAGAGTGATGTCACCCAAACTAGTGACGGCAGCCACACTGTGACTACTGGCTAAGAGTGATGTCACCCAAATCAGAACAATCTTTCATTTCTTCACCGTTACTGTTATTACAAATTTGAATATATAGATAATATAAAATGATGGTAACCTCTCGACATATTCATTGCTGTGAGGGTCACACTCCTTGAGCAGCTTGGTAAACTCTTCGTCCAACCTCTCGACCAGAGTGAGGCAGCACCCGGTCATCTTGTAAGGAGGCTTGTCGAACACCTCGTTCTCCTCCAGAATATGTTCACCCATCACCAGGTCTTTCTCTTTCAGAAGAACGTCCATAAGCTCCAAAACGCGCTCCACCAGCCTTTAACACGTCACATATAAAGAATAGTATCTTTTCGCAGAAGAAATGCCCCAAAAAAGTTGATATGCTACTAGGCATTTGCCCGTTTGTAGCTTACGATAAAATCTGTACTTCATTTTAATCCTACTTCAAGTTAAAACGTCACTGAAAGAAGAGACTTACTTAGTCCAGTACTCCGGCTTCATGGCATCAGACAGTTTGGGGTTATAATCAAAGATGGCGCTCACTATGGCGAACTTGATCTTGACAGACACAGCAGGCCCCAGTTTGTGAGCTTCAGACACGTTCTGAAGTTCGTGAAGCAGTTCTATTTGCTCTCGGCGATCGGTTCGCTTCTTCCCTGAAATAACAAGGTAGGTAAGTACAGATAATTATCGCTTTACTTTCTCGCCCGTACATAAAACATGAGCTGAGAAAGCAATGTCATTTTGCAAAATTTCGCCCTGAGTTTGAAAAAATTGTTTTTAAGAAATGGCCATCTTTCGCGCGCCTATACGTCTCACCGTTCATCTGATTTTGCTCACATTCGGTATGTAGATACCTAGTGTGAATACCTGGAAAGGTTTTTGAGCAAATTGTGACAACACAAAAAATTAGCTAGCTATGACAAAAATAAAGGGTTCGACAATGGTCGCAGTTGACTTTCTCGCATTTTTTTTGCATAACTGAAAAAACGAAATTTTGATATTTTTGAAAGTAATTTTACTTTTTTTGGCCACAGTTATGATTGTATCAAAAAGATACTTTGCACACCGCTAGGCATAATCATAGGCACATGCACACCGAATTTTAGGCAAACCAATTGAATGCTGAAGTTTCGGCCGGCGCGCAAACCACTTGTTTCTTCTTTTGTTTATAACGGCCGTAATTTTAGAGAAATCTAAATTCTGTAGAAAACGGGTCTGAAGCATCTATCTGAGATCACTTTCACCAATTTTCAAAATCACTGGTCCATTAGTGTAGTGTCAAATCCGTCTTGACCAATCAAAAACTGGATTCTAGTTTTTTCCAATTTTTGACTTTATTTTGCCTATATTGGCCGCAATTTTGAAATCATTGAATATTTCTTCGACAAACCTTTAAGTAATGTTATTAAGCACAAGGTTATGGATTTTTGTGAAATTCTGAGTAATACAGTTCATGGTGCCAAGGTTTTCACAATTTTGGCCCGTCTCAAAAATAATAAAAAAAGATCCTGGAACATCTATCTGGGAACACAACTGCAAAATTTGAAGTTTCTAACTTGATAACCGTACCGTCAAAAGCGTCTTGAGTAGACAATAACATATTTTTTTTTTTTTTTTTTTTTTTTTTTTATACTTTTTTGACAATAGTGGGCGTAATTTTTGAGTAATCAAAATTATATTAAAAATGTATCTCGGAACTGATTTTAGACGCATATATTCCAAATTTCAGCCGAATCGGTTGATTGGTTTGACCTCTAGCCGCACTACAGACGAACATACCATCGGACGGACGTACGTACGTCGGACGGACATGACCTAAAAAACACTTTTTTGGTATCTTTGACCTCTGAAACGCCTTTTGCAATGAAAATCACAAAACTGAAATTTCGCACGATAACAACTTTCTCAGCCCATGTATTACCTACATACGGGCGAGAAAGTAAAAAGGCACAGTTAATAAGGACTGAAGGTTATAGATACTAAGTTAAAACCTTGAAAATTTTCACACGTTTTTCAAATAGATCCTTTTGCGTCCTTTTTAACCGTTTGGAGTTGGGTCAATAACTTGGTCGAACTTCGGTCAAAACGGGTATGTCTTCTCTCCAGTCACCAGTCTCCATGGTCATTACAAGACTTGTCACCAGACTTGACACGGCAATCGAGTGCAGTTGATTTCCCATGTTTGCTCCAGCTCATTGCATTGCTCATCAATCGAAACTAAACTTTACTCTTTACTACTTAATTAACTACCTTTTCTATCAAGTCGTGCAGCTGTTGTGCTTATGACCATGCCATGTCACCATCGACAATGTTCGGGGTACCCCACGCCAGTCTCTCCTCCGCCAACGGTAAGTCATACAGCACAGCCTACATTCCATACTTACTATCTATAACTTCTACTCCAGTTCCATTGATTTCGATAAAAATTGGTAGGGAGGTGTCGTTAAACGTAGTTTCAAGAACCGAACGAAAGTTATACAACATAATAATTGCCACCAATATGGCATTATGGTTTGAAAATTTTCCAAAAACAGAAATCACGTTTTTTATTGGTTCACTTTTCCAACAACACTAACTGACGCATGACGCATAGTCTTGAAAATTGGTGAAAGTGCTCTCAGATAGATGCTTCAGGGTCGTTTTCAATAATAATAAGACACCCCGAGATCATCAAGTGAACACCTTCACCACTGACTGTGATACTTATTTCCTCCATATTTAGCTTATGAGTTACCTCTAGCAGCGACTATCTCGTTAAGCTTCTTGATGACTATCGGGATGTCGATCTCCGCGTCCTTGGCGAACATTTTCGGTTTCTCGGAGGGGATGGCAACTCCTCCCTTGACCGTCTCCCACTCCCCCTCGTCCTCGTCCTCCTCCTTCTTGTTTTTTTTTACCCGCTCCTTCTCCTTCTTCTCTTTCTTCTCCTTCTTGCGCTTCTCCTCTTCCTCCTTGTCAGTGGTTCTGCAAGAAGTCATAGAACTGGTCAAATGCTAGTCGTATGAATGTAGAGGCATGTAGGTACTGGTATGTATGTAGAGGCATGTAGGTACTGGTATGTATGTAGAGGCATGTAGGTACTGGTATGTATGTAGAGGCATGTACTGGTATGTATGTAGGGGCATGTACTGGTATGTATGTAGGGGCATGTACTGGTATGTATGTAGGGGCATGTAGGTACTGGTATGTATGTAGAGGCATGTAGGTACTGGTATGTATGTAGGGGCATGTAGGTACTGGTATGTATGTAGAGGCATGTACTGGTATGTATGTAGAGGCATGTACTGGTATGTATGTAGAGGCATGTACTGGTATGTATGTAGGGGCATGTACTGGTATGTATGTAGGGGCATGTAGGTACTGGTATGTATGTAGAGGCATGTAGGTACTGGTATGTATGTAGGGGCATGTAGGTACTGGTATGTATGTAGAGGCATGTACTGGTATGTATGTAGAGGCATGTACTGGTATGTATGTAGAGGCATGTACTGGTATGTATGTAGGGGCATGTACTGGTATGTATGTAGGGGCATGTACTGGTATGTATGTAGGGGCATGTACTGGTATGTATGTAGGGGCATGTAGGTACTGGTATGTATGTAGAGGCATGTAGGTACTGGTATGTATGTAGGGGCATGTAGGTACTGGTATGTATGTAGAGGCATGTACTGGTATGTATGTAGAGGCATGTACTGGTATGTCTGTAGAGGCATGTACTGGTATGTATGTAGAGGCATGTACTGGTATGTATGTAGAGGCATGTAGGTACTGGTATGTATGTAGGGGCATGTAGGTACTGGTATGTATGTAGAGGCATGTACTGGTATGTATGCAGAGGCATGTACTGGTATGTATGTAGAGGCATGTACTGGTATGTCTGTAGAGGCATGTACTGGTATGTATGTAGAGGCATGTAGGTACTGGTATGTATGTAGGGGCATGTAGGTACTGGTATGTATGTAGAGGCATGTACTGGTATGTATGTAGGGGCATGTAGGTACTGGTATGTATGTAGAGGCATGTACTGGTATGTATGTAGAGGCATGTACTGGTATGTCTGTAGAGGCATGTACTGGTATGTATGTAGAGGCATGTACTGGTATGTATGTAGAGGCATGTAGGTACTGGTATGTATGTAGGGGCATGTAGGTACTGGTATGTATGTAGAGGCATGTACTGGTATGTATGTAGGGGCATGTACTGGTATGTATGTAGGGGCATGTACTGGTATGTATGTAGAGGCATGTACTGGTATGTATGTAGGGGCATGTAGGTACTGGTATGTATGTAGGGGCATGTAGGTACTGGTATGTATGTAGAGGCATGTACTGGTATGTATGTAGAGGCATGTACTGGTATGTCTGTAGAGGCATGTACTGGTATGTATGTAGAGGCATGTACTGGTATGTATGTAGAGGCATGTAGGTACTGGTGTGTATGTAGGGGCATGTAGGTACTGGTATGTATGTAGAGGCATGTACTGGTATGTATGTAGAGGCATGTACTGGTATGTATGTAGAGGCATGTAGTTACTGGTATGTGTGTAGAGGGGCGTGAACCACCTCACATTTTTCTATACATTTTATGAAAAATGTCAGACACATTATAATATAATTTTAATACAGATTTATTTGAACTGCAATTTTAAAAGGAATTAAAAACAGCTTTTTATTTTTTCGCAAGCCGGTATGGCGAGGTCCTGTTTCCGTGCAAAATATAGAGGAGATGAAAATTGGTAAGTGTGTTGACAAACAGAGGCCACAAGGTCCCTTGCAACAAAATTTCTAATTACACCCGTTTTTGACCAAACATTTACTGACCGACCGACTGACATGAAATACTACGTAACTTGAATCTTGGCCTTGAAAATTACGGCCGTTTTTGTCAAAAAGGTGTTTCAAATGAGGAATTACAGTAATTCAATGATAATGCCAATGATAGCCGCAATTATTAAGTTGTAAAAATTTCTATCAGTAAAACTTAAAACTACTTTAAGGCCCACCTCCCTACCAATTGGTAATTGATTGAATGGAATGATGGAATGAACTGACCCACCTCCAAATAGTCCAAATAGTAGCAGAAGGCTCATGACACATGAGCAAGTTGTCATAGTTGGAATATATCAAGAGACAGACGAAACACTATGACTATTACAATCAAATCAAGGTCTCATCAATATCTGTCAAACAAAAGACAAATCACAGGGATGCGGGGCTGGATGTATCGTGTGTGGGCACCAGCCATCTTTGAGTTCACATCCCAAATCCCACATCCCAGCCCGGTAGCTAGGACGCCGTCCAAAATGCATCGTATTTGGCCACCTTTAGGTAGATTTCAAAGAAATACTACCTTCTGGCGTGGTACCAGGAGGCTCACTTTCGAAAAATTTCTTCACAGTTAAAGCCACCTCCAGCTTTGTATTTCATCAAAATCTAATGAACGATATAGGCTTAACAGCAGGGAATGGACGGACTGGCGCCAGCGAGAAACCAGAAATATAATAGGCCCGAAAGGCGGGTGCGGGTGCGGGTGCGGGGAGAGATTTCGAACCTTATTTCCAACCACCAAGTGCAGTCTGAAATCATTTCAAATGTCTCTTGAGAAGATTTTTTGGGAAACAAATAGAGCGTTGTTACGTTGTTGTGTACCTCTTGAGGAAGCGCTCCCTGATGTTGGAGTACTGAGCATCGTCTTCTGAGGAATCCTCGTCAGAGGAAGAGTCTGAGCCCCAGTCGATGCTGTCGTCAGAGCCAGCGTCCTCGTCCTGTGCGCGAGGTGGTTTGCCTGCGCTCTCAGCCGCAGGCTCAGCTTGCACTTGAGCCGGCTTCGGCTTGGCGCTCCGCGGGGCGTCCGAGTCCTCAGAGTCTGACGCGTCATCTGCACAGGAATGGACGATTGCTTGTCGACAACATTGAAAACAGAACAACAGATGCTTTTTTGTCCAGAATGAATCAATACTTGACCCTCCGATTGAAATTCTACACTGGACAACCGAAGTAGTGAAAGAAATAATGAAGAAAATGTAAAATGGCACAGTAATTCAAATACATAGAATTCAGTTGAGTGGACAGTTGGAAGTGAGAAGGTACAGAGTCCAGAAACTGATACGTTTATGAAGTGTATAAGGCGAGAACCGAGGCGAGCTGTCACTGTTGTTTACCCTAGCAATAACAACAATACAATACAATCTACTTTCCTTGTTCCCAAAAAATTTTAGCAACAGAAATTTTACTCCAATATTAAAATCCGCACTGATGTAGTACACGTACACCTGACAACAACACGAAACCTCCCACTCGGCAACTCGAAACTATGTTTGTGGTTTGTGTATTGTGTGTAACGGCTAGTGTACCGTCCGATGCATGGACGACTTTAATCTCTAAAAATTTAAGCCTCTAAAAATTTAATTTTTGTCGCACTTTTGTCAATGATGCATGAACGAATCTAAAAATTTAAGAAAATAAATAATGATTTAACAAAAAGTCGTGTAATTAGAATAACGATAATTTAAAAAAATAATTAAAATATATTATTTGCATTGAAAATATTTATAAGAAATTATAAGAATATCAGAATTTCCCTTGTCTAGTGTGGTAACGTGGAAGTAGACAGGAATGTGATTTTGTTGTCTTGAGCTTTGTGCCTGATTGTGACAGAAGCATACCGCAGAACTGAGACATTTTTATTCAGTACCTACCTACGATGGAACATTCGAAAATTTTTAATGAGGACGTGGTCCTGCACGTATCCATCCTCGATCGGTTTAGAGGTCTAACGCCCCATCTTCTCCCTTGTCTCCTTCTCTTTTGAGGTAGATTTCGAAGAAAAATCTACCTATTGTAGTCGTACAAGTAGTCTCACTTTTGAAAAATTTCTTCACAGTTCTTCTGTTCATGACCGCTGGATCCCAAAACCACCATCAGCTCAAAAGTTTATCATATATACCTAGGTACATACCTATATCTATCTCTATATATACATATACCTAGGTAGGTATCTATATAATTTCAATTTCTTGTGAACACGCTAGGAGCCGTATTTTTGCAAAATAGGTAATTGGTTTTGACTGATTAAAAACCACTTTTCTTTGTAACGTTTTTTGATCCCACCCTTTATGACCCAGAAAAAGAAAAAAACAAATGAATAATTTCAAGCTTTTTTTTCAACAAAAAACAGCATTGAAAAATCTAAATTATCTTTGTTTAAAGATTATCTAACCAAAACCAAAAAACACACGCGAATAATACAAATTTATAATAATAATACGAATAATAAAACACAAATAAGCCTTTTTTTAAATAAAAAAACCTAAAAAAATTTAAGAAAAATCTAAATTATCTAATCGAAATAGAAATTTTAAAGTTTGTAAATAAAGGAGAATCTAAGCAGACGACGTTTCCATGGTGGCGACAAAGGAAAAATTTAATATCTAACCATGGCGACACGCCGTCATCTTGAAGTTTTAGAGCACTAAATCACTAAATGTTCCCGTAAGCTAAACATGGCTCATTTTAGAGGCTTAGATTTTTAGAGATTAAAGTCGTCCATGCATCGGACGTACCTCTAGCGTCGTCATCTTCATCGTCAGCCTGGTCAGGGTTCTCCCTGAACTTGGCGATTTCTTCCTCAAACTCCTTGTTGTATTTCCGCAGCTTTTGACGCAGGATAGACAGCGACTTTGAGTTGTTCTTCGACATGTTTTTCCTAGAAAAATATGAAATGAGACATTTTCCCGTCAGCAGCCAAGTGTGACAGGCACAGTGAAGGGGGATTTTCCGGATTTTTTTTTTTTTCGGAAAATTTCCGGAAATTTTCGGAAAATGTGGAAATTTAGTGTTGATTGACTGTATAACGCCTAACTGGCTTAGCTACTGGTGGATTATGTGATGCCGCAGTAGTTCCATCTAAGAAGCCACCAAAAAGTGTGAAAGCTCAAAACTAACTTTTCGCTTCAGCTCTGGAGTCTTTAAGGGTGCGTCCCACCATGCCCAGTTAAAATTAAACTGGAGATTTTGTCCTATGTTTACCATGTTAAATTTAACTTTTCAGTTAAATTTAACATGGTAAATTTAACTTTTAAGTTGAATTTAACATGGTAAATTTAACTTTTAAGTTAAATTTAACATGGTAAATCTCAAGTTAAAATTAAACTGGAGATTTTGTCCTATGTTTACCATGTTAAATTTAACTTAAAGTTAAATTTAACATGGTAAATCTCCAGTTTAATTTTAACCGGGCATGGTGGGACGCATCCTAAGTGTATTAATAAATGCTATTCTGAAGATAGCTAAAGTAACTTATTAAGATTTCTGTGAACGGTAGTTGATTTTCAGGTATATATATAAACGAGTGGTACAGCCCCAGCTGCAAACGTGACGGTAAAACCCCCCGCAAAATTCAAATATTTTAAGTTAAAAAAATATAGATTATTATTTTTTTCGATATAAAAAAGTCACGGAAAGAAAATTTTACTATTTGGAAAATTTCCGAAATTTCCGGAAATTTTCTGGTAATTTTTCGAGCCCCCATCACTGGACAGGCACCACCTCTCAACTGATCCTTCCACTCCAGTATGCAAGTATGACTGAATGCTTTGAGAAGGCAGGGTGAGCAGTGAGCACCAGTCTAGATGCTTCCTGTAATACTCAACATGCGGAAAATCACTGCTTACTCAACTGGTTTTTGGCGCAATAAAACTTACCTGACATATTTCAGAACAAAAAGTGAAGACTAAATTAAAGTCATACACGACTGGCTTTTTTACGTCAAAAGCACTTTGGCCCTGATGATCTTGGTTTTTCCATTCTGGAGAAAAAATTCTGCACTGCAGTTTTATTTGGCAAAATTTTGATACTTTTAAAAAGTAACTTTTTCTGGGTTATAGAATACTGTTTAAATAAAACCACCATGAAAGTTTTTTTCTTCACAATGTAAAGACGAAGTCCCACAAGGAAGAACTGTTTTACCTGCCGTCCTTGTCCTCCCAGACATCGGCAATAAAATCTTCCATCTCAACTAAGCACCGCAAGAAGAACCTGGGAGTCTGCCCAGCTTCCTCCTTCATGATGATTGGCAGCGCCTTGCTATGCGCGCGAACCAATTCCTCAAAACCTGAAAACATAACCCATGTTTAGAAGTACCACACCCACCTCCTGCGCCAGACAGTGATACAGCTTGCAGAAAATGTGCTAAGTAGCCATCACCTGTCAAATTGTGGCTATGTATGAGTACCTGTCAGCATGCTGTCAAATGGTGGCTATGTATGAGTACCTGTCAGCATGCTGGACATATCCTTGATCTTCTTGTAGTTCCTGATTTGCTTGATGATATTGGTCAGTTCTTGAAAGCGCTTCTCTTTAGTGGATCGCACTATGCGTTTCGCTTCTTCTTCATCATCGGAAAACTGAAACCGATGCCTTCGTCAGTGATCAGTCAAATTTTGCGATGGAGTTTATGATAGATCCTCTAAGACAGTTTCCACATTTTGTAATCATGACCACTGTCTGTCGGAATTTCACAAAAACCGAACCTCATGAGTTAAATAACATCATTTGAAGATCTGTTGAAAAGTTTCTATCATTTCGAAATTGCTGCCAATATTGGCAAAATAAAGTCGAAAAGTGACAGAATCAAAATCGCGTATTACTTTCTTGCCCGTATGAAATACATGGGCCAACTACACTAACCGACGGATAACCTTGAAAGTAGTCGAAGACGGATACCTCAATAGCTATTCAATAACATAAAAAATTGAAAACAAGTATGTACTTTGAGCGTCGAACGACAGTTGACACTTGACCTTGTGACGAATATGTCTGAAATTCGGTATGCAGGTGACTAAAATTATTTTCCAGTGAAATGCAAAATATCTTTTAGATATTACTTATAGTCAAAATTATGATCAAAAAACTGAATTAATAAAATGATAAAAAAGAAACAAATCGGCACCACTGTCGGACCCTTTATTTGATTGGTCGAGACTGAACTGGGACTATTTATTTATAGCAGGACCAAAAACCTGAGGGAGGGAGGGGGGGGGCAGACCTTACCTGGAGGTGTATTCCCTTTCTCGAACGCCAGCAAACCCACCCAACTAACACCTTCAAAATTTATTGTAAGAAGAACTGTTCTCCGTATATTGCATCATGGCATGCCTTATCTTCTTACAATAAATTTTGAAGGTGTTAGTTGGGTGGGTTTGCTGGCGTTCGAGAAAGGGAATACACCTGCTGGGGGGTAGACGTTCTGTGTAGTTCAGAAAAATCCTGGGGGCTAAACGGTTTCTGATCCCCCCTTGCTTCGCCTATGCAATTAATGGACCAATTAACGAGATTATTGGAGAAAGATGTTTCAACCTCGATTTCAACCGATTTGGGAGTTCCGAAAATTACAGCCGTTATAAACATAATCGTAAACAAGCAGTTTGCGCATCTACAAACAAACGAGTTTGCTTCAAACTTGGTGTGACGTGTTAAACACGTAAATCAGTGTTAACTAGTGTATTACAGTACTTGGGTAACGGAAATACAGCCAAAACTAAATAATTCATGACCAGAAGGTTCAAATAGGTAGATTTTTCTTCGAAATCTACCTAAATTCAGTCGTTGCAGTAGCTTGTGCCGATACCGATGGTAGGTACATGTACTTGGAATATAAATGGAACATATCGCCGATCTGAGAAGTGCAGACCGTTTATTTTTATGGTACCCAACCTTCCAAATAACCTAAACAAACTTTCTACGCAAATCTAGAATTGTTTTGAATGTACATTTTGCCAAGAAATCTGGAACATACGCGTGCAAGCAGAGTTCTAACCTAAACTGGTTCCATCTCATAAGGATAATACTTATGTTGGACATATTTCACTTACAGTGTAGACAGCAGTCTGCTGGCGAGGTACTTGCTCATCTTCTGACGATGATTCGCTCTCTGAATCTGACGCTGTGGCGAAGAAACGACTCATTTTGAAGAGATTTACGCGCAAGCGACCAACACTCAACAAACACGCCACCAAAATGGCGTTGACGTGGAATTGGAATTAACAGCCGTGGCAGGAGAAAAGGAAAACATTTCCCGCGAAATAAGGTTCTTTGTTTAAACTCTCGTTCCATTTCGATTATTATTAAATAATTCTTGTTTTTGTAGTTGTAGAATAAAAGCGTCTCATTGGAATATTATGTATTTTTATGAGTAGAACAATATCTAGGTACAGAAGGAATAATTCGGCATGGTTCATCTGTTCAAGTTCAAGTTCATCATGTCTGTGAACTACCGATACCTAGGTAGTCCAGTAGTTACTTACCTACCTTTATATTTGATCCTGTATAGTTGGTCATTATCACCAGACTTGACACGGCAATCTAGTGCATGCAGTTGCCTTCCGAACCTTTTACGTTCAACAGTATTCCTATAATCAAACTTTACACTCAACTCTTTTACTATCTAAGTACCTACCTACTGTAAATAACTGTTAAATTACTTTATAACTACGTTGTGATATAAGACATTATACCCTGACCATGTACCTACCCCGCCCCGCGTCTACACGTCCGCTGCCTCGTCGGTAAATCCTACTGCACAACATAGGTAGGTAGGTACTTAATATTAAATTTACGAATTTACTCCTACTAAGCCTATATTGTCTAATACTTAAGGTGGACTTTAGCTGTAAAATATACAATAAATTTAATAAATGGCTTTTTAGAAAAAAGGAACGCATTTGATAATCATTCACTCTTATAATACCTGAGTAGGTAGTTGTTTATACTAACAGTGTCATCAGACAATGGTCGCACTTCTCTTTCTCAGAAGGTACCTATTTTGGTTGGTATAAGTAATGAAAAACGAAAAATTTGATTTTTTTTGTAACCAAGATATTTTGCACACCTCCAGAAAATAATTTTAGGCACATGCATACCTACCTGCGCGGCGTGCAAATTACATGTTTATTACCTATTTTCTTATTTATAACGGCCATGATATTTTCGGAAAATTGAAATTCTGTTGAAACTGAGTCTGAAGCATTTATCAACATACACGGCAGTGCATGCAGCCAAGTTTTTAAAATAAAGGGTTCGACAACAGTCGCACTTAACTTTCTCGCTCCGTATGATTTTTTACTTTACCTGTATACGGAGTATACGTAAGGTAAAGTATTGTATTCGTGCGGGCCAATTTTCGGCAAACCTCAACTTTGAACCGTCATTGCTCCCAGACCTCAAAAGCGATTGAAACTTGCATATACATTTTGGAAACGTCCATTCCTTCGGAATATGAAAACCATCTCACTTTTTTCCTCCGACGAAAAGTTTGCCCACAGGAATTTTTAGAAGAGGTCAGGTACTCCGTGTCAGTACGTATGTATGTATGTATGTATGTATGTATGTAGCTAGCTAGCTAGCTATGTATGTGGCATTGACCTGGACGGCGCACTTTTCAACCGATTTTCTTCAAAATCGGTAGTGACCTTTCTAAAATTGGAAGAAATCAGAATCCGGAAGTTCAGTTTCCCCCCTTTAAAATTAAGGGGGGTTACCCCCCCAAAACTCCCCCAAAAGGTAGAAAAAAAATATTTGCTCAAAATCGGCTCTAACGATTTTGATCAAATTTTGGACTATTATAGAACAAATAATTACGAATCCAATGATACCACCCACTACCCCCGCATAACTCCCTAGAAGGGGGGAAGTCCCCCCTGAACCTGTAAAAGGGTGAAATCAGTGGATTCAGTTGTTTGTGGTATATGAGTAGTTCTGGATATGACACGTGACAACGGCCATACTCGTCACAAATGGTATATGACTTATTTCGAGCCTCCCCCTCCCCCCCCCCCCAGGGAGGGGGGCAATTTTGAGTGACTTTTAAAGTGCGGCTTATGGGGTCTCAAACTGTTCGGGGGAACGTTGTGAAGCAATTTTTTGTATCAAAAAGTTTTTCTGAACGTATCCAAGCACCCCGCCCCCTAAGGGGGGTAGATTTGAGTGGTTTGTGAAATATGGGTTGTGTGGGCTCAAAATGATCGGGAGATCGTTCTGAGGCAATATATTTGGTCAAAATGTTTTTTCGCCCCCCCCCCCCTTATGGGGGGAGTTTTGGTTATTTTCCAAAGTACGTTGTATGGGGTATCAAAATGCTCGGGGAAACGTTCTGAGGCAATTTATTTTGTCAAAAAGTTTTTCCGAGCTTCCCCAACCACCTCACCTCGTTTTAGGGGGTAGTTTTGGGTGGTTGCCATAGTACGTCGTGTGGGGTCTCTAAGTACTCGGGGGAACATTCTGGGGCCATTCCTTTCGTCAAAAAGTTTTTCCGTCTCCAATCATTTAACCAAGGGTTTTTTCTAGGAATCACGCAAGTAAGCAGGTAAAGTTTTGTCCGACCGTGTCGTACCGCTTGTTTACTTTACCTGTATACGAAGTATACGTAAGGTAAAGTATTGTATTCGTGCGGGCCAATTTTCGGCAAACCTCAACTTTGAACCGTCATTGCTCCCAGACCTCAAAAGCGATTGAAACTTGCATATACATTTCAGAAACGTCCATGCCTTCGGAATATGAAAACCACCTCACTTTTTTCATCCGACGAAAAGTTTGCCCCCAGGAATTTTTAGAAGAGGTCAGGTACGCCGTGTCAGTACGTATGTATGTATGTATGTATGTATGTATGTATGTATGTATGTATGTGTGTATGTATGTATGTATGTATGTGGCATTGACCTGGACGGCACACTTTTCAACCGATTTTCTTCAAAATCGGTAGTGACCTTTCTAAAATTGGAAGAAATAAAAATCCAGAAGCCCAGTTTCCCCCCTTTAAAATTAAGGGGGGTTACCCCCCTAAAACACCCCCAAAAAGTAGAAAAAAAATATTTGCTCAAAATCGGCTCTAACGATTTCGATCAAATTTTAGACAATTATAGAACAAATAATTACGAATCCAATGATACCACCCACTACCCCCGCATAACTCCCTGGCCGCTAAAAAAGGGGGGGAAGTCCCCCCTGGACCTGTAAAAGGGCGAAATCAGTGGATTCAGTTTTTTGTGGTATATGAGTAGTTCTGGATATGACACGTGACAACGGCCATACTCGTCACAAATGGTATATGGCTTATTTCGAGCCTCCCCCCCCCCCAGGGGGGGGGGGCAATTTTGAGTGACTTTTAAAGTGCGGCTTATGGGGTCTCAAACTGTTCGGGCGAACGTTGTGAAGCAAGTTTTTGTATCAAAAAGTTTTTCTGAACGTATCCAAGCACCCCACCCCCTAAGGGGGGTAGATTTGAGTGGTTTGCGAAATATGGGTTGTGGGGGCTCAAAATGATCGGGAGATCGTTCTGAGGCAATTTATATGGTCAAAATGATTTTTCGCCGCACCCCCCCCCCCTATGGGGGGAGTTTTGGATACTTTCCAAAGTACATTGTATGGGGTATCAAAATGCTCAGGGAAACGTTCTGAGACAATTTATTTTGTCGAAACGTTTTTCCGAGCTTCCCCATCCACCCCACCTCCTTTTAGGGGGTAGTTTTGTGTGGTTGCCGAAGTATGTCGTGTGGGGTCTCTAAGTACTCGGGAGAACATTCTGGGACCATTCCTTTCGTCAAAAAGTTTTTCCGTCTTTAATCATTTAACCAAGGGTTTATTTCTAGGAATCACGCAAATAAGCAGGTAAAGTTTTGTCCGACCGTGTCGTACCGCTTGTTTTTTACTTTACCTGTATACGTAGTACCTATACGTAAGGTAAAGTATTGTATTCGTGCGGGCCAAATTTCGGCAAACCTCAACTTTGAACCGTCATTGCTCCCAAACCTCAAAAGCGACTGAAATTTGCATATACATTTCGGAAACGTCCATTCCTTCGGAATATGAAAATCATCTCACTTTTTTCCTCCGACGAAAAGTTTGCCCCCAGGAATTTTTAGAAGAGGTCAGGTACTCCGTGTCAGTACGTATGTGTGTAGCTAGCTAGCTAGCTAGCTAGCTATGTATGTGGCATTGACCTGGACGGCACACTTTTCAACCGATTTTCTTCAAAATCGGTAGTGACCTTTCTAAAATTGGAAGAAATCAGAATCCGGAAGCCCAGTTCCCCCCCTTGAAAATTAAGGGGGGTTACCCCCCCAAAACTCCCCCAAAAAGTAGAAAAAAAATATTTGCTCAAAATCGGCTCTAACGATTTTGATCAAATTTTGGGCTATTATAGAACAAAAAATTACGAATCCAATGATACCACCCACTACCCCCGCATAACTCCCTGGAAGGGGGGAAGTCCCCCCTGGACCTGCAAAAGGGTGAAATCAGTGGATTCAGTTGTTTGTGGTATATGAGTAGTTCTGGATATGATACGTAACAACGGCCATACTCGTCACAAATGGTACATGGCTTATTTCGAGCCTCCCCCCCCCCCCTCCAGGGAGGGGGGCAATTTTGAGTGACTTTTAAAGTGCGGCTTATGGGGTCTCAAACTGTTCGGGGGAACGTTGTGAAGCAATTTTTTGTATCAAAAAGTTTTTCTGAACGTATCCAAACACCCCACCCCCTAAAGGGGGTAGATTTGAGTGGTTTGCGAAATATGGGTTGTGTGGGCTCAAAATGATCGGGACATCGTTCTGAGACAATTTATTTGGTCAAAATGTTTTTTCGCCACCCCTCCCCCCCCCCCACCTTTTAGGGGGAGTTTTGGTTACTTTGCAAAGTACGTTGTGTGGGGTATCAAAATGCTCGGGGAAACGTTCTGAGACAATTTATTTTTAAAAAAAGTTTTTCCGAGCTTCCCCAACCACCCCACCTCCTTTTAGGGGGTAGTTTTGGGTGGTTTCCGAAGTACGTCGTGTGTGGTCTCTAAGTACTCGGGGGAACATTCTGGGGCCATTCCTTGCGTCAAAAAGTTTTTCCGTCTCTAATCATTTAACCAAGGGTTTATTTCTAAGAATCACGCAAATAAGCAGGTAAAGTTTTGTCCGACCGTGTCGTACCGCTTGTTTTACTTTCTCGCCCGTATGTAATACATGGGCTGAGAAAGTTATGTCTTCGTGCAAAATTTCGATTTTGAGATTTTGGGTTTCCATGATCCTGGAGGTCCCCCGAGTCCAAAAAAGTGGTTTTTAAAAAATGTCCGTCCGACGTACGTACCTACGTACATAGGTACGTCACTCTGTCGCGCAACTGGACGTCACACCGTTCATCCGATTTTGCTCAAATTCGGTATGTAGGTACCTAATGTAAATATTTGGACCAATTTTTTGATAAATTTTGATAACTCAAAAATTGCGCCTGCTATGGTCAAAAAAAGGCAAAAAAATCGTATTTTTTGACAGTTAAGAAGGGCTGGAAGCTACGTATATCAAGTTGGAACCTTGAAAATTTGCGAAAATGTTTTTGAATAGATGTTTTTAGGTGTTTTACAATAATTTGGAGGTGGGCCAATAACTTGGCCCAGTTTTGGCCCAAACGCGTTGGTCGTCACTCCGGTAGCACTATTCGATCGATTTCAATAAAAATTGGTAGGGTGGTGTACTTTAACGTAGTTTGATGTTTTACCGAACGAAATTTATCCAACGTAATAATTATGGCCAATATTGGCATTATCGTAGGAAACTTTTCCATAAATGGAAATCACGTTTTTGATTGGTTAAGACGGATTTGCAACAACCCTAATCAACAAATTTCCTTGAAAATTGGTGAAAATGGTCTCAAATAGATGCTTCAAGGTCACGTTCAATAGATTTTCAATTATTTGAAAATTAAGGCCGTGACATGGAAAATAGAAAACACGTACTTTGCGCGTCGAACGACACTTCACCATTTGACGACTATGTTCGAAATCCGGTGAGTAGGTGCCTAAAATTATTGTCCAGAGTATGGCAAAATATTTTTTAGAAAAAGTTAAAATTGTGGTCCAAAAAAAATAAATTACGTAAAAATAAATCAAAATTTTCAATACCGCTGGCGTAAATATTGTGCGCCGCCGTTTTCGGTAACACGGGGTAGGATAGGGATAGGGATCCTGGTGAAGCAGTGCACATGCACCCGCCACAGCCAGTCATGCTCCTTATCCTACTCCTACTTGTCCCCTTGACTTGTATCACCTTCCTTGTTGGTCCTCTTGCTCATATTATCATTCAGAAGATGACGAAAAACAGGAATACCTACTTCTTCTGAAGCTGTATATGAGTGTCGCTTAGTTCATCTCGTAAGACCTGCCATTGAATTGTGTGAGTTTCCCCATAAGTGTCTGGTAGACACTGTCCGTCGTCTATGGTAAGTGAATGTCCCACAGCTCAAACTACTCACGCGATAAAAATAAAAAGTAGTGCAAATGAAAGATGATGAAAAGTTAGACTAAGTCATAAAATACCAATACTGTACCTGTTATAGTTCAAAAAGATATTTAAAGTTGAAGTTGAAAACAGTGTCTGATAGACACTGCCGTCCGTAGAGTATTAAATTTCAAAGTTCTACGTCCAACCGTACCTGTGTGGCGTTTATTCTGGAGAAACTGAATTCCGTCAACTGTCGTGAGCCAGAAAAACTTTTTAGGCGGGTTAATATCACAGTGCCAACATGGCGGCCTTTCGCTAAATTGCTTAAGTGGTGTTACTACATAAGTAAGTCCTTTTATATTCATTTTCAACATAAATTATTATTAAATCATTAAAGGCATTCGTTACGTTATAAATAGTTTTATAAAAGTTCAAGTGTTTGAAAATATCGTGGCCGGGGAAGACAGGTTTCACACGGTTTGGAAGACGGAAATTTGCTGCTTTGGGCAGATGAGTATTTTCCTGGTTTTTGAGTATTTTTGAGATATTATTGGACTATTTGATGGGATTTTATTGGAACTGATTGAAATTGATTGAAATATTTGGTTTGAGAAAACATTAACTCCCCTTATAAAGGTATGGATAATTATAAGTACCTACTTGTGAATTGTAATATAGGCATTAGGTAGGCAAGTACATGCGGTGTATCTCTATCTGGTATTGAGGAGGCTTGTATATTATTTTAGGGAGTTTGTCGACAGCTGCGATTATACCTACATATATATTTTGAAATACCTACGGATTTTGGACTTTTGATTGTGTACTGACATTCCTGGACTGCCATTCCTGGAAAGGCGTTTTGGACGGACCTTCCCGGACGGACCTTCCCGGACGGCCATTCCTGGACGGCCTTTTACCTGGACCTCGTACTCTGCCGACCAGAAGTACCGTGGCTACACGCCTGGCGCCCGAAACCGGATAGGTGCAGTAAGTTTAGGGCCACACCTGAGCAGTGACATCCCAAAGTTAGCTGTTTTTGAGGGTCACTCACTGACTCACTGACTCACCTATACAAATTATGAGCATGTTCCAGCAGTACTATAGAGCTGAATCTCAGCATACTTTTAGGTATCATCCCCTGGACACCTAGAAAATCGCAAACCCGAAGTACCTTCACTATTATACGTTCATGTTCGATTCCAAGTTCCCATGCTAACTTTATATGGGTTTGGTTATATACAAAACAAACATTTCAACATCTTGAATTCAATCCAACAGAAACAATGTTGTGTAATGTGTACTTGTTCCTTTCAGGTACGATTATGTACCACTTTCGGGTATCAGGTTTGAATAGGTATCTACTATACTTTCAGGTATGGAAAGGTAATTTGTGGAGATTCAACAGGAAATTTGTATCTAAATACGAGTAGGTATTTCTAGGTATTTCAGGTATGGGATAATAATTTGTGTAGATTTGGCAGGGAACTGGGTTTCAGGTACAAGTAGGTACTTTTCAGGTACGGCTAGGTATTGTGACTCCATTCGACAGGCTAATTATTTTTAGGTACGAATAGGTAGGTACATTTCAGGCATGGGAAGGTAATTTCTGGACATTCGACGGGGAACTCGTTTTCAGGTACGAGTAGGTACTTTTCAGGTATTTCAGGTATGGAATTGGTAATTTGAATAAGGTTGACAGTGAACTGGTTTACAGGTATTGGTAGGTAGGTAGGTAGGTAGTTTGAGTCCATTCGACAGACAACTGATGATTTACCCACTGTTAGAAAATAATGTACCACCTTACAAAAATTATATGATATCCGACCAAAAACACTCCGTGTAAAAAACAGCCAAGTTTATAAGCCTCCAAAAATTTGCCTAACTCAACAGCCCTTAAAGGGGTAGATATCAAAATTGTTGGCCAAGTTCTCCACATTCCCGAAATCACTCAGCCCCCAAAATAGTGATATCACTTATATTAAGGGCCAAATCCTTGGCGCGAATCTGAAGGATGTTGGCGACATATTTTGTCATGGAAATGCATGCTCAGCAGGATACCCGCTTTGCAATACCCCCGGACCGTAGCCACCATCCAACCTTAAAGTCTTAAAGTCTTAAAGTCTGTGTCTATGACCTGTGTGGACCTTGCGTCAGGACCACAAACACTGCATCCTAGGTGCAAGTGCTGGCTCTGGATAGGGAAAGGGTGCAACCTTTTACAGACCGGCTGTGAGCCTTACGTGATTTGCGCCAAGGACTTGGTCCTGTAATAAGTGATATCACTAATTTTGGGGGCTGAGTGATTGCGGGAATGTGGAGAACTTGGCCAACAATTTTGAGATCAAACCCTTTTAAGGGCAAATAACGTAGCACTTGTATCACACAAAAATTTTAATAAGGGCAACCGATATCGTCAAATTATGACATCATCAGGCACATCACTGAAGTACAAACAGAAGAACCTACCTATATATGTATGCTAAACGCTATGACTAGTGGTGGGGGGAGGGCGGGGGTTGAGCCTAGCAGCTAAGTCCAACAGGGGGGAGGGGGTAATACACAAAACATCATTGAGCACCAAATCCTGTCGCAATACAGCCCTACGTATTTCGATATTTTACTTTTGCGATATTCATGAAGTATTTTGAAATCCTGGAAATTGCAGTTGTGTCCTGTGGAGTTGATGTGTTCAGCCATGGAGGATGTGGTATTTCCTTTTCCTACGTCTCTGCGGTGTTCACTGATTCTCTCTTTGAAGTTCCTTCCTGTTTGCCCGATATATAAAGCTTCACAATCGTTGAAGTTCAGTTTGTATACACCTGACTTTCGTTCCTTGTCAATTTCTGGTTTACACTTGATGAGTTCTTTTCCACAGGACACGACTGCAATTTCCAGTTTTTCAAAATACATTATGAATATCGCAAAAGTAATATTCTAGATAGGCTTGAGGGTATCGAAATACAGCTCCTACCCAACCTTAAAGTCTGTGTCTGTGACCAGCTGTGAGGCTTACGTGATTGACGCCAAGGACTTGGCCCTGTAATAACTGACATCACTTATTTTGCGGGCCGAGTGATAGCGGGAATGTGGAGAACTTGGCCAACATTTTTTTTTATCAAACCCTTTTAAGGGCTGTTGAGTTAAACTAATTTTTGGAGGGTTATAAACTTGGCTGTTTTTAGGTAGATTTCAAAGAAAAATCTACCTATTGTAGTCGTACCAGTAGTCTCACTTTTGAAAAATTTCTTCACAGTTCTTCTTTTTATGGCCCCTGGATCCCAAAACCACCGTCAGTTAAAAAGTTTAAATAAATATATGTATATATATCATTTTCACTTCCTTGTGAACACGCTAGGAGCCTATTTTTGAAAAATAATTGTTTTTGATTATTTAATAAAACAATACGGACTAAAATCTCGCTCGAGTTCGTTAAAGGTGGAAATCAGACGAAAGGGGGGGGGGGGGGGGGGAAGGAAGGGGAACTTTTTCGAAATCTGGTTTTTACTTTCTCGCCCGTATGTAATACATGGGCTAAGAAAGTTATGTCTTCGTGCAAAATTTCGATTTTGAGATTTTGGGTTTCCCATGATCCTGGAGGTCCCCCGAGTCCAAAAAAGTGGTTTTTAAAAAATGTCCGTCCGACGTACGTACGTCAGCCTGTCGCGCAACTGGACGTCACACCGTTCGTCCGATTTTGCTCAAATTCGGTAGCACTAATCGATCGATTTCAATAAAAATTGGTAGGGAGGTGTACTTTAACCTAGTTTGATGTTTTACCGAACGAAAGTTATCACCCATAATAATTATGGCCAATATTGGCATTATCGTAGGAAAATCACGTTTTTGATTGGTTAAGACGGATTTGCAACAACCCTAATTGACAGATTTCCTTGAAAATTGGTGAAAGTGGTTTCAGATAGATGCTTCAAGGTCATTTTCAATAGATTTTCAATTACTTGAAAATTAAGGCCGTGACATGGAAAATAGAAAACACGTACTTTGCGCGTCGAATGACCGCGTTGGTCGTCACTCCGGTAGCACTTTTCGATCGATTTCAATAAAAATTGGTAGGGAGGTGAACTTTAACCTAGTTTGATGTTTTACCGAACGAAATTTATCCAACATAATAATTATGGCCAATATTGGCATTATCGTAGGAAAATTTTCCAAAAATGGAAATCGCGTTTTTGATTGGTTCAGACGGATTTGCAACAACCCTAATCGACAGATTTCCTTGAAAATTGGTGAAAGTGGTCTCAGATAGATGCTTCAAGGTCACTTTCAATAGATTTTCAATTACTTGAAAATTAAGGCCGTGACATGAAAAATAGAAAACACGTACTTTGCGCGTCGAACGACACTTCACCATTTGACGGATATGTTTGAAATCCGGTGAGTAGGTGCCTAAAATTATTGTCCAGTGTATGGCAAAATATTTTTTAGAAAAAGTTAAAATTTTGGTCCAAAAAAAAATAAATTACGTAAAAAAAAATTATATTTTCGATAAAAATTGCGAGAAAGTCAAGTACGACCATTTTCGAACCCTTTATTAGTTCATAACTCCCTTAATATTTCAATTAATGAAAGGGATCGTCTAACAGTACTACCTACAACTTTTTACTTGTAACGTTTTTTTATCCCACCCTTAATGGTTGAATAAGGGTGGAAAAACAGGGGTTTTCGCACACAAAAATTCATAACTTGTGTCCTAGGGGTGTAATAGAGTTTTTACTTTACCTGTATACGGAGTATACGTAAGGTAAAGTATTGTATTCGTGCGGGCCAATTTTCGGCAAACCTCAACTTTGAACCGTCATTGCTCCCAGACCTCAAAAGCGATTGAAACTTGCATATACATTTCGGAAACGTCCATGCCTTCGGAATATGAAAACCACCTCACTTTTTTCATCCGACGAAAAGTTTGCCCCCAGGAATTTTTAGAAGAGGTCAGGTACGCCGTGTCAGTACGTATGTATGTATGTATGTATGTATGTATGTATGTAGCTATGTATGTGGCATTGACCTGGACGGCACACTTTTCAACCGATTTTCTTCAAAATCGGTAGTGACCTTTCTAAAATTGGAAGAAATAAAAATCCAGAAGCCCAGTTTTCCCCCTTTAACATTAAGGGGGGTTACCCCCCTAAAACACCCCCAAAAAGTAGAAAAAAAATATTTGTTCAAAATCGGCTCTAACGATTTCGATCAAATTTTAGACAATTATAGAACAAATAATTACGAATCCAATAATACCACCCACTACCCCCGCATAACTCCCTGGCCGCTAAAAAAAAGGGGGGAAGTCCCCCCTGGACCTGTAAAAGGGCGAAATCAGTGGATTCAGTTGTTTGTGGTATATGAGTAGTTCTGGATATGACACGTGACAACGGCCATACTCGTCACAAATGGTATATGGCTCATTTCGAGCCTCCCCCCCCCCAGGGGCGGGGGGGCAATTTTGAGTGACTTTTAAAGTGCGGCTTATGGGGTCTCAAACTGTTCGGGCGAACGTTGTGAAGCAATTTTTTGTATCAAAAAGTTTTTCTGACCGTATCCAAGCACCCCACCCCCTAAGGAGGGTAGATTTGAGTGGTTTGCGAAATATGGGTTGTGGGGTATTAAAATGATCGGGAGATCGTTCTGAGGCAATTTATATGGTCAAAATGATTTTTCGCCTCACCCCCCCCCCCCCCTATGGGGGGAGTTTTGGATACTTTCCAAAGTACGTTGTACGGGGTATCAAAATGCTCAGGGAAACGTTCTGAGGCAATTTATTTTGTCAAAACGTTTTTCCGATTTTCCCCATCCACCCCACCTCCTTTTAGGGGGTAGTTTTGGGTGGTTGCCGAAGTATGTCGTGTGGGGTCTCTAAGTACTCGGGAGAACATTCTGGGGCCATTCCTTTCGTCAAAACGTTTTTCCGTCTTTAATCATTTAACCAAGGGTTTATTTCTAGGAATCACGCAAATAAGCAGGTAAAGTTTTGTCCGACCGTGTCGTACCGCTTGTTTACTTTCTCGCCCGTATGTAATACATGGGCTGAGAAAGTTATGTTATCGTGCGAAATTTCGATTTTGAGATTTTCATTGCAAAAGGCGTTTCAGAGGTCCTAGATACCAAAAAAATGGTTTTTAGGTCATGTCCGTCCGACGTACGTACGTACGTACGTCCGTCCGTCCGTCCGTCCGTTTGTCTGTAGCGCGGCTTGAGGTCACACCAGTCAACCGATTTGGCTCAAATTTGGAATATAGATGTCTAAAATCAGTTCCAAGATACATTTTTAATATAATTTTGATTACTCAAAAATTGCGCCCACTATTGTCAAAAAAGTGTCAAAAAAAATTCAAAAACGTGTTTTTGTCTACTCAAGATGCATTTCACGGTACGGTAATAAAGTTATAACCTTCAAATTTTGCAGTCGTGTTCCCAGATAGATGATCCAGGATAATTTTTATTGTTTTGGAGATGGGCCGAAAATTTGGGCAAAAATTGGCCCATACGTGAAAACCTTGGCCCAATGAACAGTATTAGCCGGAATTTCACAAAAATCCATAAACTTGTGCTTAATAACATTACTTAAAGGTCTGTTGAAGAAATATTCAATAATTTCAAAATTGCGGCCAATATAGGCAAAATAAAGTCAAAAATAGATTTTCAATTGATTTTCATTTAGGGGAAAGTGGGGAGCCTTGAGACAGTGGGAGGGTTGAGACGTAGTCGAAATCTTGAAACCTATAAAAGTTTAAACAATGGCACCACTTTTTTAGGGCTTGTCCCCCTACCAAAATTACGCACAAAAAATCCCCCATTGATTGCGCGCGTGTCGTATGGTCATTTCGCCATTGTGCGTCATAACCATTGGTTGTTACAATTCTCGCTCCAATCAAGGTAAGCAATTTTGACTTCATTATTGAAATAAGTGTCGTTTTTTTAAATGATTACGATTAGAAAAGGAATAATTGTCATTGTGAAATAGTTTGTTTCTTGGTTTCTTTAAATTATTGTGACGAAAATTTAACAAAAAGTTTGATAGCACATAGAGGGAGGGTCGAGACACAACCAAGAGGGAGGGTTGAGACGCCGTCTCATGCATAAGCTCTTGGGAGAATCTGCTATTTTTTTAAAAAATTATGAATTTACGTTTCTTTACTCTTTTTTATTACAGAATGCCTTTTCGATGGAACAGTAAGAGTGGAAAAACAAGAACGGCGGCCATCGCACGACATACATATTCCAATACCCGATAATTGATGATATCAGCGTTGTTGCAAAAGCTGATATTACTAAAAAACTATCGTTAAACAGTTTTCGCCGAGGAAACTACAGTTTCAAACAAGTGAAGTTTCTAAAAAAAAATAAAACCACTGCGATAGAGAAATAGCTGGGTTTATATTATTCCCTTGTCTCAACCCACCCACCCTGGTGACTCAAAGCTCCCACCGGGTGGGAGCCATGAGACAAAATGCGCATGGTCAGTTTTCAGTAAATTTACTTTTTACTATTAATGGTAATACCTTCGAATCAAATTTAAGTGAGAGTCAAAATAGGTCTCCAAGGGACAAGCCAAGAAGTGGTTCCCTATTGTCGCTGGGAAAAAATGTAGAAAAATAAAATTGTTAAGTGTCTCAAGGCTCCCCACTTTCCCCTACTTAAAATTTAAGACGGTGACATGCAAAATAGAAAACATATACTTTGCGCGTCGAGCGACACTTCACTGTTTGACGGATATGTTTGAAATTCGGTATGCAGGTGCCGAAAAGTATCGTCCAGTGTGAGAAATACTTTTCAGAAAAAGTTAAAATTCTGACAATTATTCACGTAAAAAAAAAAAAAATCAAATTTTCGATAAAAATTGTGAGAAAGTCAAGTGCGACCATTGTCGAACCCTTTATGTGTTTTGTAATGCATTTGCCTCAATATTACCGACAACTTTTGGCTGAAAAAGTTTTTCGTCCGACGCACCGTTTAGGCAAGGGGTGGGGGGTTGAATTTTCAAAAATCATAACTCACTTATTTGGTGAGATATTGAGTTTATTCTTTTTGCTATGAGTTTCTATAAATAATATATTCAACTTTTGGCTGAATTTTTTTTTGTAAAATCACTTTCATTTTCTTGTTTAAGGGGGGGGGGGGGGGGGGGTGAAATTTCAATACTCAATTCCTCCGTTGTTATTGTAGAGAATTCATTTGGGTCAACTGAAAATCTTCTTAACCGTCTTTCGAAATGATTTTAGACTGCTTTTAGTGGATGGAAGTAATCTTCGAAATCAACCTACGCCTTTCGGGGCTGCCGAAAGGGATTTTTTTTACATGGAGTGTTTTTGGTCGGATATCATATAATTTTTGTTAGATGGTACAACTGTTTATAACAGTAGGTAAAACATCAATTGGCTGTCGAATGGACTCAAATTTTCTTGCCATACCTGGAAAGTACCTATACCAGTGGGGAGGAGAAGAAGGCAGCCTGTACACACTCTGTTTCTGTGACCCTGACGTTCCCAGCCGCGATGCTCCCTTGCTGCGTGAGTTCCGCCACTGGTTTGTACTCAAAATCCATGGAGAAGACATTCAGAGCGGGGATACCATATCTACATACATCAATCCAGCACCCCCAAAAGTACGTACCTAGGTATATAGTCGCAGAGCCCAAAAATCACAATCCCTTTTAAGTGCGTGGGGTTATTACATACCTACTATAGGTAGGTAGCTACTTATTCCCGTACAGATTTTTCTTCGTTAGTGTGCGTGCATGGCTCCGTATACCTACGAAAAATCGAATTTAACTGGAGTTTAACCGTTAACCGAGTATGGTGGGACGCACCCTAAGAAGAATCAGCCTACACCAGACGGCTGGGACCCTGAGGTTAACACAGTCATATTTTTTAGCAAACATATCTGTAGACAGATTCCCCAAGGTACCTAGCTACCTACAGCTTCTGATTTTTCAAGAACTGTTGAATAGGAAAAAGCCACTTGGAAATTTAAGAGTCTGTCTAGGTATAAGTCCATGGGCGTAGCAGGACCAAAAACCTGGGGGGGGGGGGCTGAGCCTGGGGGGGTAGGCATGGCTTTATGTGACGTTACGTGTAGGTCCGAAAAATCCTAGGGGTGGCTAAACGGTTTCAGGGGGAGATTACCCCCCCCCCTCCCCGCAGACCGCCCGCCCTTGCTACGCCTATGCATACGTATCTGCAACACTACTACTTATACCACCTATTAAGGATATGTCTTCAACCCAAGGGAGAAAAAAATCATAAATTCATTATCAACTAGGTAGGTAGGTACTTATACCTACCTAAAGCTGAAATTCAGTCAGTGACTTAGGTCCTAGAAAGATTTCTGAAACATTTCGTTGCAGAAATATTTCGGTTGTCAGGAATGTTTTCTTTTTGCAGGGAACCGGTCATCACCGCTACTTGTTCTTGTTCTACAAACAGCCCTGCAAGGTTAATATATCGAAACAGTTGTTGTATAGCAACAAAGCCACTCAAGTCGCCAGTCGTGCCAGATTTTCCATCAAACAGTTCGCGAAGGACAACTGTCTGCTTGGCCCTATAGCCGGCAATTTCTTTAAAAGCGAAGGGGCAGGGTTGGATGCAACGAAGGATGCTTTGAAGAAAAGCCTTATGTAAAAATGAAACATTAGAAACAGGCTGCTGCAGTGCTTAAAAACATACCCATATCCCATCCTATGTAGGTACAGTTTGGTTTATACCTGTAGGTACTTAAATAGGTATCGGCTGAATTTCACCACCTGACGATAGTGCCTTTTAACGATCGAATAGCTATCGATTCGTTAAAGCAGAAGAAAAAATTATCCTATCGTTAAATTTGTCGTGTCACTAGAATTGTCTCCTTTGTTTACGTCAAATTTGTTTCCAGTTAAAAATGGAAAATAAACCTGGAGGTGTATTCCCTTTCTCGAACGCCAGAAAACCCACCCAACTAACGCCTTCAAAATTTATTGTAAGAAGAACTGTTCTCCGTATATTGCATCATGGCGTGCCTTATATTCTTACAATAAATTTTGAAGGTGTTAGTTGGGTGGGTTTTCTGGCGTTCGAGAAAGGGAATACACCTCCAGAAGGACACACTAATTTTTCGGAGAAATATATTAAATAGTTGGGTAGACAACAATCCCTGCCCGTTTCGCACCCAAATGATTTGAAAGTATGAAATTTATCGTTATCGGATAATTCACTCGAAAGCTAACGGTAAGATAAGAGATGCATGGTGAAAGCCGTTAACTTTTTTAGCGATAGGATAGCGCTATCGTGTAGGTACACGATAGTCTTCACGTTAAAGTGGTGAAATCCAGCCTTTAATACCTTTGTTATAATGTAGAAACAGTATGTATAGGTAGGTACTTTAGTTTGTAAGACAGTAGTAGCAGTAATGTAGTAATCGTTTTAAGTAATATAATTTAAAATATGACGTTAAGTAAACGTGCGCCCTAAACTTTCTAAAGTAAATTTTAGAGGTAATTTTTTTTAGGTATTTTAGTAGTAGCTTTTCGAATAAAAAACCAGGAAAGTACATACAAATAAAACTTTAGAAACTTTCAAATTTTTGGCGCCAATATTTTGTGCCGTAAAGTTGGCAACTCCCGGTGAGACGCCATATTTGTTTGTGCACATTTTACACAGAAATTTCCGGAAACTTTTTACGCCTTGTCTGCAATTTTTACATTTTCGCATTTATTGGAGATTGATGACTAAATTGGCCACTTGCGCTCGGACTTCAAAGCATTTCTCTAAGTTTGTTTGTCAGGTAAGAAGTTTATTTCTGTATGTCGGCAGTAGCATGCGATATCTCGGCCATTTTTCTCAGTACAAAAAGTGCCTAACCTACGTCATTTGCGATGCAGTCCTTGAAGAGAAAGTTAAAAATGGCCGTGGCAAATTCCGTTGTCTAGTGGTAGTCTGGTTCTATGTTTAAAGAATTCTGATTCACGTTCTGAGGAATTTAACCTGAGACAACGACCACATTTTGTCTAATCGTCAGGACCAATCTGTGGTTAGAATGCGGGCCAGCTGTTTCATATACTTCCTCTATTATGTATTTTTTTGTAAGGTGGGAAGCTTTGGCAGCAGAGTAATAGGCACCATGTTGAAACATGGAGTGGTTCCTGATGTTATTGATGAAGAACCTGCCAGAACTGCCGTCGTCAAATATGGAGATCTTCAGGTTGATAACGGGAATGAACTTACTCCGACCCAAGTCAAGGCAAGAAATTTTCATGTACTTTTAAGACTAAACATACATACAGTCGCTATTTACGTTTTTACTTTCTCGCTTGCCAATATGGCGAGAAAGTAGTATTGTTTCCGTACAAAATTTTGAAATTGAGATTTTAGGTTTGCCATGATCCTGGGGGGGGGGGGGGGGGGGGTCCCCTGAGTCGAAAAAAATGGTTTCTGGAAAAAGTCCGTCCGTCTGTCTGTTCCCTGCTCCAGAGCCAATAGGTACCGTTCCCCCAATTTTGATGAAATTTTGTATGGACCTGTCTAAAATCACGGCTTAGTGACGCTTTCAAGGATTTTTTGGATAATTAAAAAATTGCTGCCACTATTGCCAAAAAACCGCAAAAATAATTAAAAAATCGTGTTTTCGGTTAGTTTGACAAGTGCCGATGGTACAGTTTTCGATCTATAACATTGAAAATTCGTAAGTGTGTTGACAAATAGATGCTGCGAGTTCAGCTACAACAAAAATTGAAATTAGTGTAAAATTACGGCCGTTTTGGACCAAAGTTCGATCCTTTCAGCGCCATTCACATTTATTGACCGATTCTCATGAAATTTGCTAGGTAGGTATAGTTGTGTAAAACTAAGTAACAGTAACATTTGTAGGACAGAATTTGTAATCATGAAAATTAGGGCCGTTTTTGTCAAAAAAGTGTTGAAAATGAGAAACCAGGGTTTTGAATAGTTGGAACGCATTTGGTACTATAGTGCCTGTCAGTGGCCGAGTGGTCAAGCGGTCCGCTTTGTGTCCTGAGAGGTCCGGGTTCCAATTCCGGCGGAGCTGAAAAATTTTCCGCTTCCGACATGGATGTAGGTATTGGCTTCGGCCCACTCATATTCGGCTTCAGCCAAAAACAAACCAACTCATCGGCTCATATTATGTTCTCTGAACGTCACTCGTAAAAAAAATAAAGGGTCCGACAACAGTCGCACTTAACTTTCTCGCCCAGAATGATTTTTTTTTTTGGGGGTTTTTTGAGATTTTTTTGCGGGCGTAATTTTTAAGCAATCGAAAATCGGTTGAAAATAACCCACGAGCATCTATCTGAGATCACTCATACCAAGTTTCATGGCTGTCATTCTATTACTGTAGTCCCAAATGCGTTCCGACCATTCAAAAACGTGGTTTCTCATTCTCAACTCATTTTCGACACTTTTTTGACTACAACGGCCGTAATTTTGAAGATAACAAAATTATGTTCGACAAATGTTTAAGTTACATGGTTCTACACAAATTTATCAAATTTCATGACAATCGGTCAATAAATGTGAGTGGCGCCGAAACGATCGAACTTTGGTCCAGAACGGCCGTAATTTTCAACCAATTCAATTTTAGTTGAAAATGACCTCGAAGCATCTATTTGTCAACACACATACCAATTTTCAGTGTTATAGATTGAAAAGTGTACCGTTGGCGCTTGTCTAAGTAACCAAAAACACGATTTTTGAATTATTTTGGCGGTTTTTTGACAATAGCGGCCGCAATTTTTGACCAATCAAAAAATCCTTGAAAATGCCCCTCGGCAGTGATTTTAGACAGGTCCGTACCAAATTTCATCTAAATCGGATGAACGGTATAGGCGCTAGAGCACTGCACGGACTGACGGACTGACGGACTGACGGACTGACGGACGGACGGACGGACAGACTTTTTCCAGAAACCACTTTTTTGGACTCAGGGGACCCCCAGGATCATGGGAAACCCAAAATCTCAATTTCGAAATTTTGCACGAAAACAATACTTTCTCGCCATATATGGCTAGCGAGAAAGTAAAAAAAAAAAAAAAAAAAAATGGTAGGTACTATAGTACCTACTTACCTAAATGAGTGACAGTCATAAGATTGGGTAAGAGTGATCTCAGATAGATGGTCTTGGCTCATTTGTAACCGATATTGGATTGTGTAAAAATTACGTCCGTTATGAATTAAATAAAATCACCAAAAAATCAGGAAAAGCAAAAATTTGATACGGGGCGAGAAAGTTAAGTGCGACTATTGTCGGACCCTTTATTAATAGACGAGTGGTGAAGAGAGGCGCTTTTTCTCCGTCCTTCAGTTTCCCCGTGTCGCATGTCAACGCAGTTAGGAGACTCCCTCGAAGTGTAAATTCGACCCAAGCCCTTATCAGTTCTCCGTCCAGCTCTGTAGAGTAGGCGGTTCCAGAGAATGACAAGGGGTCGTGTGGCCAATTTCAAAACAAGAAGAACTCTTCGGTGTTGGTCCGAATCAGTTGTTATCGTTATGTTGAAGCTAAAATTCACCTCCCTAAGTTGTCATAACGCTAGCTGGTGGACTTTTACGGGAAGTATGAGTTAATTCTGTAATGCTGCTTGTTTTCAGGACCCACCTACCCTCATCTCATGGGGCGGCACTGACAACAACTTGTACACCCTCTGCATGACTGATCCTGACGCTCCAAGCCGCAAAACTCCCAAGTTCCGAGAGTGGCATCACTGGCTGGTGGTCAACATTCCCGGCGGAGACTTGTCCAAGGGGGAGACTCTGTCTGAGTACGTCGGCTCAGGGCCTCCAAAGGTAGGAAATCATTGCTCTAGGAAGGTGAGGGCCTACTGCAGTGGTCCCCAACCGGGGGGCCGCGACATTTTGAAATCGGATTCACTTTATGTATAATTTGGTGTGGCTTATTTATTTATTATTAGATCTCAACTTAGGCTGAATTTCACCACTTTCTTATAGTATCCGATAGTGTCTTTTAGCGGAAGGATTTAACGAACGGATTTACGTTATCGTATGTTTAGCTTACGGCAAATGCCTTGTACTTGTTTCTCTGCGAACGCACTTGTCGTAAGCTAAACATACGATAACGTAAATCCGTTCGTTAAATCGTCTCGTTATAGACACTATCGGAAAGTGGTGAAATTCAGCCTTAGCTAGGTAGTTTCTGTCGCTAAAAACACTTTATAATATTACTAAAAATTCAATATGACAGGAAAAACAATTCTGGTGCCACGTTGGTACGTACCATGTACCCTTAATAAAACCATCCAAATTATTGTACAAATTTTGTTTCAGGGAACCGGTCTTCACCGCTACGTGTACCTAATCTTCAAACAGCCCGGCAAGATCGATACCTCGAACCTGCCAAAGCTGACCAATCGCAGTGGAGAGAACCGCGGCAAATTTTCCATCAGAAAATTCGCGAAGGACCATGGTCTGGGTAAACCTGTGGCTGGCAACTTCTACCAGGCTCAGTGGGATGACTATGTCCCTATCCTGTACAAACAGCTGGGCGATTAAGGGAATAAACACACGTGGCACCAGACTGGTTTTTTTGAGGAATTTCTTAGAATGTTCTGTTTTTAGACAGAATGTAGCTGTTTGTTTGTTTATGTTTTTTCCGGCCATTTTTTGAGGAAACTTTTGGATATTTAAATGTTCTGAAAGGTAATCTGTCTTTTTAACGTCAGAAATTAACTGGCTACGTGTGATTTGACGATCGATAAGAGACGGTGAGAAGACATTTGTATCTTAGAACATTTAAATATCCTTATCCTCAGAAAAAGATAAAAAAAACATAAAGAAACACATTGTGTGGTGACCCTTAACGTCAGGTACCAGTTGACTAGTAAAATTGCTACTAGTCTATTAGTTCCTCACGTCAAAAAGAACAAAAAAGACATATTCTATTACAGTACGTAAATATCGAACAATGAGAAGGAAAAACAGCAACAAACCAGACTGTGTGTCCGTAAATAAGTTTTTCATTTGTTTTCTAGTTGTCGATAGAGTCATGATATTTGCTTTAAATCTTCCTTTAAGAAATTTTGTTGAAAGTTGAAAAAGGCTCATTTTAAATATGGGGAGCCTTGCAATGAGAAAACGACTGATTTTTCGTAAATATATGAGTGCTTCCTTTTTTTCAGTTTATGCAATACTATGTGTTTGTAGAAGCTCGATTATTTTTTAAATGCCTCGATTTCTTCCATGTTTACTATGTTATTAGGGGAATGGTGGAACGTAACCTTATGATTCAGCATCCAGCAGCATCCAGCATCCGGAGTAAGGCCCGAGGGCCTCCTCTCCGTTCGATAACAATAACAGTGCCAGTCCTGGACGTCAGGAGTATGGCGGAAGAGAATAACGATAAAGAGAAGAGGAAGAGATAGATTGGAAATATAGATTGAATAGCTTTGGTGGTGACCCTGAAATATTAAACCTAGCCCTTCGCTAATCTGCCCTGCCCTTTGTCATGTTTGCGGCTTACTTCCGCCGGCTGATTCCGTCCCACACCCGTCCTAAATGCCTATCTGCACCTTTGCCTATGGGAAGCTACTGCCGTCACTGGACAGGGAGGTTGGCATGGTTCCTTCGCTTTCAGCCTGGTCGTATAGGGATGCCGTCATGTCATTGAAAGGTCTGCGATTGTCCAGCGCCTGTTCCCAGTGTTCCTGGTGGAAGTTTAACGGCTAAAGACTTGTTCCATGCCGTCCTCCCATGTGAGGTGCCAAGGCTTCTACCACCCGAAGAATATGGCCTAGTTCCCGTCTGCGAATATGTCCCAGTAACGCAGACGGAGCAAATGAATTATTTTTGCGAAGACTCTCCCAACCAACAGCGGGGAGACGCTGAATCGGACCAGCCTGCCCCGGGATTGCTCCTAGATTGGTCATAGTATCTCTCTTCCTTCTAGTCTTGGAGTCGACCCTTTCCCTATTGTTATCGCGGCGTGTTTGAGTCCAAAAATTCCGATGGCCCTTTTGTACGGCCGCCGCGTCATTGGCCACTGGATCTGGTTATTCCGAACTACTCCGTCACCGCTCTTTGACCCACTCCAATGCGGTCCACCACCTTGCTGGGCGGCGATGGAGATTGGTATGGACCCCACACTGTCGGTTCAAGCTTTACGAACCCCGCCGTGTCACTGAACGTCTTCGATTACCCACTGTCTGTCCACAGTGACGACATGAGAAAGGTAAATTGCGGGTATCTGTTCCAAGCTGTCCTCCCATATCACGCATGGTCGTCCAACCTTCCATGCGAGGTTCCATGCCTTCGCTTCACGGATGAGACGTTCCTGCTCTCGTCTGTAGATGTGCCCCCAGTATTCAGTCTGCCCGACCCGTCCCCCTTAGCGCAAATTGCCTCGCCTATTGCCACCCAGCCTTCTTCGCCTCCCTTACCGGGTTGAATCATTCCGGCAGTCAACCTACCGATCTCAATTGTGATTGGAGCTACCTGATGTCTAAACCAATCCTATATGCGATCCTATTACTTCTAGGGAGACTAACAATTGTGGAGAGAATACTTATCTTGCACAGGGGCCGTGAATGTTGGTGCAGTGTTTCCAAACCAGAATCTGGCCCGGTTCCCTTGTATGGGTCGGGTGAGGTGTATCGCAATGTAGTAAAGGGGTTAGTCATCATACTTACCATTCCCCTTTCCCTGAAAAAATGCAAGCAGAACAGCAGAGACCAAGAAAGCAAGCATTACAATACGCAGAGCAACGTTACAAGCAATGATAACAAGCGACAGGTAAAGAAGAGTTGTTCTAAGTGTTGTAAATGTCAAAATGCAATTGGTAAAAGCCGGGTCCTGATGTGCACCCCCCGCGGCGAGTAGTACAGCTATGAGGAAGCTGCCCACCTGCCTGGCCCTGTCATGCTCCCACCCCCCGGGATCTATGTCTCCCCCGTGGCAACCTATCAGAGACCCTCTGGCGTGTCAGGATGGCTATAAGGGAACCACCTGATCGCCCTACAAGCTACAGGTCTATTCCGGATCTGTTAACTCATAGGTAACGACGAGACAAAGACGGAGTGGATTATTTTCAGCCCAATATCTCTGTGCCAATATTAGCGGCAGGAGCCCAACTTGCAATCAGCGACCAAAGATCCGGAATAAACCCTTTTGTTACTCATTTCGCACCACCCAGGAGGCACGTGTGGGTTAAGGATGCCGCGGCCGCGAGTAACTTTACCTCCCAGGAACGTAGCCTTATGATTCAAAGGAAATATTTAGTTGCTCCGAAATATAATGTTTTTTTAACGCCAGAAAGTTGTTCACTATCGATTAGTCTTACGTCAGTAACAAACCTCTAAAATGAGCCAAAATCACTGACGATAAAGTGTCATATTATATTTGAGAACAATTAATTGTGCTGCGGGTTTCTGAGGGATGAGACAAATTTAGAAATAAACTATAACTGATAAATAATATTTGGTGTTCAGCTGGGTTAGTTTTAGGGTATGTTTACCATGTTAAATTTAACTTTTAAGTTAAATTTAACATGGTAAATCTCCAGTTTGATTTTAACTGGGCATGGTGGGACGCACCCTTAAAAAACTATAGATTAATGCGGCAGAACATGTTATGATCACTCATGTCATCCTTGAAACGTTAAATGTAACTTCCATTATTTCATAACTTTCAAAAGTTAAGGCTGCGTCCCACCATGCCCAGTTACGAGAAAACCGGAGATTGTGTGTTAAATAACCCAGAAAATCGGCGTTTAACCGAGTATGGTGGGACGCAGCCTAAGGCAGTTTTGTTGACGTTTCTTGAAGACACGGTTGGACTGGTTAACAACATTTCACAGTCAGTTAAAAAAACTATGATATTTCCAACAGTTTCCTTTGAGATATTAAGAAAGCACAGTTTACGTAGAATTATTTAGTGAAAAAGTTAAATTTACGTGTATCTACTGCCCAAGAGTAGAGCTAAGAGTTAATAAAAGATTTTCGTTTTTGAAGATTTTTTTAAATTTAATGTGTAAGCTACATTTATACAAATTCACAACACAGCCAAAACCTCCTAAAAAAAAACTCCCCAAACAGCAACGCCAACCAGCAATTTTATATTTACCCCATTCAGGTTGGATTTCACCATAACGGCAAAGATAGGATTTACGAGTATGTTATCGTATGTTTAGCTTATAACAAGAGCATTGCGACTGCACTTGTTTCCTTCCAATATCACATAAGCTAAACATACGATAACATAAATTTTTAAACAAATGACTCGTATATGTTACGTATATTTAGCCTACGGGAAGAGGTAAACCGTCCTCTGAACCTTACAATAAGCTAAAAACACGCTGGCACTATTTATGCAATTTATCTTATTGTTAAGTGTTGGACTGTGAAATTTACCCTTAACCAACATTACCTAACCCCAGGTCAAAGTTCTTAAGGCTGTAGATACAACAGGTACCTACTGTATGATGACGTTTCACTTTTGTCTTTTTAACGTTTGTAATTTTACGACAGAGTAATTTTTGTCAGATGTTTCACACAAGTATGCAACGTTCAAAAGACATCATACATTTCAGAACAAATACTGTTTCCTCAGAAAATGGCCATTAAAAAAACGTCAACAACCAGCATTGTCTTTACAAATTCACCATGGAAAAATGTCTGCTGCCACTTCTGTTTGAGCGGTACCTACTGATCGTCATCAGCTATGTGATTATCGTCATCATTAAGCACTAACGTAATCTTGATGTCCCTCTTCTTTGATTTGGTATCAGGCCCCTTGGCTGGCTCTCTGTAGCCTGAGCTGTAGTCAGCTTTGCTGAACCCGAGCCCTTCCCCAACAACAAGTCCGTCCTCGTCCACCTAAACATACAACATACAAATATTAATCAGTACCCACTACTGGTCACCAGTAGTCTCGATGGACAAGTGGTCTCGACGGATTTTTTCGAGGAACATCGGGTCACGCCGGTTCGATCTTGAACCTAACCAAGTTTTTCTTATCTGCATTCAGCTCTGACATTGTGGTGGTTCGGAACCCCCACAAAAATTGCTAACAAGTATTTTGTTTCAGTCACGCAAGCGTAAGTACTTGTTTCGCTTTAATCTTCCTTCATCGGATGTGTGTGTAGAAACTCAGGTGCAAATACTTCTGGAATGTCCAGTGACAGAACTATCAGAAAGTCGGTTAAGTTTGAAACATGTTTTGGTAACATCTACCAACAAATCTGTCTCGATCCTTCAAAAAACCCTGTGTATTGGCCATGTGCAGAGGCGATTTTTCGGTCTCACCGTGACGTTGGTGTTGCCAGAGTACCGTAAAGAACAAGTAAATACGTACGTTCTGCAGCAGTCGGCAAATGAGCTGGCTTTCCACCCCTAGTATGTACTGACAGGTTCGAGGCTCCAGGAGGTACAGGCTCACTGCTGACGGACTGCTTCTGTTCTCCACACATTTTAGCTTCACCTGGAACAAAAGAAGACATTCTCAGACCAGTCGCTATTTGTTTACGTTTTTTCTGCACACTGTATGAGGAAACTATTAGATATTTAAATGTTTTGAAATATAATAATGTCTTTTTAATGTTGTGATTTTACGATCGGTTACTTTCGGACGAATCTTTTGTTGACAAAAATCTTAAAATCACAACACAGAACATAGCCTGTTAATTTTGGCCGTTAAAAAGATATATAATATATATATATTTCAGAACATTTAAATATCCCGTAGTTTCCTCATAAAGTGTGCAGAAACAAACGTAAACAAACACGACTGCGTAGACGCCCTTAAGGGGATTAGAAAGTCAACGACATAGGCAAATACTCATATTTACGGATTAGAGGAAATCCTTGGCATTGAGCTATGAAGCAAGAGGAACCAGGATATAGCCTGGACTTCACGAGATTTTTCTAATTACTTAATATTGCACCCATCCCGGCTGGGTGGCATTCACCGGCTTGGGGATAACTCGACTGTCTGGCCTGAGCGTGACTACATCTCCCACTAGGGCATGCCCCTTCTAGTGCCACTGTTATTGACGCACTGACCTCAGTCTGACGAGGCTGTCCCGTCTCTTCACACACACTCCCCATAGTGTAAAAGTAGGAGACGTGGGACCCCGGCACCGGCCGCTTGTGCGGGTTCGTAGCGAGCCACTTCAGGTGGCCGGACTTGATGAAGTTCCCGAGGTTGACGACAGTCTTGGACCCGTCCTTCTCTACATGGTACTGCGTCACATGCTTGCCGTAGCACAACTCGTACTTCCACCAGCCTGAGCCCTGGAAACAAGTACACTTCATCAAGTGGCCAGGGATCTACTCCCAAATTGTCGTAATTTTTTCTCGCGAATCTTCCCCAGCCCTTATGGTCGACTTTAAAGAATCACTGAGAGCATTCACCTCTAATTTGTTCTGCATGTCAAGTGAAATATATATGCTGCCAGCGGATAATACTTGGAGTTGTCTAGTTGCCGGTCTTGTCTTCCCCACCCCTCTACTAAGTAACTGAGAAAAACTCACCCCTCACCCCCTTGTGTACATAGAAAAATGGTATCCCGCTAGGCCTTGGCCCTTCAAACAGTGTATGTGCGACGTACCCCTTGTATGCAGTCCCTCCCAGTGACAAAGTTGCTGAAGGCGTTGGTGTCGACAGCTTGGGCTGGATCAGCAGGAGAGGACGTTTGTTGATCTTCAGAGTCAGGGGTGTCATACGCCTCGCTGAGGGGTAGCAACTCGAGCCGTACACGAGGCTTCCCGCCCTGATACATAAACACACGAATACTGCAGTCTCTCTCTATAGCGACCGTCAATTTGCTCGCTATAGCGAGGGTTTTAAAACGAGTCAAGTTTGTCAAGGGACCTGTGCGTTTTCTCATTAGAGAGAGGTTTTCGTAATAGAGAGTGACAGAATCATTGATATAACCACAGGATATGGCACTCTATGGAAAGCATGAGGCCATTTCATGAAATTTGATACGAATGTTTTGCTGGATAACTTACCAAGAAGTTCTGGTGGCGTAACTTCAAGCTTTCCACTTCCAGCTGCATGAGGCTCTTGGGTTTGGCTCCAGCTTTGTCCAGTGGGATGCAGTTGATGGGGTTATCTCCAGTCGCCTGTGGCCTGGAATAAATAAATACACTCTCACTATTTTACAGTCGGTAGAGAGTTCGGCTCGCCTCTCGGAGGTCCCGGGTTCGAATCCAGGTTCCAGTAGATTTTCTCTAGCTCTTGGGAGCATGGTGTTATAGTGGGTTCATATAACAAATAAAGGGTCCGACAACAGTCGCACTTAACTTTCTCGCCCCGTATGATTTTTTTTTGTGTGGATTATTTGATATTTTTTTGCAGGCGTACTTTTTAAGCAATCCAAAATCGGTTGAAAATGACCCAAGAGCATCTATCTGAGATCACTCCTACCAAGTTTCATGGCTGTCATTCTATTACTGTAGTCCCAAATGCGTTCCGACCATTCAAAAACGTGGTTTCTCATTCTCAACTCATTATCAACACTTTTTTGACCAAAACGGCTGTAATTTTCAAGATAACAAAATTCTGTTCGACAAATGTTTAAGTTACGTAGTTTTAAACAAATGTACCGAATTTTATGACAATCGGTCAATATATGTGAATGGCGCCGAAAGGATTGAACTTTGGTCCAGAACGGCCGTAATTTTCAACCAATTCAATTTTAGTTGAAAATGACCTCGAAGCATCTACTTGTCAACACACTTACCAATTTTCAGTGTTATAGATTGAAAAGTGTACCGTCGGCGCTTGTTTAACTAACCAAAAACACGATTTTTGAATTATTTTGGCGGTTTTTTGGCAATAGCGGCCGCAGTTTTTGACCAATCAAAAAATCCTTAAAAATGCCCCTCGGCAGTAATTTTAGACAAGTCCATACCAAATTTCATCAAAATCGGGTGAACGGTATAGGCGCTAGAGCACTGCACGGACTGACGGACTGACGGACGGACTGACGGACGGACAGACTTTTTCCAGAAACCACTTTTTTGGACTCAGGGGATTCCCAGGATCATGGGAAACCCAAAATCTCAATTTCGAAATTTTGCACGAAAACAATACTTTCTCGCCATATATGGCTAGCGAGAAAGTAAAAAACAATACTTTCTCGCCATATATGGCTAGCGAGAAAGTAAAAAAGAAATATAAATATTCAATAATACCCTTAAAAAATGTATGGCATACTGTATTTTAGTATGATTAATGGACCACCATTAGTAGGAAATCGTTCTCCAGTGAAAGCTAAACATAGTGTCCTATTCGCAGTCTTTTGTTTCCAAGTTCGAATAGCACACTATTAGGACAGACTTAACACCAACTTACCGATATCGGGGGTGTGAGCAGAGCAGTGGGGACAAAACAATCACCTCATACTCGCAGATAGAAGTTTCTTTCAGGGAATAGATTTCATGCTTTCCGAGAGCGTAGCAAACGTAGAGAACTTTGGTCACCCTCGGCTTCGAACTCAGGTCGCACAGCGTTCCATCACTCATATTCAGCTGCACGTAGGGCATGTTCAAGCCGTCAATCTTTTTCACAGGCACTGGCAGCCCTGGTCTGTTACTTTCTTCCTGCTCTAATGTCTCTCCTGCAATTTACAACAGCACGCAATGTGTAGATATAGGATCCAGATGGCCGAGCGATCAAGGAGTCCGACTTATGTCGTGGCTTCGGCCAAGCTCATGTGATTGATACCTGTACGTGGACCACCATCTTGTCGCAATTATCGATCGATAATATCGCATTTGTTTATTGAACAAGTGAGTGTTGCATTGGATTGTTGTATGGGTTTGTTTATAAACATTGCCCAGCACGTGACACCAACTTTCACTTGCGTTACTTCAGGATGGCTGCTCTAAGTGGTGCACGCCAAGGTACTTCAGATTCAATAGGAACAATATGTAAGGAAACTTACTTAGTTTGTCTTGGCTGATTTTGTCCCACCTTCCAAGATAATATTCTTGAAGTTTGACTTTTTTCCCCTCTCGCTCTTCGTGATATTGGCGGATATGCTTTCCATGGCAAAGTTCATATGTCCAGTAAGGCTCCAGCTAAAATTGTCAGTAACATTATTAGTTAAGCTGTCTACACATTCCTGTTTTTTACTTTCTCGCCCGTATGAAATACATGGGCTGAGAAAGTTATGTCTTCGTGCAAAATTTCGATTTTGAGATTTTGGGTTTCCCATGATCCTAGAGGTCCCCCGAGTCCAAAAAAGTGGTTTTTAAAAAATGTCCGTCCGACGTACGTACGTACGTCACTCTGTCGCGCAACTGGACGTCACACCGTTCGTCCGATTTTGCTCAAATTCGGTATGTAGGTACCTAATGTAAATATCTGGACCCGTTTTTTGATAAATTTTGATAACTCAAAAATTGCGCCTGCTATGGTCAAAAAAAGGCAAAAAATCGTGTTTTTTGACAGTTAAGAAGGGCTGGAAGCTACGTATATCAAGTTGGAACCTTGAAAATTTGCGAAAGTGTTTTTGAATAGATGCTTTAAGGTCATTTACAATCATTTGGAGGTGGGCCAATAACTTGGCCCAGTTTTGGCCCCAAACGCGTTGGTCATTTCTCCGGTAGCACTATTCGATCGATTTCAGTAAAAATTGGTAGGGAGGTGTACTTTAACCTAGTTTGATGTTTTACCGAACGAAATTTATCCAACATAATAATTATGGCCAATATTGGCATTATCGTAGGAAAATTTTCCAAAAATGGAAATCACGTTTTTGATTGGTTCAGACGGATTTGCAACAACCCTAATCGACAGATTTCCTTGAAAATTGGTGAAAATGGTCTCAGATAGATGCTTCAAGGTCATTTTCAACAGATTTTCAATTACTTAAAAATTAAGGCCGTGACATGGAAAATAGAAAACACGTACTTTGCGCGTCAAACGACGCTTCACCATTTGACGGATATGTTTGAAATCCGGTGAGAAGGTGCCTAAAATTATTGTCCAGTGTATGGCAAAATTTTTTTTAGAAAAAGTTAAAATTTTGGTCCAAAAAAAATAAATTACGTAAAAAATTAAGGGTCCGACAACAGTCGCACTAAACTTTCTCGCCCCATGTGATTTTTTTTTTTTTTTTTTTTTTTTTTGGATTTCTTTGAGATTTTTTTGCGGGCGTAATTTTTAAGCAATCCAAAATCGGTTGAAAATGACCCACGAGCATCTATCTGAGATCACTCCCATCAAGTTTCATGGCTGTCATTCTATTACTGTAGTCCCAAATGCGTTCCGACCATTCAAAAACGTGGTTTCTCATTCTCAACTCATTTTCGACACTTTTTTGACTACAACGGCCGTAATTTTGAAGATAACAAAATTCTGTTCGACAAATGTTTAAGTTACATGGTTCTACACAAATTTACCAAATTTCATGACAATCGGTCAATAAATGTGAATGGCGCCGAAACGATCGAACTTTGGTCCAGAACGGCCGTAATTTTCAACCAATTCAATTTTAGTTGCAAATGACCTCGAAGCATCTATTTGTCAACACACTTACCAATTTTCAGTGTTATAGATTGAAAAGTGTACCGTCGGCGCTTGTCCGACTAACCAAAAACACGATTTTTGAATTATTTTGGCGGTTTTTTGACAATAGCGGCCGCAATTTTTGACCAATCAAAAAATCCTTGAAAATGTGTCTCGGCAGTAATTTTAGACAGATCCATACCAAATTTCATCAAAATCGGATGAACGGTATAGGCGCTAGAGCACTGCACGGACTGACGGACGGACTGACGGACTGACGGACGGACTGACGGACTGACGGACGGACTGACGGACGGACAGACTTTTTCCAGAAACCACTTTTTTGGACTCAGGGGACCCCCAGGATCATGGGAAACCCAAAATCTCAATTTCGAAATTTTGCACGAAAACAATACTTTCTCGCCATATATGGCTAGCGAGAAAGTAAAAATCAAAATTTTCGATACCGCTGGCGTAAAAATTGCGAGAAAGTCAAGTGCGACCATTGTCGGACCCTTTATTTACTTTCTCGCTAGCCATATATGGCGAGAAAGTATTGTTTTCGTGCAAAATTTCGAAATTGAGATTTTGGGTTTCACATGATCCTGGGGGTCCCCTGAGTCCAAAAAAGTGGTTTCTGGAAAAAGTCTGTCCGTCCGTCAGATAGTCCGTCAGTCCGTCAGTCCGTCAGTCCGTCAGTCCGTGCAGTGCTCTAGCGCCTATCCCGTTCATCCGATTTTGATGAAATTTGGTATGGACCTGTCTAAAATCACTGCCGAGGGGCATTTTCAAGGATTTTTTGATTGATCAAAAATTGCTGCCGCTATTGTCAAAAAACCGCCAAAATAATTCAAAAATCGTGTTTTTGGTTACTTAGACAAGCGCCGACGGTACACTTTTCAATCTATAACACTGAAAATTGGTATGTGTGTTGACAAATAGATGCTTCGAGGTCATTTTCAACTAAAATTGAATTGGTTGAAAATTACGGCCGTTCTGGACCAAAGTTCGGTCGTTTCGGCGCCATTCACATTTATTGACCGATTGTCATGAAATTTGGTAAATGTGTGTAGAACCATGTAACTTAAACATCTGTCGAACAGAATTATGTTATCTTCAAAATTACGGCCGTTATAGTCAAAAAAATTTCGAAAATGAGTTGAGAATGAGAAACCACGTTTTTGAATGGTCGGAACGCATTTGGGACTACAGTAATAAAATGACAGACGTGAGATTTGGTATGAGTGATCTCAGATAGATGCTCGTGGGTCATTTTCAACCGATTTTCGATTGCTTAAAAATTACGCCCGCAAAAAAATCTCAAAAAAACAAAAAACAAAAAATCATTCTGGGCGAGAAAGTTAAGTGCGACTGTTGTCGGACCCTTTATTTTTCTTCTCTTTTCCTGAGGAAACTGTTGGATACAATATTCATATGTTCTATATGTTTTAACCACAGAGCCTAGTTCGAGGTAAGTTCTAATTTGACGATCAAGTGCTTTTGGTCAAAAATAACTCGAACGTAAGATGACAACTAATGGTGCGTCCCACTATGTCCAGTTGAGAGAAAACTGTGGATTTTCTCCCATGTTAAATTTCCGAGCAAATAGGCATTTTTCTCTTAACCGAGTACCCTTAGCCCCCGATTACACCTTACAATTTCCAATCCTAATATGATCATAAAAAAAATATGATTAAGAAAAATTGTAAGGTGTAAAGTGAATTGAGTCAATTATGATACAATTTGTATCGGCCGGTACAAATTGTATCATAACTGGTGCGACTACCTTCCTCTATGCTGCGATGTGTTTGTTGTTGTTGGGTTTGTCCGTTGGAAATGGCGGCTGAGGTAAAGTGGAATGGAAATGACCCGTACGTATATTAATAGAAAATGTGGAGGAGTACGAATTTCTATATAACGATGAATTGAAAGAATATAGCAGAAATCATTTAACCTAAAACGGTTCAAAAAAGAACCCTAAAAATCTTCGGAATCTTATTTTTTTACCATGTCAAGTTGGCATCACTGCTAAACATGATCCTATTTTTATTGTGAAGAGTATTATAGTTTTTTTAAAATTTTATGATACTAAAAAAATAGGATCATATAAAAATAGGATCATATTTTTTTTGTAAGGTGTAGTCGAGCCTTTTTTTTTTTTTTTTTTTATTAGGGGGGGATAAGTGCACTGAAACCTATAGGCTTATTGTGCCCCCTTCTGGTGCTTAGCACTTCCTCGAGTCCCCTCTCCTGTGGAGGTAATGGGGTTCGAGGGATTCACAGTGGGTGTGCTCCCTCCTTGTGCCTAAAGCACGTCTTCAAGTCCCGTCTCCCTGAGGAGTTGAAGGATCTTAAAGGGATTCGTGGTAGGTATATCCTCTACCATTGGTATTAGGTTGCCCAGACACTCTGCTCTTTTGCGGGCGATAGCTCCGCAATCAGTCAGGATGTGTACCGGGTCCTCGGTGCCTCCTTGGCAGAATCTGCACAGATCGGAGGTCTTCACTCCGATCTTGGTCAAGTGACCATTCAGGTTGCAATGGCCAGAGAGGAAACCTGTGATAATACGAAGTTGCCTCCTGCCCATGCTTACGCACTGTTGTGCCCTCTTACTCTGGTAGTTGCCCAGAAGCAGCTTGGCCTGGCGGTGCCCGGGCAGTGAGGTCCAGTGGTCACCTGCCTTACGCCGTTCTTGTTCCTTAATCAGCCTGCGGACATAAGCGTCCCCAGCGCCACAAAAGGGTTCAGGTCCGACAAAGGAGGAGGAAGCTCCTTTCTTCGCAAGCTGGTCAGCAGCCTCATTGCCATCGATGCCTTCGTGTCCAGGTACCCATATGAGAGTTACCTTATTCAGACTAGCTAAAGTATTTAGCTTACTTCTGCACTCCTAGACTAGCTGTGAGGTTACTGTGTAGCCCGTTATCGCCCGTATAGGGCGGCCTGGCTGTCCGACATTATTGCAATACTCCTTGACCGGTAGTTCCGATCCAGGTTCATCTGTAGACACCTGTCATGGGCGTATACTTCTGCCTGGTAGATGGTAGCCCCTCTTCCCAGGGCTTCTGAGTACTTGACCCTGGGGCCAAAGACTCCAGCTCCCGTACCAGAAGTGGTTCTGGAGCCATCCGTATACCATTTAATGGTATGGGACTCGAAGGTAACCGTGGTTGCACAGTAATCCCTCTTATTACTAATAATGGTCTTAAAGTTCCTCTCAAAGCAATACTTTGGAGGGATTGTATCCTTCGGTATCTCCAGGGCATAGGGGCACGCAGACAGGGTGACAAGGTCCCGTTGCCTTGCATGCCAGCTCCTCCTGATGCCACTGTTTACCATCCTGATCGTGGCCATTTGCGCGACCGTTTCCACTGCAATGTGGAGGGGTGGGAGATCCACTATAACCTCCATAGCTGCCGTGGGGCAGGATTTCATTCCGCCCGTGATGCATACACAGGCTAACCTTTGCACTTTTGTAAGGGTATTCCTTACAGTTTCCAGCTTCGTTCTGCTAGCCCACACAATACACCCGTATGTGATGATAGGCCTCGCTACCATCAGGTACATTTCGCGCAGAATTTTGGGGGAGCATCCCCAATTCTTCCCTGCCAAGCGTCTACATACCATGATTGCTCTTGTGGCTTTGCCCACCACTTCTTCAAGATGTTTGCCATAGTTAAGTTTGCTATCCAGGGTTATTCCTAGATACTTAACCTCCTGCTTCCATTCAAGGGGTGTCCCTCCTATGGTTATCTGCTTGAAATTAGTCTTCCTTCTGGTAGTGAAGGGAACGACGCACGTTTTTGCAACGTTTAACTTCAAACCTACTGTTTTGCACCACTCAGATATTGTTGAGAGCGCACCTTGCAGGAGTTCACATATCGTGCTGTCCATTTTCCCCCTGACCACGACCACAACGTCATCAGCATAGCCGACACAGTCAAAGCCTTGGTCAGTGAGGGTGTGCAGCAGCTTGTCTACTACCAGGGACCACATAAGCGGTGAGAGCACTCCACCCTGGGGGCATCCTCGGGTGGTTCTCATGGAGATCCCCTGGGTCACGGCTGTGCGACTTCTTAGAGCTGCCTTCACCCACCGCGTAATGGTGGTTTCAACTCCTTTGGCCTGGAGGGCTTCCTCTATAGCCAGATGAGAAGTATTGTCAAAACAGCCCTCAATATCCGTAAAGACGCATACTGCGGTTTCTTTACCGTCAACAGCATCCCTTAACAGGATTGTCAGTTGATACAGAGCCGTTTCCGTTGATCTGCCGGCACGGTAAGCATGCTGGCAGGCGTGGAGCGGTCTCGACTGTAGAATTGCATTCCTTATATGATTGTCTATTGTCTTCTCCATTGTCTTAAGTAGAAAGGAGGTTAGACTAATAGGTCTGAATGACTTAGGTGCCGATGTGTCCTTCTTCCCAGCCTTAGGAATGAAAACCACATTTGCACTTCTCCATGCCTTGGGAATGTATCCATACGCCAGGCTACTTCTGCAGATTCTCATAATGTGAGGTAGCAGTTCTGTCTTACCCTTCTGCAGCAATACTGGGAAAACCCCGTCCAAACCTGGGGATTTGTAGGGCTGGAATGAATCAATAGCCCATTCCAGTCTGTGACGGGAACAGACTGTAGCCGCCACCCCCCAGTCCTCCCGCCGAGGTCGCCGTTGCTCTCCCTGCTGTTCATCCACACCTCCTGCTGGAGTGCAGCCTGGAAAGTGTGTTTCGAGAAGTAGTCTCAAGCGTTGAGGTTCGCTGTGGGTGTAGCTCCCATCAGGCATTCTCAACGATGAGGCCCCTTGCGTACCACATTTGGCCATAGCTTTGTAGACTCTAGATCCTGCAGAGGCGGTATTTAGTTCAGAACAGAAATCCCTGAAACTATCCCTCTTTGCTCTGCGGATTTCCTTGGTATACGCATATAGCGCTTCTTTGTAGGTCTCCCAACAACCAGTCCGCTTGGCCTGATTGAAGAGAAAGCGAACCTGCTTGCGCAGCTGTGTCAGTCTTTTATTCCACCAAGGAGTGGTTTTCCCTCCATGGCGGGCCTTGCTGGGACAGCTCTCCTCAAAGGCATCAGTTAATGCCCTGGTCAGATTCTCAATTGCATAATTAAGTCCCCTCGGGTCCCTGGCTACAGTTGAGATGCTTCTCAGATTGGTCTCAAGTGTTTCCTTGTATTGATTCGGGCCCTTAGCCAACTGTGGGTTGGAAATCTAGCAACATACCCGATAAGAGCAAGATGACTGCGTGAAAAGCTCCGTGAGGAGGTCGAGAGGGTTGGGACCGCTGTACTTGTCGCTCACATCCTTTTCCTTTTCAGTCAGCTGCGGAATGAGGCATTTGTACTTTTCTTGCGACTCTGTCTGAACCACCAGTTCTTCGTAATGAATCCGATCGTCTTTTCCTTCCTGGAAGGAAATCAATAACGTGTGATACAAGTGATGCAGCCTCAGGACAGCCAGGGCTTTGTGGGACACTGGGTGCCCATATACTAAGGGGTCAAGTCTTCCCGCAGCTGGTGAAGGCAGCAGGACTCTGGGAAGGTCCAGGGCTGGGAAAGATTCATTAGGAAAATATCTCGACAAACTGGGACTAGATCCTTGGTCCTTTTGCTTTATTGCTTTCCTAACAGCTCTTTCTTAAGACGGCATTTACATTAGATTACGTTTATTCTGCTCATATTTGGAGGATACTGTAGGATATTTAGACGTTCCTGTAGGTGACGTTCTATTTCAAAACATATAAATCTACAACAGTTTCCTAAAAAATTGTAGCTTGGAAAATAACACGACCACCTGACCTATATTTAGATTTGAACTCCCACCTTGGGCGAGAACCTAGGGTAGATTTTTTTCCTCTCATAAAACTAGCATAAAATTTATTTATTTATTACCTTTGATAAAAATATACTTATCGACTTGTCCAACGCTACGTTACCTGTGAGAGGGTCTTGGGAAGAGCGCCGGGCCAGTTTATTGAATATAAAATGCTGTCATCAAAACCCTGAAGCCCAGAATCATAGCAATCAGCGCAGAAAATACATAATATCAAAATTATCAACGAAAGAAATCTATTCATATTGAAATTTATCAAAAGGATTTTCAGCGTGGCACTAGACGATTATGTAAACAAGATGGCGGTGACGCAACATTGCCAACTCTTCTGTCAAAAAATTCGAAAATTCCCGCCATAACAACATCAACTTCTAGGGGGGGTCATTTTTTAGTCCAAACCATATATGAACGGCATTTACCTCAAAAACTTATGTTCAGAATTTGAAACATGAACTGAGGCGTGGTTCGGAATTTACCTAAAACTGTAGGTCTCTTTTTAAGCTTTTTAAGCAACACACAGATTACCGAAATGGCTAAAATACGTCCGCCGGTCTTTGTGAGGAAACTATTGGATAGTAAACGTTTTGCAGTTGGACATGCCTCCTTACAGTAGGCCCCCGCCCCGGCCATCCCATTCATCAAAGACCCATTCGTGAACCAGATGACACTGTCCTCTTGAGCTCTTGGTACAATGTCCCCTGTCCACTCCTCGCGACTTGGAAAGAAGTATTCTCCTCCCGTACCAAACACGGTGTGTTTGATCATTTGGTCGCTCGGCATCTCCATCTCGTAACATCTGATACACTTCATCACCGCTAGGTGACCAGTAGGCTTCCCTTCTCGCTTTAGGGCTGCACTAATCCTGAGCCTTCGAGCACTTATGTAGGCTTGGTTTCTAAGATACAGGTGCAGAGGCGGCAAGTCCAGCAGCACCTCCAAGGCCGCCGTTGGGGTACTTCTGAGAGCTCCTGTAGCTGCGATACAAATCATCCTTTGAAATTTGATGAGCACTCGTTGGCTGGTACTTAGGTTCACCCGACTCCACCACACCAAACAGCCGTACGCTAAGGCAGGTCGCACGACAGTTACCTATGTAAAGCCACTTGACTATTTTTGGAGATAGTCCCCATGTGCTGCCAAAACAGCGGCGCATGGTCCAGAAGGTAGCTGTTGACCGCTTTATCGCCTGTTCAAAATGTCTGTCCCACAAGAGCTTGCCATCTAGGTGCACGCCAAGGTATTTTATGCCACTGCACATCAGTAAGGGCTGATCATTCAGCAATAGCGCCGGTGGCGTTGCAAGTTTCCGCTTCCTTGTAAATTTGATGACTTGCGTCTTGGTGGGATTGACGGTGAGACTGGTAGTCTGACACCAGACTTGTATTATAAGCAACGCCTGCTGCATTAGATCGAAAACCACTGATTGCACTGTTCCCCTCACCATCACTATAACATCGTCTGCGTACGCTTGGACATAGAAACCTGCTGCCGACAGCTGAAGCAGGAGGCTGTCCAGGACCATGCACCAAATCAGGGGCGAACTCACCCCACCTTGAGCGCAGCCTCTTCTGACACAAGCTGCCGATTCAGTGCCACCCCGGGAAGCAACGACTATCCTCTGAGCCAACATTCGTTCCAACCAGCGTGCGATCGGAAGGGCTATGTTCTTCCTCATAAGAGCACTGCTAACCGCCTCGAATGTAACGTTTGAAAATGCGCCATCGATGTGCAGGGATACACAAAGAGCCAACTCCTTCCTCTCCAGGCTCTCTTCGATTCTCGTGACAAGTTGGTGAAGTGCTGTCTCTGTTGATCTTCCAGCCATAATGCGTGTTGGGCGTCGTGTAGAGGTAGTTCTTGTTTCAGCTGCTCTCGCACGTGCCAGTCAATCAGTCTCTCCATAGTTTTCAAGACGAAGGATGTCAGGATTATTGGGCGGAAGGAGCTAGGTAGAGTATAGTCGGATTTACCCGGTTTGGGTATAAATACGACCCAGACCTCACGCCACTTCGTGGGAATATATCCGTATCCGTACTGAAGGCATCCTCTGAATAGTGCCAGCAAAAATGGTAGAAGTAGTTGTAGACCATTCTGCAGAAGTGCCGGAAAAATGCCGTCCATTCCAGGTGCTTTGAACGGAGAGAAGGTCTTAACCGCCTGAGTGATTCTCTCTTCTGTCACTACGTTCTCTGGGACTTCACACGCTGTACTGCTACTTATATTAAATACTATGTTTTATTGACTCAAGTATTTGACAATTCGGGAAATGTGTTCCCATCAGTAACTGTAAGGCTTCCTCGTCTGTATCTGTAAAGACCCCTCGACTGTTTAGCAGTGGTCCATTCACCACTCGTCTATCCCTCGTAAGGGCTTTTTGGAGCCGGGTAGCCTCCGGCAAGCCCTCTATTTCTGTACAAAAGGAACGCCATGATGCTCTTTTTGACCTTCTAATTTCTTCTTTATATTGAGACCGAATAACTTCAATACATAACTGCAATATGTAGTTGAACCCCAGTTCGCCTTGATTGGTTTTTTAACCTGCACGATTTCCGCCTCAAACTTTCAGTTTTTTTGTTCCACCATGGTACGTTGCCATTTTGTTTCTTCTCTTGTAATGGACAACATTCCTCATAAGCTTTAACCACAGCCATAGTCAGCTGGTTAGTGTTTCTTTCAATGTCTTTTTCACTACTCACCACAGTCTGACAATTCGCCAGGTTGACTTGTAACTCCTCCTTGAACTGCAGCCAATTAGTCTGTTTTGGTTTCCGCACCAAATGAGGTGGAGAAAGTGGTCCATTTGTAGCCAATGAGAACAAAATATGCTGGTGATCTGAGAGACTCTCTTCATCCGACACCTTCCATTCTTGGATGATTTCGGAGAGTTTTTGAGAGGCGATGGTAATGTCAATAACCTTCTCCCTTATCGCATTTTTAAAGGTGGGTACAGCTCCTCTGTTGGCGACCACTAGCCCCGTCTCACATAGAAAATCTAGGAGCTCCGCTCCCCGCCAATTCGTGTCACTGCTGCCCCATAACTCATTGTGGGCGTTCGAGTCGCATCCAATAAGTACCTGCAACCCTTTTCTTCCACAATCCTCAATTAACTTTTCAACCTCCTGTGTGGGAGGGCCATCTACCTCTGAGTAAGGGAAGTAGGCTGAGGCAACCACTATTTCTTGCTCTGGCAGGTTGACTTTTACAGCAACTAAATCCCGGGTTAGAAACTGCGGCATCAGTGACGATTTCACACCTGAGATAAGTACGCATGCTCTGGGTTCGTCTTCGGGTGCGCAGGCAAAAACATCCCCTCTAAAACCACTCAGGCCTCTCACCTTGCCATCATCACCAATCCACGGTTCTTGAACCAGGGCAATACTTATATTTTGACGCTGGATTGTTTTTATTAGCACAGCCGTCGCGTCTTTAGCGTGTTGGATAATTGCGTGTAGAAAGTTAAGCATCAGTCGTGTTATCTGTTGATCTCCCTGGTCGTCCCTTCCCGGCTTGCTTCCAGGCTTTAGGGCAGTGCTTCGTTTCGGCCACGTGGCCTTCTTCGTCGCAAGCTGTGCAGTAGAGGTCAACCTCGCATAGTCTCGCCAGATGTCCACGCTGGAAACACCGATTGCACAGTATTCTGTCCGCAGTAACTTGTTGCTTCTTTTTCTGGCTTTCCTGAACAGCTTCTCGGTATTTTGGACACTTCATTGAGTCTGATCTGTGCCCAACTACATCACAGTACCAGTACCTGAAAACCAGTTCCCTGTCAAATCTACACAAATTATTATCCCATACCTGAAATGTACCTACTCGTACCTGAAAATAAGTTGCCTGGCGAATCTACACAAATTACCTTCATTTTTTCTTGGGGGGGGGGGGGGGGGTTACTACACTATAAATTTCATGCAAATCGAATGAGTTTCATGAAATTATAAGAGTGGACCAAAAACAAAAGTTTTCGAATTTTCAAAAACTTTTTTCAGATTCTTTTTCAGCATGCCTGAAAACCCCTAACCACCAATTTCCATTGAGATCGGAGAAAAAAATGATAGCCGCCATTGTTTTTTTTTTTTTTTTTTTTTTTTTTTTTTTTTTTTTTTTTTGGCCTCAGCTACAAGGCATTATGGCCATTACCACAATAGGTCACGGTACGTCATTGCCAGGAGCTACATCATCGGCCTCTTTTTTTTTTTTTTTTTTTTTTTTCTGTTTCTTTTATTCTTAGAGATACCCAGGTATATTATATATATATATATATATTTTTTTTTCTTCTTTTGTCAGTCTATTCCTTTTTTTTTTTTTTTTTCAATTCCAAATATTACAGTGTGAAACAAAACGTAGCTACCAGCAACCAGGGACAGGAGGCACGGGCCATGGGCGTTGAATCGGCTAGATGAGCGCGATCAGCTGGGCGTCCCGCAAAAAACTCAGCAATGGTCGGGCAAACAGGGGGTCGGACAACAGTTGCGCCATGTCAGGGGGTAGCTGGTGCTGGGTCCGCAGCTGTTGAAGGAGGGGGCAGGACAGCAGGATGTGCAGAACTGTTGTCACCTCCCCACACTGGCAGAGAGGTTCCTCAGTGTGTGCAAATATGTGTGCATGGGTCAGCCGTGTGTGCCCAAGCCGAAGTCGTGTTAAAACTGTCTCTTCCCGTCTCGTGACATGCCTCGGGATCGGCAAGACATGGAGGTCTGCTGTGACAGTTCGTAGGAGGCTGGTACTCCGTGTCCAATCTCGTTGCCAGGCTTGACGTACGCACCTGGCGAGGTAGCGTCGGATGTCTGTTAAGGGGCACAATGTAACAGTGCTCGGAGCAGCTGGAGTTTCCGCCGCAGTTTTTGCTGCAGCGTCAGCGAGTTCATTGCCGGGGATACCCACATGGCTTGGGATCCAGGTGAGAGTAATACGTCGTCCCGTCATGGCCACGCGATGATGTTCTTCCAAGGTACGAATCACGAGGGGATGCGTGGAGAAAGGGTTTTGTATTGCACTGATGGAACTACGTGAATCACTACAGATCAGTGCAGTGTCTTGGGAGGCTTGAGACGAGAAAGACTCAATACTTTGCAGTATGGCGAACAGTTCCGCCGAGAACACACCCATAGCAGAAGGGAGGGTATACGACTGGGCGACACAGTCTTGAACGAAGGCACAGCCGGTACCAGCAGGTGTGAGGGAGCCATCAGTGAAGTAGGTGGCAGCATCCGTGAAATCACTCTGTAGAGATGTGAAAATGGCACGGAAGACAGAAGCCGGAGTTGCATCCTTGTCATGGCGTCCACAGTCCATTCGAAGAGGGAATGCAGAAATTTTCCAAGGGGGTACGTCAGACGATCGGTTCGGATAGGGACGAGGAAGCTCCAGACGAAGACAGCGCATGTATTCCTGGAACCGTACATTCAGCGGCCTAGAGACCGTGGGCCTGTTGGAAAACCGGGGAAGCAGTGGCCAGTCTGAAGAGAAAGCGTCTTGATTGGGATTAGAAGGGGAGGCGGCCACTTTAGCCCCATATTGCAAGATGAGGCGCATGCGACGGAAGTGGAGAGGCATGACTCCAGTAGCCACATGTAAAGCATCCACTGGGGAGCTTCTAAAAGCCCCCATAATGAGGCGCAGCGCAGCACTCTGTATTTTGTCCAATATTTGGAGTAATGTTGGTTTTGCAGAGCTGTACACAATGCACCCGTAGTCGATCCGTGACAGTATAAGAGCCTTATATAGCTGCAACAGGATGGTGGAGTGAGCACCCCAGGAAACACCACTGAGGCAGCGCAGGACATTCAATTGCTTTTTACAAGTGGTAGCAACTGTGTCTAGGTGATCACGCCATGTAAGTTTTCGATCGAAGGTAAGGCCCAGCAAGCGCGCAGACTCAAGGCACGTGATCGTAGTTCCACCGAGGAGAATCACTGGATCAGGGTGCGGGAGACGTTTTCGACAAAAGTGGACGGCCTGAGTCTTGTTGGCAGCAAACTTGAAGCCAGTAAGTCGTGCTCTCTCCTCAATAAGGGCGACCGCTTCCTGTAGCTGACGTTCGAGATTGTCCATATGGTAGTTGGAAGCAAAGATGCACAAGTCGTCGACGTACATCGAAACACCGACGCCCGTGGGAAGACCTCGGGCCAACGGATCCATGGCAACGGCAAAGAGAGTGCAGCTCAAAATTGAGCCTTGGGCTAGGCCATTTTGCAGGGAGTGACTGTCTGAGAGATGATTACCAACCCTAACACAAAAGGTACGGTTGTCCAAGAATGACGCCAGAAAACGCATCATATTACCTTGAATTCCCCAGTTTGTTAGCGTACGGAGGACACCATACCGCCACGTCATGTTATAAGCTTGTTCGATATCAAACATGATCGCCACCGCATGGTTTTGTTCACAGAACGCCGATTGGATGCATCTCTCTAGCATCACAAGATTATCAACGGTACTTCTGTTGCGTCGGAAGCCCATTTGAGAAGCATGCAGGAGTCCAGCTTGCTCTAGAAACCACATTAGTCGAAAGTTTATCATCTTTTCGAGTACTTTACTGGGGCAGCATGTGAGGGATATCGGGCGGTAGCTGGACGGAAGGTGGGGAGCCTTGTTAGGCTTCAGTATGGGAACTACAATAGCCTCACGCCAGCAGTCTGGATAGGAACCATTGCTCCATACATAGTTGTAGAATGATAACAACTTCGCTTTCTCTACAGGTGGCAGGTGCCGCAAGAATGCATAGGGGATACGGTCCACCCCAGGAGATGAATTAGAGCACCGTGAGAGCGCGTATTCTAGTTCTTGCATGGTGAAAGGTGCATTATAGTCCTCCTGAGCACAAAGATCATCGCCAAAGTTAAGGGGAACAGCTTCTTCGGTGGATTTCAGGATCACAAAGGCTGGGGCGTAATTATCGGTAGAGCTGGCGTGTTGATAATAACGAGCAAGCACATTAGGAACGGCTTCAGAGTGCGAAATGAGGGTGCCATTTTCCTCAACCACGATAATTGTAGGATCAGGCCAGTGGCCAGAGAAGGCGCGGATTTTCCGCCAAATCGCCGAGGTGTCAGCACCAGGGGACAGGGAGTCAACAAAGTCAGTAAAAGACGCCCGTTTAGCATCAAGGATAGCACGTTTGGCCTCAGCACGACATTTCTTGAAGGCTAGCATGTTGGTGACGGTCATGCTGCATCGAAAGAGGGCCAACGCTCGTTTCTTGTCACGAATTTTTTCAGCAACTTGAGGGTTCCACCATGGTACACATTTCCGACGAGGGCGGGTGGACCGTTGTGGTACACTTTTCCTTGCAGCTGAAAGTAAAGCGTCAGTAATACTCTCAGCGGCAGTGGACGTATCACCAGTGGGAGGCGGAGGAAGAGAGACCTGTTTTGCAAATTCAGCCCAGTTGGCAAGCTTCAAGTTCCACTTGGGGACAGCGTAACCCGTTGTCTGTCGAGGAGGAAAAGCTACCCGGATTGGTAAGTGATCCGAGTATAAAGCTTCGTGAAGGACGGTCCACTGCAGGCGGGATGCCAACCCTGGAGAGGCCAGCGTTAAGTCAACAGGAGAAAACTTCTGGGAAATGGAGTTGAAGTACGTCCCAACTCCTGTGTTAAGGATGACGAGGTTCGAATCGTCAATAACTTCTTCCACACGTCTTCCAGCTGTATCCAGGCGGGGTGAGCCCCAAAGAGGACTGTGGGCATTAAAATCCCCTAGGAGTAAGAACGGTTCTGGAAGTTGGGCAATAACGGCTTTCAAATCTGAAACAGACCAATCCGGATGCGGCAAATAAATATTACAGATTGTAAATGGAACCTGAGCAGTAACCTTAGCTGCTACGACTTGCAGCGGAGAGACAACTGGGATAGGAGTTGCCGTTACATTTTCCTTGATTAAGATAGCGACACCTCCTTTTGCACGGGAACGGATGGAGGAGTCATCGACGCGTATTGTCTGGTAACCCTTGAATGAAAACCGAGTTTGAGAGGTGAGATGAGTTTCTTGGATACACACACACAGGGGCTCATTAGCGGCTACAACTAGCTTCAGTTCATTGATATGTGTCCATATTCCATTGATATTCCACTGCAGGAGGCAGCTGGATCGGGTCACAGCAGCCATTATTACACTTGACTTACATCATCGTCCATACGAAGGTCCCCTCCGACAGGGATACTACTGGGATGAGAACTTGGGGTGACGGTGGGTAGGTTGGAGGATTGGGAAGCGCGCGAGGAAGATTGTGAAAAGGATAGCGTGCCGTCCAGATCGTTCTGAGTTACCGTAATCTTCAGTGGGGTGACCTTTCGCCGACGCGGAGATCTCTTCTTCTTCTTTTTTCGGGACGGTTCCTTAGTACTCAGGGCGGCAGCACTTGATGCCTCGTCCGAAGAACCCGGTGGCGTGGCATCAGGTTTTCTTTTTCCAAGAGATGCAACAGACTCCATAGACCCCTGGAGAGTGAGCGCCTGGGTGAGCAGGCCCTTAGAGGAAGGTGGCAGGAGGCATTCAGTCAGGACTTCACGGATGAGTTGCTTCAAGACCGGTTTCAAACTGGCAACTAGGGCGGCAGGATCAAACACACCACTTGCTGGCTGGGACGTGGGTAACGGCTGGGAAGCGACATGGCTGTATGAGGTAGCTGTTGCAGCCACCTTCTTGCGAGCAGCGGGGTAAGAGAGGTTCTCAGTAACGCGGACACGCTCAATCCGAGCCTCGGTAAGGTACACAGGGCACTGTTTCGAATGTGCAGCATGGGGGCCATCACAGTTGGGACACTGGAGCGGAGGTTCACATTGAGAATCACCATGTCGAGGCTTGCCACAGACACACGTGGGTGGTTTGTCCTTTCGAGGACATCGCTGAGAGGTATGACTGAACTTCTGACAGTGGAAACAACGAGTTGGGTCCGGGACGTAGGCACGGATGTCCAGAATTTCCCATCCCATCTTAACGTTAAGAGGGAGAGAACACCGATCGAAGGTGAGAATCACAGCCCCAGTATCAGTGAAAGATCCGTCGGGTTGACGGCGTCTCATTTTTCGAACTGCAGTGACACCTGCGGCGGTAAATTCTTCTTTGATTTCTTCTTCCGAAGCGACCTTGAGATCTTTGTGGTAGACCACACCCTTACATGTATTGCGGCTGCGATGGGGCTGAACACTGACATCGAAGTCCATGAAGGTTTGAACAGCTAACAGCGTCTTTGCTTGGGCAGGCGAAGATGTCTCGATGAAGAGCCCATCTTTGAATTTTTTGCAGTCATGAACCGGGCCAACAAGTTGTGACATGGCACGAAAGAGTTTGAACGGGCTCACTAAATCGAAGTTCGATTTGTCGATGCGTGTCATCACTAGGTACCGTGGAGAAGCCGTGAGACCATCAGGTCTCCTTCCCGTAGACATTCCCCCTCCATCTCCGCCCCCTGGTGGGGGCCAGTCTTTTCCCATGTTTCAGAACACAGCGAGAAAATTGCACAAGATAGGCGATGTACGAAAGTGACTTGGGTAAAGCAGGCGACAACCAAACCGTGCAGAGCCGAGCTCCACACGTCCACTCGCTACCAAGGTCAAGACACAACTGTAGCCGCCATTGTGGCGAGAGGGGGGAAGTTTCGGGCGCCAGGCCGTAAGGTGGCCAACCAGCCCACCCTTCTTGAGGTCTCTAGACCACCCGGGAAAATAGCTAAGCTGATATAGAGTAGTAGGGAGGGTTCAAAACAGGGTCTAGAGGGGGAAAAGGAAGGGATGGGGAATACAAAAAAAATAGGTACCTACAAGTAACTAAGTAGAAATAATTTTCTTCTTCAATTGAAATAACATTAGCAGGGAGGGCACAGGTAGGACCAGTACCGTTTAGTCCTGAATTAAATAAGCAAAACACTCAATAAATGAATAAATGAATTAATAGTAGGTATTACGTTAGGGTTGTAAGAACGTCACAACCGGAAATGAGAAAAAAAAGCTATAACAAATACCTACCTAAATACACGAAATTGAGGCGAGCGGTAGTCAGCAAGCAGATCCAAAATAAGCAAATCAAATGATAGGTCAACCAAAGGGTTGTTAAAATTTAACTGCAGTTAAATTTCAGGTAGGTATTTACGCTACAAAGAAAACGGTTGCGGGAACGCAAAAACAAATGAAATGGCGGCGACGCAAAAAAATGACGGCGGCGCCGTTGGACGGAGGTCCAATAGTAAGTATCGCAACAGAGAGCAGTATACTCAGGTAATAAGGAACAAAGTCACCTGGGTAGAAGCGCAGAACTGAGTCAGCGGGGTGGCATCACGCCACTCACGAACAAAGCAGATAGGTCACACCAGCATAACAAAGGTAGGTAAGCTCCACCGCCAGGTCGCCGCACGGCACTATCAGCACTGGGTAGGTAACGGGTAACGGTAGTCTTGCTTACATCATTCAGGAGCTCAAAATGGCACTGGTGGCCCCCACCAGGCCCCCCACGATAGTTTACTCAGCCATCGCCTATGAAAGACACCGAGAGAGAAATTAACCCCTTGTTTTATTTTAGAAGTTTCAATAGGTAGGTAGGTAATTATCGAATTTATAAAAGTCATAAAAGTAGGTACTTACGGGGAAAATTCCAATCAGCCAAAAGCTTAAAGACATCAGACATCAGCCAAAAAGGTTAAAGACATGTTAACAAATCAAGTCTTGGCGTAATATTGCAATAATAACGAATTTTTCCTCCTATCCAGTTTGGCAATGAAATATTTGATATAATTTTTTATAATTGAAGTTGGCAACCCTGCAGCCATGTTTTGTTTACACTCGCGGAACATACGGTTAGGGATAATATAGGTACTATGGTACTGTTATATTCTCTCTCGGTATCTTTCATAGGCGTGGATACAGTGCTAATAGTGCAGTGCGGTGACCGGCAGTGAAGTAGGTAATAGCACAGGTAATAGTTTACCAGGCGCGAGACGGAACAAGCGGCACCGGACTCAGTACTGCGCACCACCATTGCGTGGACCTATAGCATGGGAAGGAAGACAGATGGGTAGGTAGACAGATGACCTAGCGACCCCAGGAAGGTAGGCAACTAGACGGCCAAAACCCACCCCCTCGGTACCACATGCCACACCATCTTTAATCCACCATTTTGAAACTGGGTTTTGAAAAAACGATACCACCATTCGATGCGGCATTCTTAAAAATGGTACCAAAACTGCACTTATTTTTTCGCTATTATAAGTTGTTAGCGAGAAAAGGGCAAAAAACCATTTGTCAAATTGACTGGTTCCGGCCCTGTATCTCAGTTAGGAAGGACCTGCGACCCCACATGTATTCGCCAAAAATGGTCTATGTGGGTGTACCTACCCGCCATATTTTTTTGGCCCCGTCATCCGGAAACACCTTGTATTGTAAAGTATATGTATAGGCCCCAAGCGGTAGCTTATTTAGCTTTGGTTAATCCAGCACTGTTCGCAAGGAATTGTACACGGTTTAACGTAATTTTTTGCCTACACCTAACGGTCTTTCCACATGCAATCCGGCGCCGTATACAATAGTCGGCAGAGTTTTCCCTTATTCAAAATACCATCCATGGTCTCTACTGGATGTACCTAGCTCATGTGTAGGTAGGTAAATCATCCTAATTATTTTTATTTATTTTTACGTTTTTCACTGAAAATGTAATTTTTTAATTCGTTCTTGGGGGGGCAACAGCCTTCTTGGGGGGGGGGGGGGGGGCAACAGCCCTCTTGGGGGGCAAGTGCCCCCCCCCCCAAGAGGGCCAAATGACGCCCCTGCCTGAAAGTTTAGTACCTACTCGTGCCTGATACCTGAAAGTAGTACGTAATCGTACCTGACAGGAACAAGGAGACATATACACATTCCTCAACATTGTAGGAAGGTAGGTAGGTACTTATTGTTAGGACAAGGGGCAGGATGCAGTGCTTGTTTTTTTAAATATCTGCGATAAGTTAGTATTGGAACTTTGAATTGAACCTGAACCTATAATACTGAAGGTACTTCGGGTTTGCGATTTTTCTGGGTGTCCACGGGATGGTACCTACAAGTGTGCTGAGTTTCAGCTCTATCGCACTGCTGGAACATGCCAATAATTTGTATAGGTGAGTGAGTCAGTCAGGCAGTCAGTCAGTGACCCTCAAAAATAGCTAAGTTTGGGATGTCACTGCTAAGGTACGGTTGGACGTAGAAGTTTAAAATTTCATTTAGGAGGTCCCGTGGGACCCTACTACAGGAAAAGAGTACCCACTGTTCGAGCCACGCCCCCTTGCCTCCTGTAGAGAGGCACGAAAAGTGCACAACTCTGGTTCCTGTATAACATGCTGGCAGTGCTCGAGGTTTTATGGCGCTTTTTTTTCTTTAAAACTTGGCTGCATGCACTGCCGTGCATGTTGATTTCCATTGATACCTGGAAATAAGAAGAGTAATCTCATATCACATAAACCAATAAACCACGTTCTGCTTTTACTTTTTTAATTTTTACAGCTTTAATCCTCTTTTTCTTCCAACTCAGTTTCATACAGCAAACACAAGTCGCAACACAACATCCTATCTGAAGCAGACGACACTTACTTTGTAAACAATATCAATGACATAGCGACATAGTTGAAGAATTATTAATAACGTTTTTACTTACAACACACCCCCTTAATTCTTCAACAATGTTATTCCTCTTAAACTCATAATCTTACATTACGTCATCAACATGCACGGCAGTGCATGCAGCCGAATTTTTAGAGTGGACTGTAAGTTGTAGTTAGGGAAAATTACTGTTACCACTTACCCGTGCTGAAGCTGCTGCGATGAAGACGCCGGGCCCGGTGTAGCGACGGTCGTTGTATAGGCACGGTTGGGTAGTAACAGTAACGGTAGGTATTAAATAGCAGTGGTAGAGGAGATGTAAAGAATAATCCGACCAAAAACACTCCGTGTAAAAAAAACAGCCAAGTTTATAACCCTCCAAACTCAACAGCCCTTAAAAGGGTTCTTAGAGGTAGACTATAGTACGTTGGTAGAGTAAGTAGAGGTCGATAAAAAGCACATAGAACATATATTAGGTCAAATAATAAAACGCCTTGTTTCTGGTAGTGCCAGCTGTTGGAGCGCGGCTTTTGAGTCCGAATCACCACCGGCTGTCAGAGTACGTGTGGGATTCTTACCACAGCTAATTGAGCACGTGGTTAGTTGACCAGAGAAAAGGGTAAATTAGCTATTTTCCAAGGGAGACCAACCTAGCCGGGTTACAGACCCGGTAGGTCTCCCTTAGTTCTATTTCTACTTAAAATACATTAATATGCTTCTACCTACTTAACCATATATACACACTTAAAACCATATTACACATATATACAACAAGAAAAGTCCTACCTACATAGTCTACCTATTTATCCAGGTTTAAAGGTGGAGTGTGTCAAGTAGCTGGTTCAGCGCCCTCTGACGGCTATGACCGCTTACTAAGAACGCCTGCAGAGAATGGATTATGTATACGTCTGGGAGCTTGCATCCGCGAGGCTGTTGGGTAGATCCCAACAGGTTAAATATAAAAAATGTTGGCCAAGTTCTCAACATTCCCGCTATCACTCGGCCCCCAAAATTAGTGATATCACTTATTACAGGGCCAAGTCCTTGGCGCAAATCACGTAAGCGTCACAGCCGGTCATAGACACAGACTTTAAGGTTGGATGGGGGCTGCGGACCGGGGGTATTTGAAAGCAGGTATATGACAAAATATGTCGCCAACATCCTTGTGATTCGCGCCAAGGACTTGGCCCTGTAATAAGTGATATCACTAATTTTGGGGGCCGAGTGATAGCGGGAATGTTGTGAACTTGGCCAACATTTTTTATATCAAACCCTTTTAAGGGCTGTTGAGTTAGGCTAATTTTTGGAGGGTTATAAACTTGGCTGTTTTTTTTACACGGAGTGTTTTTGGTCGGATATCATATAATTTTTGTAAGGTGGTACAATAGCTTCTACCAATAGGTAAAACATCAATTGGCTGTCGAATGGACTCAAATTTTCTTGCCGTACCTGGAGAGTACCTACCAGTACCTGAAAAACAGTTCCCTGTCAACCATACAAAAATTACCAATCTCTTACCGGAAATACCTAAAAAGTACCTACTCGTACCTGAAAACAAGTTTCCTGTCGAATATTCACAAATTACCTTCCCAAACCTGAAACGTACCTACTCGTATCTGAAAACAAATTGACTGTCGAATGGAGTCAAAATACCTTGCCATACCTGGAAAGTACCTACCAGTACCTGAAAACCAGTTCCCTGTCAGATCTACACAAATTATTATCCCATACCTGAAATGTACCTACTCGTACCTGAAAATAAGTTGCCTGACGAATCTACACAAATTACCTTCCCATCCCTGAAAATATAGTACCCACTCGTACCTGATACCTGAAAGTAGTACGTAATCGTACCTGACAGGAACAAGGAGATATATACACATTTCACAACTCTGTACGTAGATAGGTATTTATTGTTAGGACAAGGAGCAGGAGGCAGTATTTGTTTTGTAAATATCTGCCATAAGTTAGTATGGGAACTTTGAATCGAACCTGAACCTATAATTCTGAAGGTACTTCGGGTTTGCGATTTTTCTGGGTGTCTTGGGGATGGTACCTACAAGTATGCCGAGTTTCAGCTCTATCGCACCGCTGGAACATGCTAATAATTTGTATAGGTGAGTCAGTGAGTCAGTGAGTCAGTGAGTCGGTAAGTGACCCTAAAAAATAGCTAAGTTTGGGATGTCACAGCTCAGGTACGGTTGGACGTAGAAGTTTGAAATTTAATTTTGGAGGTCCCGTGGGACCCTTCTACAGGAGAAGGGTACCCACTGTTCGAGCCACGCCCCCTTGCCTCCTGTAGAGAGGCACGAAAAGTGCACAACTCTGACTCCTTTATAACATGCTGGCAGTGCTCGAGGCTTTGTCGCGCTTTCTTTTTCTTTAAAACTTGGCTGCATGCACTGCCGTGCATGTTGATTGATTTTTAACAAAAGGCAGAAAAAGCAGAATAATAGTACACTGATCGGGAACCGAGTCAAGACTGAACTGTCCTGACTGAGAGGCACTATGACAGCGCCACCTCAGGTCATCAAGTCAGGACAGCGCAGTCTGACTAGTTTTAAAGAAAAAGAAAGCGCGACAAAGCCTCGAGCACTGCCAGCATGTTATACAGGAACCAGAGTTGTGCACTTACCGTGCCTCTCTACAGGAGGAAAGGGGGCGAGGCTCGAACAGTGGGTACCCTTTTCCTGTAGTAGGGTCGCACGGGACCTCCCGAATGAAATTTCAAACTTCTACGTCCAACCGTACCTGAGCAGTGACATAGCAAACTTAGCTGTTTTTGAGGGTCACTCACTGACTCACCTATACAAATTATTGGCATGTTCCAGCAGTGCGATAGAGCTGAAACTCAGCACACTTGTAGGTACTATCCCGTGGACACCCAGAAAAATCGCAAACCCGAAGTACCTTCAGTATTAGGTTCAGGTTCGATTCAAAGTTCCCATACTAACTTATGGCAGATATTTACAAAACAAATACTGCCTCCAGCTCCTTGTCCTAACAATAAATACCTACCTATACCTACCTACAATGTTGTGAAATGTGGATATGTCTCCTTGTTCCTTTCAGGTACGATCACGTACTACTTTCAGGTATCAGGTACAAGAAGGTACTATATTTTCAGGGATGGGAAGGTAGTTTGTGTAGATTCATCTTTCAGGTACGAGTAGGTACATTTCAGGTACGGGATAATAATTTGTGTAGATTTGACAGGGAACTGGTTATCACTAATTTTGGGGGCCGAGTGATAGCTGGAATGTGGAGAACTTGGCCAACATTTTTTATATCAAACCCTTTTAAGGGCTGTTGAGATAGGCTAATTTTTGGAGGGTTATAAACTTGGCTGTTTTTTTACACGGAGTGTTTTTGGTCGGATATACGTTACGCTACCTAAACCACAAGAGAGTTCGCAAATCTGTTAAATTTTTCCGGTGATTACGGTTTAGTACATATGTCAGCAATTTGATTTTCTGAAGCGCAATGACTTACTAAAATGGTTTTGTTCTCATACAACTCATGAATAAACCAATAACGTAAGTCTATGTGCTTGCTTCGTCTGTTGAAGACACCAGTTTTTATAAGACAAATAGCACTACTGTTATCCACTTTGAAAAATATTTGCGGTAGGTACGGTACCAATCATTTCAGTCAATACATTTTTCAGATACAACACTTCTTTCACACTTTCAGCTGCGGCTATAAATTCCGCTTCGGTACTAGAGAGAGATACAATGTCTTGTCTGCGTGAACACCACGATATAGGTGCTGGGTGCACCATTTAAGTAACAAACATATCCAGTTTCACTTTTCCTACTTACGTCGCATTGCATAGTCAGCATCAGAATACAGTACAAGAGAGTTCAGCTCTCCACCACTCTTAAATAAGATACCTTCGTTACTTTCTCGCTAGTGGCGAGAAAGTATTGTTTTCGTGCAAAATTTCGAAATAGAGATTTTGGGTTTCCCATGATCCTGGGGGTCCCCTGAGTCTAAAAAAGTGGTCTCTGGAAAAAGTCTGTCCGTCCGTCCGTCAGTCCGTCCGTGCCCTCCTCTAGAGCCTATACCGTTCACCCGATTTTGATGAAATTTGGTATGGACCTGTCTAAAATCACTGCCGACGGGTATTTTTAAGGATGTTTTGATTGGTCAAAAATTAAGGCCGCTATTGCCAAAAAACCGCCAAAATAATTGAAAAATCGTGTTTTTGGGTAGTCGGACAAGCGCCGACGGTACACTTTTCAACCTATAACATTGAAAATTGGTATTTGTGTTGAAAAATAGATGCTTCGAGGTCTTTTGCAACTAAAATTGAATTGGTTTAAAATTACGGCCGTCTTGGACCAATGTTCGATCGTTTCGGCGCCATTCACATTTATTGACCGATTGTCATGAAATTTTAATAAATTTGTGTAGAACCATATAACTTAAATATCTGTTGAACAGAATTTTGTTATCTTCAAAATTACGGCCGCTCTAGTCAAAAAAGTGTCGAAAATGAGAAACCGCGTTTTTGAATGGTCGGAACGCATTTGGGACTACAGTAATAAAAAGACAGACGTGAGATTTGGTATGAGTGATCTCAGATAGATGCTGGTGGGTCAGTTTCAACCGATTTTTGATAGCTTAAAAATTACGCCCGCAAAAAAATTTCAAAAAAAAAAAATTCTCTAAAAAAACGAAGATTTTATATGGGACGAGAAAGCTAAGTGCGACTGTTGTCGGACTCTTTAAAGGGTCGTATGGTGAGAACCGATTTCGGATTACTTGAGAACACTGGAAAGTCCAGACTAAAATCGGGTAATCGATCACTATAGTTATACTCCACATGTCTTTACATGTGAAAAATGATAAGCTTTATTTTGGGGATTTAAAGCAACCTGAAGGCGAGAAAGTCAAGTGCGACCATTGTCGGACCATTTATTTTTAATTTCTTCTTCGTTTCTTCTAAATTTTCTTCTATCGTTTTCGGTCTGCCACCATATTATTATCTTACATTTATAGAGGAGTTTCCTTACCTGGAAATAGGAAGAGTCAAGCACGTATCCAGCATTTTGGTTCGGGGGGGGGGGACAAGAGTCACACCGAGTAGGCCCCTCTGGAAAAAAGTTGTCATCACGCCCGCCCCTCCCCCCCCCCCCCCCCCCCCCCCCATACAGTTGCCTCATTTTAATTTTTTCTTGGGGTCAAGGTCAAGATTCAGGTCGCAACATTCATAATTATTTTCTCGCCGAATTTTTAAACTTCGGAGGGGGCGAAACTTTACCAACATTCTCTTGTGAGGGTAGCCGAAGGTACCATTATTTTGGAAATTTTGTAAAAATATACCACCGTAGCGCCACGTACCTACCTACTGACTTCAATGGAGAAAAATAGCTTTGGGAAAATTATAGAAGAATCTACTGACCGAGCGAGCAAAGCGAGCGAGTGAAAAATTGAAGGTTGGTAGTTATCCACTGCTATAAAACCTCAGCTAAATGGAAAGGACAGGGCTTACCTATACTCGTTGTCGTAGTTCTGCCCAGAAAAGTAGGATGTGAATTCGATTACAAAGGTCACAGGTAACATAAGGTGGGGACACCGCGAAGACCTTCTTTGGGAAAAAACACACTTGGAAAAGGAAAAAAAGAGAATCCTATATTCGAGCGAGCGAGAAGAAAAATTATGGGATCATAAAATGCAATCCGGCTAAAATAAGTAGCTCTGCTAGTGGTGCTGCCCCCCCCCCCCCCCCCCCCTCCTCTTCCTAGTCCGGCAGGCCTGCCACAGGAGCTATACAGGGGACCCATGTTTGGAGATAGAAAATCAGACCACTTATCTTGTTCCTTCAGTAATCTACCCTTTTACCTTTTATCCAGGAAAAGACATACCTTTTCATCAAAACTCCAGTCTGTAGGTACTCGTACAACGATTTTGCACAGGGTTTGAAAACTTTTCATTTTTACCAGCTTCATTTCTCACTTTGGGGCAGGTACGTGTACGCGAGCTCGACAACCCGGTGTTGAACACTAGACTAGACTGACTGACTGACGGAGGGACTGCAGTTTCTCCATTTTGAATGCCGTTGAATGCAAAAACCGGCAAGAACTCATTTGTCAGAGGCCAGACACGGATCATATATATGCCAGATACTTTCTAAAAGCACAGAAATTGGCGGAATCCTCTTTTTGCGATAACAAAAGGCTCGTTCCTTTTTGACGCTAATCCTTTGCCTATTGTGAAAATCACGAAAATCACGTTTGCCCGCGCCGACACTATGGTGACTGGGACAAACACCTGTTTTGCGACCTCTGACCACTCTTACAACAGGCTGGGAATAGTGGGAATACGATACGATACGTTACAAATTTTATTTTCAGAATTTCGGGGGGGGGGGGGGGGACATATCCTAGGTGTCCCCCCCCCCCTGAATACGTGCTTGGGATGAGTAATCTCATATCACATAAACCAATAAACCACTGATAGGAGAAGGTTGAGGTTGACACTTTTAGTAAGGTTTTCAGGTTCAGGTATGAGCTTTCCAAATCCGTCATCACTTTTCGGAATATCATTTCAGAACACTGAGGTCCAGGTACCTGAACCAGAAGCCAGAGATCAACGAAATCCTGCGTTTTGGAAGTTTCAGAACATTTAATCGCAGGATCTGAAATCAGATTTTTTCAATTTCAAATAATAATAAAGGGTCCGACAATGGTCGCACTTGACTTTCTCGCAATTTTTACGCCAGTGGTATCGAAAATTTTGATTTTTTTTTACGTAATTTATTTTTTTTGGACCAAAATTTTAACTTTTTCTAAAAAATATTTTGCCATACACTGGACTATAATTTTAGGCACCTAATCACCGGATTTCAAACATATCCGTCAAATGGTGAGGTGTCGTTCGACGCGCAAAGTACGTGTTTTCTATTTTCCATGTCACGGCCTTAATTTTCAAGTACCTAATAGAAAATCTATTGAAAACGACCTTGAAGCATCTATCTGAGACCATTTTCACCAATTTTCAAGGAAATCTGTCGATTAGGGTTGTTGAAAATCCGTCTTAACCAATCAAAAACGTGATTTCCATTTATGGGAAATTTTCCTACGATAATGCCAATATTGGCCATAATTATTACGTTGGATAAATTTCGTTCGGTAAAACATCAAACTAGGTTAAACTACACCTCTCTACCAATTTTTATTGAAATCGATCGAATAGCGCTACTGGAGTGACGACCAACGCGTTTGGGCCAAAACTGGGCCAAGTTATTGGCCCACCTCCAAATGATTGTAAAACACCTAAAAGCATCTATTCAAAAACACTTTCGCAAATTTTCAAGGTTCCAACTTGATATACGTAGCTTTCAACCCTTCTTAACTGTCAAAAAACACGATTTTTTGCCTTTTTTTGACTATAGCAGGCGCAATTTTTGAGTTATCAAAATTTATCAAAAAAAATGTCCAGATATTTACATTAGGTACCTACATACCGAATTTGAGCAAAATCGGACTAACGGAGTGACGTCCAGTTGCGCGACAGAGTGACGTACTTACGTACGTACGTAGGTACGTCGGACGGACATTTTTTAAAAACCACTTTTTTGGACTCGGGGGACCTCCAGGATCATGGGAAACCCAAAATCTCAAAATCGAAATTTTGCACGAAGACATAACTTTCTCAGCCCATGTATTACATACGGGCGAGAAAGTAAAAAACTGCAATTCCGATAGGTAGGTACCTATCAAACCTGAAAATTTTGACAAATTTTGACATGCGATGGATTCTCCTTAATTTACTGATTATTCGGAAGAAAACGCTATGTCTCTGCGACAATTGGATCATGAGTTGTTCCCATTTTAATGAGTCCGCTCTGCATGATATGATCGAACTTTGGAGTTAAAATAGTCATGACCCGAATGACGCAGAGACATGGCAATTTCAAGTGAACAATCAGTACATTGAGATGATTCCGTGGTATGATTTCTGAAACGATTCGATAAATTTAAATCAATTTTCCCGTGATTTTGGGAGCGCTGTTTCAATTTGATGGCAAAATTTTACGAAGAACTGTGAAGAAACTTTTCAAAAGTGAGACGACTGGTAGGTAAGTACGATTACAATAGGTACATTTTTCTTCGAAATCTACCTAATAGTTCGCAGAAATTCGCAGGTGCAACTGACATATTGTGCCAGCTGGCCTGGGCAAATATGGACAAAAAGAATACAGCCGGAGCCAGGCGCGGATGCAGAAAATTTTCTCGGGGGGGGCGCAAATCCTAGAATTGCTGACCTAACCTAAAAAATATCAGCTAAAATTGAACTGACCCATAGAAAATTGTGGAAGTAGGTATGTATTATGTTACAAAGTACAGAGGCGACTACCTACAACCTACCTACAACACGAATGGCAGCCGCCTATTTTTTCTCGCGAAAAGATCAATAACTTTGTCAATACTGACATTTGCAGACCTATGAACGTTCATTAAGGCGAGTCCATTTAACCTATCTTCCGTCATTCTGGACCTCATCCATGTTTTCAACGCCCTCAGCGTTGAAAACGACCGCTCTGCCGTAGCGGCAGTTACTGGTAGCGTTGCCAGTATGGTGAGGATAATTTTTAAATTCGGATAAAAATCCCCATCCAACGCATCGATAAGAGATGTCAGGTCTGTTGGAAGGTCCTTCCGTTTCAATGCAAGTTGCACCTCCGGTAACAAAAGTTCGGTGGTCAGTGAACAAGCATTAGGGACCAATTCGACTGCGTCTTGAACTATTGATATGGCGCTAAAATGTATTAATAGCTGCCTAACTACACTAAAATCTGTACCTAACTGTTATGTAGTAGGTATGGGTACTTACCTTTTAAGCGGAAGTCAATCAATTCAAATTACTGTCAGAATTAACATAATTTTATTATTGACACATCTTTTTTGTTTGTCAGGTTACCTGCTCTGCAAACAACTGACAAAAAATAAAATAAAAAACCCGCCAAATTAAAAAAAGTTGATGATGAAAATAATGATTGTCAATTTTTCCATTTTCTTATTTTTTCGGCTATTTTAATTAATGAAAAATTTAAGTAATAACCTATTCCCTAATTCTTTCAATTTTCCGAAACCTCATTCTATCTAGTGTAAGCTGATAATTCTCGGGGGGGGCGCGCGCCCCCTGCGCCCCCCCCCTGTATCCGCGCCTGGCCGGAGCCAACGGGCTCGGCACCGACAGTCTCCAACTAACCACCAGCTTGGAAGGTCTAAACTTTTCCTCAACCCCTTGATAACATAACAGAAAGCACCTCTACTCCCGTCAGGGCTTCCCCCAACTGAATGGGCGGAATGTTATAAAATTTCAGATCGGTATCTGTAAGTACCTACATAGGTATCTGTAAGTACCTACATAGGTATCTGTAAGTACCTACATAGGTATCTGTAAGTACCTACATAGGTATCTGTAAGTACCTACATAGGTACCTCAACTTTCATTGATATTTAAGTACCTATACAGTTTAAAACTTTCGTGTCCACCAGAAAGTCTGCTTCCGAAAAGAAGGAACATTTTTTTTTTAGATAAAATTAGAGATAATTTTTTTGTATCTGATCATTAATAATGAGAAAATCAGGTGACTCAGAAAGAAAGGAAGTTGAGAGGGAGAATTAAATGAATATTCTCATGTTAAGCTAAACATGACATAGACTCAGACACTGTACAGGTTAACAATATTATTCATAATGAGCTACAAACAGACAATCAAAATGTACAGGAGGAAGTATAGATGAATCTGTTAACAAGCTGTGTACAGCTGTCGTGGATACTTTCCCGCATATGCAACCTTTAGGAAGGAGGTTCACACTGAGGCCGACAAAAGATAAATATATATCGAAGGGAAAAACGAATTTAAGGGAAATACCTACTCCCCCCCCTCGGCACCGGAACTCAGCACCTCAGAACAATTGCACAACTTTAAAACAACCCAGAATATTTTTTACCGCACTGTTCTATCATGTGGAAGTGGTCATTGCTAGGTATGATGTGTGCTGAAAAAAAAAAAAAAAAAAATAGGCTGCCCCAAAAGGCGTAGGTACCTACTAGGTAAATTTCGAAGGTTACCACTTCCATCCACTAATAGCAGTCTAAAAACATTAAAAACCATTCAGAATGACGGTTAAGAAGATCTTCAGTCGATCCTAATTCATTCCCTCCAATAACAACGGAGGAATTGAGTTTTTGAAATTTCACCCCCCCCCCCCCCCCCCCCCCCCGGACAGAAAATCCGGACAGAAAATATAAGTGATCTTACAAAAAACTCGTTTGAATAAAATTTGTAGAAATTATTTATAGAAATTCATAACAGAAAGAATAAACTCAACATCTCACCAAATAAGTGAGTTACGTTTTGAAAATCCAACCCCCCACCCCCTGCCTAAACAGTACGTCGGACGAGAAATGTTTTTAGACAAAAGTTGTAGGTAACACTAAAGCAAATTAACGACAAAAAAGAACTCGATAACACCCCTAGGACACAAGTTATGAATTGTTTTGTTCGCCCCCATTCAACCGTAAAGGGGGGATCAAAAAACGGTAGGTACTAATAAAAGTGGTAGAAAGTGTTATTAGATGACCCACCGAGGAAATCAAATTTAATTAGTTGCAACGTTAAGGGAGTTATTGCCAAAAACGAGTTTTCGAAAAAGTCCCCCCTTTCCCCCCCCCCCCCCATTTCGTCCTAATTCGTTCGATTTCCCCCTATAACGAACTCATCCGAGATTTTAGACCCTTATATTTTATTAATTAGTCAAAACCAATTTTTTTGCAAAAATAAGGGCTCCTAGCGTGTTCACAAGAAAGAGAAATAGTTAGATGCAATAATATACATAATATATATATATATATAAACTTTTGAGCTGATGGTGGTTTTGGGATCCAGGGGTCATGAAGCGAAGAACTGTGAAGAAATTTTTCAAAAGTGAGACTACTTAAGTACTGTAGGTAGATTTTTCTTCGAAATCTACCTAATAGATTTTTCTTCGACATCTACCTAAAAATTAAATGAAAATGAAGTGAAGTTTGCTTTTATTCCCACTTCCATGCAGTTACATGGAGTTACATGCACTTACATGCACTTCCATACAGTGACATGCACTTCCATGCAGTTACATGCACTTCCATGCACTTCCATGCAGTTACATGCACTTCCATGCATAATACCGTTGCACTGACACTTTCGACACCACCGGTGGGTAAGGCTCAGGTATAAGCATGGCAAATTGCAGGACCTTTCTTTAACTAATTTGTCTGCTTCTATGTTGCCCAAAACTCCAAGATGTCCTGGGACCATCGTAAGCTCAAGAGTGTTAACACGGCCGGCTTGCTTACATTCTCTGACCAGTACAGACTTCGTTTTTCCTCGGGTCAGCGACAGTAGGGCTGCCTGACTCTCAGAGCAGACAACAATACGCTGTACTTCGAAGTTTCGGCTAATACAATCATCTATGGCTACTTTAATAGCGAAGACCTCAGCCTGTAAATTCACTGCAGCACCTGCCTTCCAATCTATGATTGGCCCGTCCGTATAAAAGGTGAGACCATCTTCGACCACCTTCGACTCCGACTGAGCCGTTACGTCACGTCACGACCAAGAATGACAGGCTTGGCTGGCGTTTCAAACGAGAGCTCCCGTGTTGCTGCTGGGTTCTGTGTGGCATGGTCCTCTAGCTCTATAGCTCCCACAGTCCCAAAGTCTCCAAACTTTTCAGAACTCCTGCCACTTTTAACCTTTGCAGTCCCTTGGTGGTCTCTATAGTGTTGGGATCTACGATCTACCCAACAGCCTCTCACATGCAAAACTCCCAGCAGTATACATAATCTATTCTCTGCAGGCGTTCAGATTAGTAAGCAATCATAGCCGTCAGAGGGCGCTGAAGCAGCTGCCCGACTTACTCCACCTTAAACCTCGGCCACAGAGGAATTCCTCGGCTAATAGGTAGACTATGTAGGTAGGACTATCTTTGTTGTATATATATGTAATATGGTTATATGTTTGTGTATAGGGTTAAGTAGGTAGAGGCATATTAGTGTTATTTTAATTAGAAACAGACCTAAGGGAGACCTACCGGGTCTGTAACCCGGCTAGGTGGGTCTCCCTTGGAAAATAGCCACTTTACCTATCTCTGGTCTAACTAACCACGTGCTCAACCAGCTGTGGTATAAGTCCCACACGTGCTCTGACAGCTGGTGGTGATTCTGACAAGAAAAGCCGCGCTCCACATAGCTGGCATTACCAGAACAAGGTGTTTTATCGTTGGACGTAATATATGTTCTTTGTACCTTTTATCTACCTTTTATTTTCATAACTACCTACCATAGTCTATCCTTAAAATAGCAAGAATCATATGGACGAGGGGGGGGGGGGGGGGGGCAGATCCAGAAGAGCTTCCAGAGCAGTTGTAGGAGTACTTCTTATGGCCCCAGTAGCTGCTATGCAGATCATTCGCTGAAGACTTGTCAGCGACTTTTGCACTGTGACAAGCTGGCTACGGCACCACCACACTAGGCTCCCATAAGTAAGAATGATGATGACGTAATGCCACCTCACCACCCTCATGTAGCTGAAAAGGTAACACGCAGCGTCCAAAGCGCAGTTATACAGCGCGCTCCCTACATGTTCCTTCCAGTTCATTTTTGAGTCCAAATGAAGCCAAGATACTTCACACTGTCGCAAAATTTAAGAGGGATACCACCTAGAACCTAGATGACCAGTACACAGTGGTGATGGTAACATAATACTCAAGCTCAGGTTCAGTCATGGAGGGGGGGATTTTAGGGTCATGGGGGGGGGGGGGGGGTTAGCTTATATCTTTTTACCTCGTCTTGGCAGTATCATGGTAATTTTCCGTTCTTGGGGGGGGGGTTAGCTTATATCTTTTTACCTCGTCTTGGCAGTATCATGGTAATTTTCCGTTCTTGGGGGGGGGGGGTGGGGTTAACCCCTGAACCCCCCCCCCCCCCCCCCCCGTGGATACGGCTATGCGGCTCAAGGTAAGCAGTAGGTACATACTTAGTGGTGAGGTTAACAAAGCGACTGTATCAGTATACTCTTGCCGACAGTTTGAGGTATACGTTGTGAGCCAATCAATTGTGATAACTGATAACGTTGTTTCAGTTTCAGACCACACTCATATATATGTTACTCTCCAAAAATTTGCATCCTAATTTGGGAACGAAAAAATTGCCGTAGTCAACAAAATTTTGTTCCATTGTTTGATTGAATTATTGCGCATTTCGAATTCTGTTTCTAAATATAATTAATAATACTGAATGATAACCGTTGTTGCAGTTCGATCCGGGGTTCATTAGCTATAAATCCGTTGGGGTCGGAGGTGGAAGTGGTGGAGGTATAGAGGCAGAGGTGATGATGACCTTTCAACTCAAGGTAAGGATTCTTCTTTTCTAGATTTCATCAGACTCATTAATTAATAGTTCGTTAAGTCACTGTTATTGTTATTGTTATTGTTGACTCCGTACTTTTATTTTTCTGTAAAGATCATACTTCTCTGGAACTGTCCAAGAAATTTTAAAGAGGCAACAGAAGACTATTTGCACATTTATTTATAATGTATTATGGGTACTTACCAAATTCAAAAACCAGTTCTGCAAATATGTGTAATTTTTTTTGACACTTTTTTGACAATAAGTAGTGGGCGAAATTTTTGAGTTATCATTTATCAAAATTATTATATTATTATTATAAATTTATCTCGGAAAGGATTTTAAACACATTTTCCAAATTTGAGCCAAATCGGATGAATGGTGTGAGCTCTAGCCGCGCTGCAGATGAACATACGGACGGACGGACGGACTTACGTCGGACAGACATGACCTAAAAAACACTATTTGGTATCAGGGACCTCTGAAACGCCTTTTGGAATGAAAACCTCAAAATCGAAATTTTGCACGATAACATAACTTTCTCAGCCTATGTATTACATACGGGCGAGAAAGTAAAAAATTGCCAATACTAGTTTTGGGTGGTTTCTGTATACCGACATGTTTGGCCTAATGAGGTCATCAACTAAGTAGGTCATCAACTGACCACACTTGTTATCTGTTGGTCTGTGGCTGTGCCTGCATCTGTTCTATGTCGGTATGTGCAGCCCTAAAAGTTTTGAAAAGACCGGATTTGTTGAGCTCCGGTCCCGCTCCCGCTGTCACTAAGGATGGAAATGTTATCAGTTTGCTCCCCTTCCTGCGTCTCCGGGAGCAGCGTCACCCCTCACTCATTCATTCCATCACTTCTTCCGCCTTTCTCTTGTTCCACCCTTCCCATTTTCATGTTTTCACCTCATCACCATTTCATGGTTTTACCTCTAGACATTATCAAGCGTTCCCCGTCACCTCTAGGCCAGTTGAGCTGGCTACAGAAAATTGAAGCCTTTGAAAACCGTAATCCAAAGACGTTATTGAGAATTGAAGACTATAATCCCCCTATGGAGTATGGATCTAGGTTCTCGGCAGATGAAAGCTGGAGGCTAAATCTGGGGTTGGGGCTGGGGCTGGGGAAATCTTCTTATTCTTCCCATTCCATCTTTATACCTTCACCTTTAATCCCACTCACCCCTCGTGAAGCGTTCACCTCTACAGCAGATAAGCACGTATCACGAACCCAGCTCTTTTTGGTTCAAGGGTGATGGAACTCACATGTCATCATGCCCCCCTCCCCCCTCCCCCCCCCCCCCCAAACGAAGCCTCATTTCAATTTTTTTTCATTGGGCGTAACCAAGGTGTAAGATTCGGATTTTTTAAAATTTTTATGTTATACATTTTGTAGACATGACCATGTCCCGCCCAAAAAAGGTGGGATTAAATTATAAAACGCCTGGTTTTCCAGTAAATTTACAAATTAAGAAATTATTCTAAACTATAAAAAACATTTTTTAGTAAATACGATTTAAGAAATTTTTTAAATATCGTTAAACTTTCTTCAGATTTGATTCCAACCGAGAGACCGTTGTATAGAGCAGTGGTATCCAACCGAGAGACCGTTGTATAGAGCAGTGGTATCCAACCGAGAGACCGTTGTATAGAGCAGTGGTATCCAAACTTGTATAGAGCAGTGCTATCCAACCGAGAGACCGTTGTATAGAGCAGTGGTATCCAAACTTGTATAGAGCAGTGCTATCCAACCGAGAGACCGTTGTATAGAGCAGTGGTATCCAAACTTGTATAGAGCAGTGCTATCCAACCGAGAGACCGTTGTATAGAGCAGTGGTATCCAAACTTGTATAGAGCAGTGGTATCCAACCGAGAGACCGTTGTATAGAGCAGTGGTATCCAAACTTGTATAGAGCAGTGGTATCCAAACTTGTATAGAGCAGTGGTATCCAACCGAGAGACCGTTGTATAGAGCAGTGGTATCCAAACTTGTATAGAGCAGTGGTATCCAACCGAGAGACCGTTGTATAGAGCAGTGGTATCCAAACTTGTATAGAGCAGTGCTATCCAACCGAGAGACCGTTGTATAGAGCAGTGCTATCCAACCGAGAGACCGTTGTATAGAGCAGTGGTATCCAAACTTGTATAGAGCAGTGGTATCCAACCGAGAGACCGTTGTATAGAGCAGTGGTATCCAAACTTGTATAGAGCAGTGCTATCCAACCGAGAGACCGTTGTATAGAGCAGTGGTATCCAAACTTGTATAGAGCAGTGGTATCCAACCGAGAGACCGTTGTATAGAGCAGTGGTATCCAAACTTGTATAGAGCAGTGGTATCCAACCGAGAGACCGTTGTATAGAGCAGTGGTATCCAAACTTGTATAGAGCAGTGCTATCCAACCGAGAGACCGTTGTATAGAGCAGTGGTATCCAAACTTGTATAGAGCAGTGGTATCCAAACTTGTATAGAGCAGTGCTATCCAAACTTTTTGCACCGAGGAATACCAAACAGCCAGTAAATGTTTGGCAGTGCCCCTACCCCCCTACGGTTAATCACCAAATTGGCTCTATATCTACCAGACTCCCCAAAACCCCCTCCCCTCTCTATTATATTAACAATGAAAACACCTCTTACGACAGAACTCGCATTTATGAAAATGTTGAAGTAACTTACGGCTTGCCGGGGCGGCTCTTGCCAATCCCCCTGGAGGGGGCCATCACGCAAATAGAGGCCCCTATTATTTTTTAAAACTATTTTAAAAACTCTTCATCCATAACTGATAGGGATCTGCCTATAGCGAGGTAGGACGTGGAGGAAATTCCCAACAAGTGGTACGACACGGTCGATAGGGATCTGCCTAGCGAGGTAGGACGTGGAGGAAATTCCCAAAAAGTGGTACGACACGGTCGGACAAAACTTTACCTGCATATTAGCATGATTCCTAGAAAAAAACCCTTGGTTTTAAATTATTGGAGACGGAAAAACCTTTTGACGAAGGGAATGGCTCCAGAATGTTCCCACGAGTACTTAGAGACCCCACACGACGTACTTCGGCAACCACCCTAAACTACCACCAAAAAGAAGGTACCCCACCTTCTTTTTTTGTTGGGGTTGGGGTTGGGGAAGCTCGGAAAAACTTCTTGAAAAAACGAATTGCCTCAGAACGTTTCCCCAAGCATTTTGATACCCCATACAACGTACTTTGGAATGTGACCAAAACTCCCCTCATAAGGGGGGGGGGGGGGGGGGGGGAATTTTGGCTCGAAAAAACATTTTGACCAAATAAATTGCCTCAGAACGATCTCCCGATCATTTTGATTCCACGCAACCCATATTTCGCAAACCAATCAAATCTACCCCCCTATGGGGTGTTGGGTGCTTGGATACGTTCAGAAAAACTTTTTGACACAAAACAATTGCTTCACAACGTTCTCCCGAACAGTTTGAGACCCCATAAGCCGCACTTTAAAAGTCACTTAAAATTACAGGTCCAGGGGGGACTTCCCCCTATTTTTATAGGCCAAATAGTTATGCCGGGGCAGTGGGTGGTATCATTGGATTTGTAATTTTTTGTTCTATAATCTCCTAAAATTTGATAAAAATAGTTAGAGCCGATTTTGAGCAAATATTTTTTTCTACTTTTTGGGGGCGTTTTGGGCGTTTGGGGGTGCGTTTTGGGGGAAGCCTTATTCATCTGAACTATAGGTAAGTCACCTCGTCTATTATATTTAGAATACGCCCAGCCTGGCCATTCTATGACAAGTTAGTACCTGTGTAGGTATGAAGAAACATCTTTCTTTCTTAGCAATTTTCGAGAAAGAAAGAATTGAAAATTCTTTCAATTAACTCATAGAAAATGAAAGCCCGTCAAATTCTGGAAAATACCTCTATGGATTATAGTGGCAGTATACAATTCCTAACATGGCTAGTGACATATCACCTCTTGGGGACCTAAAGTTTCAGGTAAGTTTGTATTGACGAGATGAGGTGACAAAGTACGGGAACTTGGTCCAGAATTGGTCATGAATGAAACCCGTACCATAACTTTAGATGAGGGCTTTCTTGTTTAGGATAAGATGAGATTAGGGAGGCAACTTGAGGCGCTATGGCAATGGCGATGGCGATGGCGGGTGCGGCTGCGCTGACGCTGGGGGGTATTGATTGTCAGCGAGTATTGGAACGAGCAACAGGCGACGAGCCCCAATTTTTTGCCTATACCTACGTAGGGCCCAAAAATAGAGTTGGAGAGGTGGAAAGTTAGGTGTCACTTTACAGTCACCGGCAGGGCCAACAAAACATAGGTACATGTTACTCGTACAAAGGTATATATTACTCGTACATAGGTACATGTTACTCGTACATAGGTACATGTTACTCGTACATAGGTACAAGTTACTCGTACAAAGGTATATATTACTCGTACATAGGTACATGTTACTCGTACATAGGTACATGTTACTCGTACATAGGTACATGTTACTCGTACATAGGTACATGATACTCGTACATAGGTACATGATACTCGTACATAGGTACATGATACTCGTACATAGGTACATGATACTCGTACATAGGGACATGTTACTCGTACATAGGTACATGATACTCGTCCATAGGTACATGTTACTCGTACATAGGTACATGATACTCGTACATAGGTACATGATACTCGTACATAGGTACATGTTACTCGTACATAGGTACATGTTATTCGTACATAGGTACATGTTACTCGTACATAGGTACATGTTACTCGTACAAAGGCATATATTACTCGTACATAGGTACATGTTACTCGTACATAGGTACATGATACTCGTACATAGGTACATGATACTCGTACATAGGTACATGTTACTCGTACATAGGTACATGTTATTCGTACATAGGTACATGTTACTCGTACATAGGTACATGTTACTCGTACAAAGGCATATATTACTCGTACATAGGTACATGTTACTCGTACATAGGTACATGATACTCGTACATAGGTACATGATACTCGTACATAGGTACATGATACTCGTACATAGGTACATGTTACTCGTACATAGGTACATGTTACTCGTTCATAGGTACATGATACTCGTACATAGGTACATGTTACTCGTACATAGGTACATGTTACTCGTACATAGGTACATGATACTCGTACATAGGTACACGATACTCGTACATAGGTACATGATACTCGTACATAGGTACAGGTTACTCGTACATTGGTACATGTTACTCGTACATAGGTACATGATACTCTTAGATAGGTACATGATACTCGTACATAGGTACAGGTTACTCGTACATTGGTACATGTTACTCGTACATAGGTACATGATACTCTTAGATAGGTACATGTTACTCGTACATAGGTACATGATACTCGTATAGTACAGCCACTTTGAGCTGCCTTTACCTAAGCTCCGGTAATTGTGTAATCAGGCGTGAAACAGCCCCTACCGTTTCATAGAGTAACGTTTCATTGCAGGTAGCAAGGTTCAGGGTGGTCCCTCAGTGAACATTCCCAAATTGAGACAAATAATAACTGCAGTCGCCAATGGTATCACACTTAACTTAAGTACCTAGATTGTTAGAAGATTGGGTTTCTAATATTTCTGTCATTGTTAACCCCATCTCCGCTAACCAACATATTTATATCAACTTATTAATTAATAATAGCGAGCGAACTACGTGTCGTTGAGTTATTTCTAAAAGTAAATCATGTCACTAAAATCATATCAATAACATCATTCTAGTGTTGTATTAGCTGTATAATTGTCAACTTTCCATAACAACTAGGAACGTTAATATTTTCCTATAAGCTTAAAAAATTCTACCAACCCCACACTGAAAAGTCCTGGATGAAATTGTCGACGATGAAACGTCTGGTACCATTTCTGTACCTAAACCATTTTTCAATAGATTGTACATGGAACAAGCAAATAACAATAGACCCATTACAAGAACATGATCTTCCTTTCCACATGAGTGAACGGAATGTCCTCAGGGCAGGCAGCTCAAACTGGCTGTACTTTTTTTATACAAGTTAGGCGCAGAGGTCACTGACTTTGGCTGGACCGGCTATACCTGGGTACCGTTACGTAGGCCTCGGAACAACCCCTACCACCCTCTACTCATCATTATTGCAACTCTTCACTGTTTTCATTTTACATGTTGTGCTCAACCACTAAACACCTGCATTTATATACTTTTTCCAATAGTTGAAATAATTTATTTTAATGTGCCTCTCAGTGGCCAAGTGGTCGCGCGTTAAAAAAAAAATAATAATAATAATACCTAAGTAAACAGCAATTATGCCTAAAGTGAATAATATTTCATTTTTTTTCGTGCCTCTCAGTGGCCGAGTGGTCAAGGGGTCCGCTTTGGGTCTTGAGAGGTCCGGTCTCGAATCCCGCTGGAACAAAAAATTGTTCCGCTTCCGACATGGATGCTCCGGCTCACTACTAAACTGGCTTCGGCCCTCTCGTATTCGGCATCGGCCACTTCGTCTTCGGCTTCGGTCAAAAACATCTAACAAACCAACTCATCGGCGCATAATATGTGAAACAAGTGTCATATTTAAGGTCATATTTTTAAGCTAGGGTCATATTATTTATTATATTATATTTTGCCAATTGGCGTAAATAAAGTACACTTCAAAAACAAAACAATATAGGTAATTACTCTTCTCCTTCCACGTTCCTTCTCTTTCTTTCCATTCTTCTCATCCACTGCACCCCATCTCCTGTCTCGGTCAGCATTTCGAGTACATCTTCAGCGACTAGATCTTCCTGGCACTCTCCTATCATATGTGATAAAGTCTCTGGTGCCTGACCGCACAGCCTGCACAACCTTCTTTCTTCATCTTCCCAATATTTATTTGATTTTTCCGCGCAACCACACCGATACCGAGCAATTATTTTCTGGCTGCCTCCTCGCCCCCTCTCCATCAAATACTTTGGCCTTTCTTCTGTCACCAGCTTCTTATACAGTGGGTTGTATCTTGTCTTCCCCAATGCCTCTCGGTCTTCCCTTCTTTGCACCTCCCTATCCTTCTCGGTCAGCTCGTAGCTCCATCTTAGGTCCCTTTCTCGCGCTCTCTCCTTCAGCTCCTCCTCCGTCGTGCCGCATCTCTTCAAGTATCTTTTCCTTTTCTCATCCCATTTTCTTCCCCCTCCTCTTCTGTCTAGTTCTTTGTAGCATTCTCCTAGTATCTTTTTTTCCTGCTTTCCTCTCGCCTTCAGCTCGAACATTACAGCTCTCCTCCCAGCTTCTATTCTTATCTTGTCCGTTTTTGTTTCTAATCTCACTATATAGTGCGGCGTGCATCGGTCTAGCTCCAGCGCCCACCTCATGTACCTCGCCTGTATTGCCTCCACCTTTTCTGCTTCCTCCCATCCCCATACTTCCGCACCATACAGCATCACACTCTCCACCAACTGTTTGAATAATTTCTCTTTCTTTTCAAAGTCGTCGTCGAACCACCTTTTTCCAATCCCCCACGTTCTTTTCATTGCCACCACTGCTTTCCTTATTCTGTCTCTCAGATGAGCTTCTGGTCCATTGCTCCGCTGGAAGATGTACCCCAGATACTTAAATTCTTGTACTTCTTCGATTTCTCCGTCTCCCCACTTCCACACTTTCTTTTCCTTCTTCCCTCTTCCTCTCTTGAATGTCAATATCTTCGTCTTGCTTACACTCAGCTCTAGTTTTTTCTTTTTCGCCCATTTTTCCATTGCTTTAATCATTTCCGTCATTTCCCCTTCTTCTGTGGCCACCAGTGCGATGTCATCCGCGTACGCGAGACTCCATACCTTTCTTCTCCCTATCACCACACCTCCCGATCCTCTTCTTTCTAGATATTCATCAAGGTCTGACGTGTATATTGCAAATAACGTTGAGCTCAGCGGGCACCCCTGCCGCACTCCTTTTCCCGTCCAGAATCTCTTCGATGTCCCTCCCGGCACTTTCACTCTGCTGCAGGTCTCTCGGTATACTTCTTGTACCCTCTCTATTATTTCTTTCTTTACACCTTTTTTTTGCATTACCCTCCATAGCTCTTCTCTGTCTATCAAATCGAATGCGGCCTTGAAATCTGCAAACAGGGTCACTAGCTTTCCCCCCTGTTTTTCCATCTCCTTCTCCGCCATAAAATTCAGAACAAATATATTGTCTATAGTGCCCCTTCCTCTTCTAAAGCCTGCCTGGCTGTCCGGTAAAAATTTCTCTGCCTCTTTTACTAGCCTCTCATTCACAATCATTGCGTAGATTTTATATGCCGTGTCTAGCAAAGACACTCCTCTGTAATTTGTAACCTGGTCTTTCTCACCTCTCTTCCATATTGGACTTATCAGAGCTTCCCTCCATCTTTGTGGCATTCTCTCTCCCCTCCAAATCCTCTTTATCACGTCCTTCAATTTTTCCAGCACTGGTCCTTCCGCATATTTCCACGCTTCATTTGGGATCTCATCTTCTCCCGGCGCTTTCCTTCTTTTCAACAAGTGTCATATTTAAGGTCATATTTTTAAGCTAGGGTCATATTTATAGGTCATATTTTGAAATTTAAAAAGGCATTTTGGCATATCAACATGCACGGCAGTGCATGCAGCCAAGTTTTAAAGAAAAAGAAAGCGCGACAAAGCCTCGAGCACTGCCAGCATGTTATACAGGAACCAGAGTTGTGCACTTTTCGTGCCTCTCTACAGGAGGCAAGGGGGCGTGGCTCGAACAGTGGGTACCCTTTTCCTGTAGTAGGGTCACACGGGACCTCCTAAATGAAATTTCAAACTTCTACGTCCAACCGTACCTGAGCAGTGACATACCAAACTTAGCTGTTTTTGAGGGTCACTCACTGACTCACTCACTCACTCACTCACTGACTCACTCACTCACTCACTCACTCACTCACCTATACAAATTATTAGCATGTTCCAGCAGTGCGATAGAGCTGAAACTCAGCACACTTGTAGGTACCATCCCGTGGACACCCAGAAAAATCGCAAACCCGAAGTACCTTCAGTATTATAGGTTCAGGTTCGATTCAAAGTTCCCATACTAACTTATGGCAGATATTTACAAAACAAATACTGCCTCCAGCTCCTTGTCCTAACAATAAATACCTACCTATACCTACCTACAATGTTGTGAAATGTGGATATGTCTCCTTGTTCCTTTCAGGTACGATTACGTACTACTTTCAGGTATCAGGTACATGAAGGTACTATATTTTCAGGGATGGGAAGGTAATTTGTGTAGATTCGTCAGGCAACTTACTTTCAGGTACGAGTAGGTACATTTCAGGTACGGGATAATAATTTGTGTAGATTTGACAGGGAACTGGTTTTCAGGTACTGGGAGGTACTTTCCAGGTATGGCAAGGTATTTTGACTCCATTCGACAGTCAACTTGTTATCAGGTACGATTAGGTACATCTCAGGTATGGGAAGGTAATTTGTGGAGAATCGACAGGGAACTCATTTTCAGGTACGAGTAGGTACTTTTCAGGTATTTCAGGTATGAGATTGGTAATTTTTGTATGGTTGACAGGGAACTGGTTTTCAGGTACTGGTAGGTACTTTCCAGGTATGGCAAGAAAACTTGAGTCCATTCGACAGCCAATTGATGTTTTACCTACTGGTAGAAAAACTATTGTACCACCTTACAAAAATTATATGATATCCGACCAAAAACACTCCGTGTAAAAAAAACACCCAAGTTTATAACCCTCCAAAAATTAGCCTAACTCAACAGCCCTTAAAAGGGTTTGATATCAAAAATGTTGGCCAAGTTCTCCACATTCCAGCTATCACTCGGCCCCCAAAATTAGTGATATCAGTTATTACAGGGCCAAGTCCTTGGCGCGAATCACAAGGATGTTGGCGACATGTTTTGTCATATACCTACTTTCCAATACCCCCGGACCGCAGCCCCCATCCAACCTTAAAGCCTGTGTCTATGACCGGCTGTGACGCTTACGTGATTTGCGCCAAGGTCTTGGCCTTGTAATAAGTGATATCACTAATTTTGGGGGCCGAGTGATAGCTGGAATGTGGAGAACTTGGCCAACATTTTTTATATCAAACCCTTTTAAGGGCTGTTGAGTTAGGCTAATTTTTGGAGGGTTATAAACTTGGCTGTTTTTTTTACACGGAGTGTTTTTGGTCGGATCATATTTTCGAAAAATAAAGGGCATATTTTGACGCTCTAATAATCCTGGAGGTCCCCGGAGAAAAAAATAAAAGGTCCGACAATGGTCGCACTTGACTTTCTCGCAATTTTTACGCCAGCGGTATCGAAAATTTTGATTTTTTTTTTACATAATTTATTTTTTTTGGACCAAAGTTTTAACTTTTTCTAAAAAATATTTTGCCATACACTGGACAATAGTTTTAGGCACCTACTAACCGTATTTCTAACATATCCGTCAAATGGTGAAGCGTCGTTCAACGCGCAAAGTACCTACGTGTTTTCTATTTTTTATGTCACGGCCTTAATTTTCAAGTAATTGAAAATTTATTGAAAATCACCTTGAACCATCTATCTGAGACCACTTACACCAATTCAATTCAAGGAAATCTATCGATTAGGGTTGTTGCAAATCCGTCTTAACCAATCAAAAACGTGATTTCCATTTTTAGAATTTTCTAATGTAACGGCATACCATGTGACACATCAAAAGAAATTAACATCATTTGTCAGATTTCACTTAACTTCCGCAGTTTCAAAATGGCGAACTCGAACCCGGACCTCTCAGGGCACAAAGCGGCCCCTTTGACTGCTCGGGCACTGAGTGGTAGTCTTGATTGTCGACATTCGGACACATTGACAGGTTTTTGTCGTTTGACTCAGGGGACCCCCAGAATCACGGTAGGTAAATCTAAATTCTCAATTTTGAAATATTGCACGAAAAAAATACTTTCTCGCCATATTAGCTAGTGAGAAAATAAAAAGAGTGTTCTATTTGATATTATAGTTTTCCTGTAACGAAGCCCTCAAGCTGAACATCAAATAACTTTCAGTTAAGATTACCACCTCCCTGAAGGCAATTGAATCTTCAATGATACTGAAAACACTATTGCAGCTAGCTCCGGAGTTCCCGGAAGGGGGAGACCCAGTTGACAACAAGTTAACGACCGCATTCAGATCGCAATCAAAGTTTGCCGCATTTGTAGATAACTTGGTGGTCACTGAGGATGAACCTTAATCAATGGGTCACATAGTCACACAGTTGAAACAAAGGAAACAGGTTGAACGGGTTCACTTGGTGGCCCCACTTTCAATAGAAGCTAAGTTTTAGGCGGGAGAGTTGCGAGGGAGGGGGTGCTCCCCGGCCCTGCATTCAATGAATGGAGGGGCTGTGGGTGTTAAGGGGACAGTTCACAATGTCCACAATGCTTACAATGCAATCTCCGATCCACCCAACATTCAATCTTCTATACATCGATTTTAGATTTGTTGTCGATTTGTCAGACAGTGATCAATCAATGATAAACTGTGCATGGTTGATGCAGTGGCGTAACTGGCGGGATCAATTTCGGACAGTACCTACAGAGTGAGAAAATAGAGTCAAAATTTAAAATACCACTTAGTAAAAACTTTTGAAATGTATTTTCACCGTATGTAATACATGGGCTGAGAAAGTTAAGTTATCGTGCAAAATTTCGATTTTGAGATTTTCTTTGCACAATGCGTATCAGAGGTCTCTGATACCAAATAAAGGGTCCGACAATGGTCGCACTTGACTTTCTCGCAATTTTTATCGAAAATTTTGATTTTGTTTTTAAGTAAATTATTTTTTTTTTGCCAAATTTTAACTTTTTCTGAAAAATATTTTGCCACACACGCTGGACAATAATTTTAGGCACCTGCACACAGAATTTTAGACATATCCGTAAAACTCTGAAGTGTCGTTCGACGCGCAAAGTACATATTTTCTATTTTCTATGTCTCGGTCTTAATTTTCAAGTAATTGAAAATCTATTGAAAAAGACCTTGAACCACCTATTTGAAACCACTCTCACCAAATTTAAAGGAAAACTGTCGATTAGTGTTGTGGGAAACCTGACCTAACCAATCAAAAACGTGATTTCCATTTTTGGAAAATTTTCCTACAATAATGCCAATACTGGCCATAATAATTATTATGTTGGCTAAATTTGGTTAACTAAAACTTCGAACTAGGTTCAAGTACACCTCCCTACCAATTTTTATTGAAATCTATCGAACAGTGCCACTGGAGTGACAACCAACACGTTTTTGCCCAAATTGGGCCAAGTTATTGGCCCACCTCTAAATGATTGCACATGACCTAAAAGCATGTACCTATTTAAAAACACTTTTGCAAATTTTCTAGGTTATAACTTGTTAGAAATAGCCTCCAGTCCTTCCTAACTGTCAAAAAAGACGATTTTTTGCCTTTTTTTGACGATAGTAAGCGCAATTTTTGAGTTATCAAAGTTTATCAAAATCATACGTACGTACGAAAGGAGTTATGTACGTACGTTCGGCGGACATTTACTAGAAACCACTTTTTTGGATTCGGGGGACCTGCAGGATCATGGGAAACCCAAAATGTCAAAATCGAAATTTTGCACGAAGACATAACTTTCTCAGCCCATGTATTACATACGGGCGAGAAAGTAAAAAGTGGTTTTTGGGTCATGTCCGTCAGACGTACATACCAACGTACTTGTGTTTGTCTGTAGCGCGGCTAGAGGTCACACTAGTCGACCTATTTGGCTCAAATTTGGAACATATGAGTCTAAAATCAGGTCCAAGATAACTTTTTAATATAATTTTGATAACTCAAAAATTACTCCCACTATTGTCAAAAAAGTGTAAAAAAAAGTTCAAAAATAATTTTTTGATAACTCGGAACGCTCCTGACGGTACAGTTATCAAGTTTGAACCTTGACATTTCACAGTTATGTTCCCAGTTAAATGGTCGAGGAAAGTAATAATCACTTATTACGATATGGACGAAAAATTTGAGCCAAAATTGGCCCATACGTGAAAACCTTAGCCCCATGAATAGTATTCAACGGAATTTCTCAAAAGTCTTGTGTTAAATAACATGAATTAGAGATTTCTTGAAGTACTTTGTAATCGATTTAAAATTGTGCCGATATAGGTAAAATAATGTCAAAGAGTTGAAAAAACAAAAATCACGTTTTTGATTCGGAATTTCTTGAGCTGTTTCCTATAGTTACGCCACTGAACCTAAGTTTGTTTGTTGGAGACGGAGGAGATGTACAAACATGAGTGTTCACATCAGAGGCAAATAAGAGCTTCGTGTGAAACAAAACTTTCTCGGAATGTTGAATGTGTGCACGTACATTGGGAAAAATCAATGATAATGATAATGATATAATGATCAGAACTTATTCGGGATGTCAGAGAGTCAGCAACTTATTCAATCTGTTGGTTTTTGGTTACTGTTGGTTGGGGGTTGCCCTATGGGTGCTGATTCTGTATAAGATATCTAAGTCATACGATTCTCCATTTAGTAAAACCCAAAAACAAGTAAGTATTTCAGCGTTCCCCTTTGAATAGGTACCTATATACTGATGTGCACATATCATTTTGGAGCGCCGTCATATATTATAATGACCCCTCTAATTTTTTTACCAATCTTTAACAAACAAATAACCATAACCTCATTAAACAATCGAATTTTTAAATATTGGTTAAAAAAAATTCCTTTCGGCAGCCCCGAAAGGCGTAAGTAGATTTCGAAGATTACTTCCATCCACTAAAAGCAGTCTAAAATTATTTAGAAAGACGGTTAAGAAGATTTTCAGTTGAACCCGATGCATTCCCTACAATAATAACGGAGGAATTGAGTTTTGAAATTTCACCCCCAGAAGGGGCGGGGGGGGGGGGGGGGGGGGGGCCTCGACAGAAAATGAAAGTGATTTTACAAAATACTTTTTCAGACAAAAGCTGTAGCTATTATTAATACGATCTCATAGCAAAAAAGAATAAACGCAATATCTCACCAAATAAGTGAGTTATGACGTATAGAAACCCCCACCCCTGCCTAAACGGTGCGTTGGACAAAAAACTTTTTCAGACAAAAGTTGTAAGTAATATAAAGCGAAATTGACTTTAAAAAATAACTAGATAGCACCCCTAGGACACAAGTTATGAATTTTTCTGTGCGCCAACCCCTGCTTTTCCACCATTATTCAACCATAAAGTGTGGAATCTAAAAACATCCACTAAAAGCAGTCTAAAAAATCATTTAGAAAGACGGTTAAGGAGATTTTCAGTTGACCCATTTGCATTCTCTACAATAACAATGGAGGAATTGAGTTTTGAAATTTCACACCCCCCCCCCCCCCCCCCCCATTCAGAAAATGAAAGTGATTTTACAAAAAACCTTTTCAGACAAAAGTTGTAGATATTATTAATAGAAACTCATAGCAAAATGAATGAACTCGATATCTCACTAAATAAGTGAGAAATGACGTTTTGAAAATTCAACCCCCCATCGATAACACCCCTATGACACAAGTTATGAATTTTTTGTGCGCAAAACCCTCTTTACACCCTTATTCAACCATTAATAGTAGGATAAAAAAATGTTACAGAGAAAAGTTGTAGGTAGTACTGTAAGACGACCCTCAGAGAAACCCACGTTTCATTTGTTGCAATATTGAGGGAGTTATGGCCAAAAACCCAGATTTCGAAAGAGTCCCTCCATCCCCCCACCCCCCCCCCCCCCCCCCCTCTCACCCAATTTCCCCCATTAACGAACTCGAACGAGATTTTAGTCCCTTATATTTTATTAAATAGTCAAAACCAAATATTTTTGAAATATACGGCTCCTAGCGTGTTCACAAGGAAGTGAAAATGATATATAATATGTAGGTATAGATAGATAGATACCTATATACATATATTTACAGGGTGTCTCAGACCACCGGTGCCTCTACTTTTTCAGCGAAACCGGACAAGATAGAGGGATGAAATAAAAATTTCGCAATCTATGTTGAGGGTGATCTATTTCTGGAAATTAGTGGCGTTGACCATAGGCGCCCGTAAGGGGGAGTTTCAGGCGGGTCATGGGTGAGATCTCCGAATTTTCAAATGTAAAGACATATCATGTGACAACTCAAAAGAAAGAACTTGAAAAGCCTAGCTAATGTCATTTGTCAAAATTCAGATAGTCCGACAAACGTAAAAAAAATAAGTAGCCTATGTTCCTACCGTCCTAAATATAGGACACTGCGCAGAGTTCTGCTAAAGTGCTTATTACTACGCAGTGCCTGAGCCTATCTTGTTGGCATCTTGTTTACATCACTCAGCGATGTTGGGGC